>JAPYZF010000225.1:0-203927 GCA_030523045.1 Meteorus cinctellus | reverse complement strand
CTCAAACTTCCCGCTTTTCCTTTTTTCTCTCATCATTTTTTTTTTTTTTTTCTTTGTCGTACTCATTTTCTTTTTCATGCACTCTTCAATTTTATCTATCCGACTCTATTGCACGTACATAACTATATAGAGTTAAGAATGGAGTATAAGCGCCTTGCAAAAACTTTACAACTTATGACTCCGATGTATATATATGCATGTATATACATACAGAAATATGATTTTGAAACCACTGAATGTGTTTCTCAATGCTTCGCGTTAACTACCCATGGATGAGTTATATACGCCCACACAAAGTGACTCTAATTTTTCTCAACTGTTTCCTTGCTCAAAAACAACGGACAACTCCAATTATATGAGAAATGATCGCGAAATTGAGGTTAGGATGAAAATATATCATATTATTAGATGAAGTTGACAATAAAAAAAATATATATCGGCGACAAGAAATGGTAATTATTATATGAGCAACCTTTTTGATGAAATTGGGCTTGCCTGTATAGACAAGAGTTTTAAGCAAATAGAATCAATTAAATAGTTATTTCTTGGAGAGAAGCCATCCGTGAAATTTATCATTGCTCCTTTATATCAGACGTTGGACAGTGTGTCTTAATAATATAAAGTGAGTTGCCCCTTTGGAGACGGCGGAATAAGTAGAGTGAAGGAGAGGAGAGACTGAGTTTGGTGCTGAAGTAATCACCAGCCAACTTGTGTCCTAATGGAATTTGTTCAATCGGCGCCGACTTCACTCTCACTGTTATACACGCCATTACTTGAATAAATTTTCAATTACAATCTTCAAACCTTTCTTCAGATTGAATATTGTGGGCCATTCGATAACTATAACATTTCTGAATTGTCAAAATTATTTCTGTCATTCTCAAAACAGTTCAACATTGTTCGACTATGATGATGAGACTCCCCGCGTCTAGAGGACATGAAAAGATTATTTTTAATCACATAAGCTCGAATTTATAAAAAAAAGACAAACATAAATTGTTCGTAATTTGATCCCTTTCTGCCATATACTGTTCAATTGGAATAGCGATTGTGTCAACTTTCAAGAAGTCTCGAAACTCGTCAGGTTTCCGGGTGCCACGATGTCTAGCCACTCTAAGTCTAGAACGAGCGCATCTTACTCCCACCCTCACTTCATCTCCGCCACCTTCGCCTATACTCACAAACTTACATGATCTATATATATATATATATATATATATGTATGCTGTACATTCTACACTATCGCCTTCACGAACGGAAAGCAAACATGAATTTACCGTGTACTCCATTGGAGCAGCATTTATAAATTTTCCATGTAGGCGTCCATAATGTTACGTACATATCCCTGAGAATTTCCGCAGTGTAGAAACATAAATACGTACATGTATATATACATTTGGATGCAATAACCCAGAATGATTTCAAACATATGAATTTTAATGTCACCTTTTATACTGAGGTGCGTTTTTCATTGTCAATTATTCGTATTCCATACAATTCATAAAAGAGTTTAATTATTCATCAGAGCAAAAGAATAACGAAAATGGAAAATGAGACAGAAATGTGATGGGAAAAGGGTGGAAGAAAGCAAGGGAGGAATTGAATAGCACAATGGCTACTTTATAAATGCAGAATATTGATACTTAACAATAGGCGAATGAGATTTATGGTCATGCAAAGAAAAATAAATGCGAGAACGGTGCCAACGGTCGGTTGACTACTTGGCTCATACGCCATGTAGCTTGTTGCATTCCATTCATTGAGGATTTTCTTGTAGGAAACGTGACGAAAAATATCGCCATTGTCCGACAATTTATTTCCGTCTTCAAGATAATTCAGCATCATGAAGTTAATTTGTTATGAAAACGAAAGAATTTTCCATCTTGCACTATAGACATCTTCTTATTTACGTCTCAAGTACATTGGCATGGAACTTGCAGACATGTCTTCCATACAATAACACCACAAAAACACAACTACATGCAACAGGTGTCTAGTTCGCGTAATGGAGTATTAACTTATCCAACTTCCAAATCCCATTGAATGAAGACTAAATACCCACATCGCTTTGATATTTGCATGAATGACAATATAAAAAAATAAAAAACTCTCGAGATGAATAAGAATGACAGGAGAAAAAGAAATAAAAAAAGATGTAGAAGGTGTAGTATGGAAGCAGGGAAGATATTAAGACGTGGTATTAAGTGGCCAAGTCTACAGTTTGAGCCGTGCGCGCTCGTCAAATCGAATTTACTGCATTCGCTCCTTGTGAACAGGTAACAAATGCGACTTTTTGTCTCGTGGTTGTGTTCAGGCATCCATTAGGATAATTTTTATGAATCCAATTTTAAATTTTCTTCGCAAACCAAGTTACTTTCACGTTGTCACACGTTGACAACATTACCACGCTCCCCTTCATTTAATAGTGACAATATTCAACTGCTGTCGCCAATTATTCACATCCTAATTTTATACTTGGAATATATATTTCTTAAAAAGTCAAGTTGTGTGGAATAATTTAGCATGTCATAACCAGATATGGTTCATTCAAACATTTTATAATCATATCAAAAATTATGCAAAACTATTCAATTAGTTGAACCGAGAACGATAAATGATTGAGTATTATTCAATTTCAAGCGGAAAATTTTATACCAAGCAATTAGACCTTTCGTGATTTCATGATATTCTATGTAAAGACAATCAGTGAAGGAAATTTCTATCCAACCCATTTTCAGAAAACGACCAAATAACCATACGTGACATGACTTTCCATGACAATATGAATGTTTATATTATATATATGCAAATGCTATGATATTGCCAGAAAGCTGATCTATAACATTTCCAGGATTGCTATGAGTGGCAGACTTCACGCGTCGAGTGGAAAAAAATATTAATCAATGCATATGGTGAATAAATATCGAACAAATGCATGTATTTGTAATGCTTGGTTGAAAAGTTAAACGTATCTAAGAGTCACTGAGGATTGTGGAAGACATGGCTGGCGCCAGTGTACTACCTTAATGTTAGCGACTGGTCTTGACTCGTTCACTATACATATAGTGCTCTCCACTTTCCCAACTCCCGTTGATCTCATTCCCCAAAAGCGTCACAAGAATTATAAAGTTGCCCCGAAGAAAGTTCCCGCACACTTACTCCCATCCTTTCCGGTGTAACCCAGCAACTATTCTCGCAGTTATTCTTCCATCTCTCACCTTGCCCCTTAACCTCTACGCCCTGTGCACGAAGACGACAATGCAATTTTTCTTTTCCATTTCCATTGAGCCATTTTCATTTGTTTTTCCTTTATACTACAAAAAAGAACGCGCAGTTCGAACTGTAATCAACTCAATTATATTTTAAGATACCGGTCGACTGAATCGTTAAGAATCATTAGTATTTTTTCAAATTATGTTCCATTTTGGAAATAGCTTTGATAAATGTGTAGCGATAAATTTATTTCCAGTTTTTGAAAATTCCATGACGGTAAAACAAACGATGCGTTACCACTGAATTAATGAATCATTATCATAAAACTTCTCAGAAAAATATTGACCTCATTTTCAATTTGAACCAATAATAGCTTTTTCAGATTCCGCCTAAGTATCTTATATTAACGGCAAAGCTCCGAAGACACTCATCTCCCGGCTTGGATATCACTCGATATGGAGAAAAAGAACATGCAAGCGCGTCACACATCTATGACTGCTAAATAATTTAATTACTCCTATTAATTTTAGAGCATAGAATAAACAATTTCAAATTTTTCTAGTCTCCCAATGCTGAAAGATATATCAAATGTTGATTTTTATCACTATTCCACTGCTGGAGTGCGGATGTATGATGAGAAGAATGCATTTTGATAATAACTCATTATCCGATTAGAATTATTTCGCTCCCCTATTATTAAACGGTCGTCTCAGCATCGATGAAGCTTCAAATTGAGGGGGATACTTCAACAGCAGATTTGCAAGAAAAACTAATTTTTCCTACTCTCTTTTTTTTGGTTCAGTTAGAGCCATATTCTATCGAAAAGATGTTCTCTGGCAAGTTCGAAACCATAATTTCTCATTCTATTGATGATCTAATTATCGATCGTGTATAATTTTCCGAATGAATATCTTCCACACATCTCACTATGTTTGCGGGGGTTAGATAATTAAACTCTTTCTTTTGTTGAGGGAGCATTCATATATTTGACTTGATCAGGGACGTATGTGTCCAAGTCATCGACACTAACGTGCCATTATTCTTTTGAAATATCGTTCCCACTTGAGAAATTGGTTGGGTTAATTATTATTCACAGTCATCGGACTGCATACCCAAAAACAACAAAAAAGGTTTAAGACTAGTGAATTGCAATACAACGTACCGTGATTTTGATGATGTGACATCGCAATAGGGAATGAGATGATGCTGGATGTCTGAGATATTTTATTCCACTGCTAGTGAACCCAAGAGGGTGCAACAGTGGGTGCTGTGGTGGTGGTACTCGGATATACGGCGGTTGGTGTATTCGCTGATGACGATGCAACTTGATTGTTTGGTAATATGACGTTACCTTGAGAAATATCATTATCGCTTATGTCAATTGATGAATCAATGATACTATGTTGAAAATTGAAATCCAGGGTACCATCCATCGATAGTTCATGTTTTATGACCTAGAAATTGTTAGATCGATCCAAAGATTAAACTGATGGTTGGAACAAATGTCGATTTAAATAATATAGTTTGAAATAATGGATATTTACCTCATCTACGTTGCAGTCAAAGCCACCGTGAAGACCTTCAATATTGATATTGAGATCATCCAAAAGCGCAGTATTGTTTAATGCGCCCATTAATTGTCCCATCATTGTACTAGCAGTCGATGAACATGAATTTGGTGTTTGTGGTGAGCTGGGATTCGTTGTTCCAGCATGATTTATTCTCTGCTGTCGTTGTTGTGATTGAATAAGGTACTGTAGACATTGCTGCTGTTGTTGTTGTCGCTGTTGATCTCGTTGTTGTTGTTGTTGTTGCTGCTGTTGCTGCTGCAGTTCTTCCTCTTTTTGTTGCTGCTGCTGCTGCTGCCGATGATGTTTCGATTGCTGTTGTGGATGGGGCGTCTGTTGTGACTGTTGGTTTCCAACGAGCGATGATGTATTGGAATCGTTCTGCTGATAACTCGTTGACATTTCACCGACGGAATTGGAATTCTATATTTCATCAATTCGTTCAAGGGGAAAATAACAGAATTACTTTACATATTAATAGAGAAACGGAGGAATGTCAATGGTTGTACATACCATTTGACACGTGCACGATTGTAAACGATGAATTGTACACCCCTGTTGACTGGTTGACTGTGAATTCGATGGCAAAACATACGGTGATGTTGCAGTACGAAGCGAATTACTTCTCTGATATTGTGTCTCGAAATAAGATGGTGGTGGTACTGTTTGATGTTGATGATTCGAAGATTGTGATGTTTGGAACATTTGATAAGTTTCCAACTTCATTGTTTCAGCGAGATTTCCGGCTAATTGCTCGGGACTGTATGTTGAAACGTAATTCGGCGTCCAATCAGGTTCGGTAAGAATGGCTGGAATCGGGCTTAATCTCCCAACTGATGATGCATTACTCGACGCTCGTGGTCTTATATGAGGAAAAGAAATGAGAATACCAATTAGCGATACGATAAAAAAATATTTTATCGGAATGAATAAATGTGAATCTGTATATGTGAAGAAAATGTACCGAAAATCTGGTGATAGTTGAAAATTGCTCGTTGCATGGAGCGGACTTTCGGGAAATAAATCGAGACCTTCACTAACGCTACTACTGGGACTTGGTGTTGCATCTGCTTGTAATCCGCCATTCCTGAGTGCTTCAACCTTCTTCTTGACGCGACCGCGACGCTTCTCGAATTTACTCGTTTCCATTGAAGTTGCCCTACAAATCAATTTCACATAACCCTTATTAATTTCCAGACCAATTTTCATTTGTTGTATTTTCTGTTGGATTCGATCACACACTCACCTTCTTCGTGCAGATTTGCCAGGTTTTGCGTCCGGATTTATCATCCACCATGAACTTTTGCCCGTTCCCTCATTTTGAACGCGCATAAATCTGTTGTGCAATGATAAATTGTGTCTTATTGAATTCTGTAACAATAATGAATAAAATCTATCATTAATGTTTTGCTTGTATTTGAAAAAAAAAAATTTTTCATCAATCCAGATTAACGATATGAAATGTATATGATTAATGTAATTCCCCACGAGAATACAAGATTTTATATCTTGGAATTATAATGGCACAATCGCTGCCCACGCGTGCGATGAATTTTTTATTGATTTCATATAATGAAGACACGAAAGCATAGATCGATTCGTCACATATCCAGTCACTTCATACATTCAACATCACAGTTAAATAATAATAGGGTTCGAATTCTCACACTTTTCTTCATACATTCTTCCCTCCAATACCCATCATATCTATGACTTCAAATTAAAACGGAAGTGGTGCCTTTTTTTTATAGTTTGCTCACACCTCATGTGTAATAAATTATATTTAACCTAATATCTTTATCATTATCAAGTACAGGATGTGCGGTTTCTTTGTCTTGTAACATCAGCTAATATAAATATGGTGAACCACAACTCGGCCAAAAAAAAAGGAACAAAAGAAAAAATTAAAAGAAAAATGCATGTGAATGAGATAGAATGAAATAAAGATATAGAGAAAAAGAAAATAGTATCGATGCTTTGAAAAGAAAAAAATGAAGCGGTCAATGATAAGGCACCAATTGCTATCACGGTAATGCACGAGTTGACCCTGGCTGCGACGCAATTGATCTCAATTATATTGTCTATCCCCTCCTTCAGTTTGTTCTCTTAGCATCTTTTCATAAGGCTTCACTATATATCGATGTTATATATTCCGATTCCAATGCGTACGATTATTTGGAAAAAATCATGCAAATTTCACAAGCTTCTACATTATCGCACCCTTAATATATTTCTTTCATAATTCCATCGATCAGATGTGTCAGCATATCTTTTAGTTCTTCTTCATCATATTACATATTGTTTATCAACTCATTGCTCAACTTCTCCCTCAATCTGTCATGGCTTCAAAGTGATGTCGAACCAAGTAGCACAAATGAAGCGACGGAGTTTGATTTCACGACCACATACTCCTGTCACCTGTTGCATTATATACCTTCATACCCATTTGGAGCCATTTATAGAAAATATAGGAATTAATCAATCACTCAAGATGCAAAATTTAGGACAGCGCATAGTTTGTGCAAGGATTGTGCCATCAGAAATTCGGAGATATTGTTAACAATGTTGAAACCGTTTTATCTCTCAATGCCGTACAATTATCGATGAACAATTTCACTATGAGCCTCACCGAATGAGGGCATACTTATTATTTTCTTTCTGACTTTACAATTATTACTCTATTCATCCCGTCAGCGTATACATATGTGTATAAACGTTTGGCTTACTTTTCTTATCACAAAATTGCGCATCTTCCACGAAAGGCTGTAAGAGTAATTGGGCAACTACTTGCTAGAGTGAGCCCGTTCGCGATTCAATCTACTAGAATAATGAGTGGATACATGCGAAAATTAGGCTCGATAATTGACATTTTAATGAAAGTAAAAAATCTTAATTCATAAATTCTTTCATCATCAAATTCGAAATTTAATGCGATGGAAACAAGGAGAGGATAAACGAATTTGAATCTATTGAGCCTAGCATTATTCGATCAAAGTGTAATGATTCATGTGAATACATGGACAGTTTCAATCGACATAAACACAGTGTGAATCGATGAGAAAAAACAAATGATAAGATTGTCAATGATTTTCCATCAGGAATTTTTGTAGATGTAAAAATAATTTACACACATTGTCGTGCAATCGGATATACGAATACGATTGTAATGTAAATGATCGAGTCCGAACAAAAATGGACATATAGACGCACACACAGGCGCGCGCGCGCACTCAATATTAAGATAGTGATTCGCTGATTGGTCGTCGCTATCTGTTGTATTTCTCAACGTGCGATTATTCTACATACAAACGAAGCATCATCATCATCATTTTCATCATCGTCCTAAACACCATCGTCATATATCATCACACGTTTCCAACTTCCAGGTTATGAATATGTCAATAAATAATTCAATGGTAGTCGAACAGAACATAACACACTGCAATCTCAACACATAAAAACAAACACACACGCATACTACGACGATAAGGAAAAATATAATCAGGCGCCAACGCTACAACATTAACATTTAAATCTTGTATGAACAGGATACATAGACGGGCATGTTTATTCATGTATATGAATAGTAGCAATATCATGAAGATCATCTGAATCCAAAATGTATAGAAGCCATTATAACACGTGCGGTTTTCATTGATGTGTAGATATGCGCTAACATATTTGTTTTTTTATTTATTATTCATGCTAGTGACACTATTGTCATCTTGTATACGTGTAAAATATGCAGTTCCATATTCTCCAAATACCAATTGGAACACATGTAAATGGTTCAGGTGTTGGCGGAAATAAAATGGCAAAATTTGTTAGATGTCAACCGTCATTTCTTCATTTAAAGGTTGTCTTGCAATACAAAGAGTGCAAATGTTTATGATGAGATACGCGAGACATACAATGACATCTGAATTGATCTTTCTCCATTATTCTGCCAACATACGTATCTCGGTATATCCAACCGCGAAAAAAAACACACTTGCACAGCTGCTTATCAATCTATCAGAAACAGCTTCGTTGTGAAAAATAGCGTTGAGAATATGCGTTCGTACCTATGGTGTTTATCCTATCAAATACTTTATATCATGTTATTCATAAAAAAACTAACTGCAGATAGACAAAAGATTGGGATGAATGCTGTCCATTATATATGGCACATGCAACTAAAATTATCCATGCTATATCAACGACAACAATTATAAATCCATCAATACTGCAATGTTGTCGAATTAATATTTTTTCATAAGGTATGTTTCGGTTGTAATTGATAATTAAAATTTCCGTCCGCAGGAGTTATGTGGGTAGTATTACTAGTGGGTATACGCACTCCTTATATCACTCAATCACTTTTTTGTTGAAGAACAATACAATGACAATTGTTATTAACAATCAATGTGAGAACTAGCTGCCGCCGGAATCAAATAAATTAACTTTAGTAATAATTCATTCATGTCAATGACAATAATAGTCCAAGCAATATAACAAAATTGAATCTGCTTCTGATACGAAACATGAATATTTTTCTGCAAAATCAAATGCTGTTGTAACACCATCACATAAATTTACTTCATTCACTCAATACATTCCTACCGTTTCAGTATGAACCCGACTTTCATTGAAACACAACTCCACGCACTTCATTGGCGATTTGATCCTTCACTTCATCATTTGTCTACATAACTGTTGGACGAAAATATCAATGATGAATTAACCCGTGATCGTCCGACTAATGAAAATGTCTATGGAGAAATTTATATCAAATATGATATATTCTTCAAAACTGAAACTACCAATGTTTCTGTGTAAGATTATTTACTACTGGTTTGAATCAGGATAGAAAATTGTGGATTCACATCATATTAACTATCACTCCATAATTTAATGGATTGATAACCAATATTCATTTTTCCTGTGTACATCGAAGTTGAGTAGTAGCAAATTTTTCGCCCACGTAATTTACTTAACTCTGGAAAGAGTATACGTATTTATATGTAACGCATATGGAAGAGGTCCGTGATCTTAGAACCCGAGTTCATTGCGAATGAATAAAGAAATCTATTTTAAATAAACTGTATAATTGTAGTTGAAAAAAAAAAAAAAAAAAAATGGTCGCAACAGAAGAAGCTATACTATAGTGTTGATTATGAATCATTTTCGTGAGATATTAATTGTATTTGATCACAATTGAAATGTATATATTAAGACATTCGCAAACAGTCAGTTCGGATATTTAAATCGAATTATATTATAATGCGGAAATGCACATGACTATCAACTCCGAGCAAGCATGAATCCCTTTTCATAAACTGAACATTACTCTTGCATAAAAATGATCATGGAGTTTTGTAAATACTGAAATATCTATCGATATAATGTACAACTTGGTGCATTGAAAATATGTCAAATCTATCTGTATATCTATACATTAAGATTAACATACTGCGCAGATTATACGCAAAGACGGGCACAATTATTAAATTATATTCTTTTATTGTCATACTAATCGAACTTACATTTCGGTTGAACACGAAGCGAAATATGAATTATATTTACAGATAAAATATAAACAAATCTGAATGAAAATCATGTGGTTTGCATCGAATGGTCATTTATATTTCAAAGTGTAATGAAATCTATTATATATATAGATATAAATTGTATTTCGATTGACTCGTATCATGATTTGTGATTATAAATTGTTCAGCAAAAATTAGACAGAATGTATAAATTATCATGGTTTTGGCATATATATATATATATATATTTCCGATACAATAATTCAATATACGTATGAATACGCATAGTCATATAGATATATATGCACACGACTGGGAAAAAGCTGTGGAGGAGGAGATGAAGTGACGTCAGGCCCAACCTTGAGTGATGCCCTCGGGTAACGTGTCTGCTGCGACACTGCGTGCCATCTCTTGTATGTATTGTGTATGAATGATATATATGAATGTTAAAAAGAGGAAAAAAAAGGGTTTTCTGATTTTTCAGTGACGCTAAACGTGAAACAAATCGAAGATAACAAATTTGTATCTACATTACGTTTGATTTGCTTTATCCAAAGTTGTTTCTTACACACATGAGAGTATCCAATATGAAACAATTCAATCATTTTTCATTAGTTTCGTTCATTTTACTTTTCTCAAGTAATATACGGCGTGTTAATCTTTAGTAAATATTTGTTGGTATGTCATTTTCATATTTCATCGAAGTTGTTAGCCTTTTTGGCTGATAAATATCTATAATACTAATTGTACCCAGTAGAAAGTTGTGATACAGGCAATATTCCAATTACCATTAGAATATTTCTATGAAAAGTTTTGTATGTAAAGTTAATTTACTTGAAATATTTAATTACCTCCGATAGACCGCGTGCCTCGATCATCTATTGGTATATATATTCGTTAAAGTGCTGTTGCGTAGACTTTGAAACTTGCTACGCTAATGTCTCTCTGTACAACTTATCATGTATCGAATGATCGGAAGTATAAAAAAATGTCTACATGAATTGACAAGTGATATTGCGAATGAATGTAATAGCATGCGTATTACATGGACATTAAACATTTCCTCTGACGTATTTCTCGTTTCTTTATCGAATGTTGAGGAAGGAAACAACCAAAATGAAGACAAAAATTAAGCCAAAATTTACACAAACTTCAATAATCTCAGTCGCATTACAAATCTTTACCAATGTTTATCCACGACATTATTACATGTATTTATTCAGTAGCATAATGTCACGACCTCGACATTTCGTAGCTGTATTCTCGTTACAAATTGCAATGCAATTAATATGAAAAACATAATAATAATGATGTCAATAATGAAGACATAAATTTTCATAACAGCACCTTGACTCTGCTAACTGCTTCTTTGTGCATTGCACATAGTCAAATAGTATTATCATTCATAATATCACTACAACCCAATCGATATCATTCATCTCATCATCATATATTTATTTAGTTCAAATTAATTCACAGTGTTCAACTATATATATATTATGACTAAACTATGATAGGATATATGCGATTTATAATAGTGAAAATGATACTCGTACAAGAGAATGAGTATCATATGTGACGAGTGTCGCATCACGGAACTATTAATAAGCGACTAGTTCGTATATCTTTAGATCATTCGTATATCTTGCCTAAAAGAAGCTGAGAGAGACAAAGTCCACGCGCCTATTCAAACGACGACGTATTGACGGCCGTGGTCGACGTGCCGTGAGTATATTTTCTCTAACTGCATCCTTGTCATATATTGAAGAACGTTCCATTTCAAATGCCATTAATCGCACTCAATATCTCGTATATATAAACCAGCTTGTAACATATATATATGTATGTATACACTCATAAAAAAAAGGCAACGAAAGTTAAGTAATGAAAATCATGTCGAGAATGCGTATTGCAAGCCTAACTCTGGGACGTCCGTGTATATATAAATAAATATTATGAGGTAGGCGTGTAACACTATTCGAAATTCACCTAATATTACATTAAATCGAAACATTATGATTTTTAATAGGAGAGATAAGATAAAGGTATACAAAAGGATGAGAATATGAAGTTTGTGAGGGTTCGTATGTGAAGACGAAATAGAATGCACCCTGTTATATAGATTTAACTGTATATATAAACACGTACACTGAGCACTCCAAGAGCAACAAGTTGCCCATTTGTGCGCTGTGCACGCAATTCTGCCGTTGAGAGTGACGAGAATTGTTCTGTATTGGAATAGATGAGCTAATTGAAATGAAAGAATTTGTCAAATTTTCTTCTATTTATTTATTTATTTTATTGAAGAATTATTGATAGATAGCACACGCAAACGAAACATTCAGAGGACGTAGCAATCGCTGGCAATGTGATAACCTCCGCCGCCGCCGTGAAGTTCCCCCCGTACTTCATGATAACACTCGTCAAATACTTATCTTCGTTTTTTTCTGTTTTAGCTAC
Organism: Meteorus cinctellus; assembly: GCA_030523045.1. Classification (NCBI taxonomy): domain Eukaryota; kingdom Metazoa; phylum Arthropoda; class Insecta; order Hymenoptera; family Braconidae; genus Meteorus; species Meteorus cinctellus. The sequence continues at coordinate 191,158 of JAPYZF010000225.1, read as the reverse complement.
CCGAACCAACACCTAAAGAGCTTGAATGAAATTTGATTCTGGCCCTAAATCCCTACTCTAGTCAATCACAAATTCATATTCTCATCTGTTCATCGCATTGTTTGACTTGATAACATAAACACACACATAAATAACATTAATTTCATATCAGTGTTCTGTATCATCGTAATAATCATTGCGGCTATCTTATTGTTAACAATAAGGAAAAAAAAAAAAAACACACACAAATGGTTAAAAGGTTGTCGCAATCATGATTGTTTCCTCATCTGTGACATCAAATCGATTTATGCTGGAATGAAAAATTGAATATTGTACTGATTTTGATTTATACAGTATATATAGACAATGAGATACCATCTGTGTGAAAATACTACATGAGAAAAATAAAGAAAATCGCCATGAGCCATGTTACAAAGTGTACAATAAGATATATGTATATTTGTATATACGTCACATATGTTGCAAGAAAACAGAGTCATTGGCGCGACTTATGAGATACAAAGATATTTTCTGTGTCCTTCCAATGTGCACGCGGCATCTTGCCCATATCACTCAGTTTTTGCGTCCTATGCCAACGTTCCAGGTATATACCAAGACATATTTAAAGTATACATGATGAAAATTCTATCGATATCATTTTCCTCTCTTATTTTTCGTCATTTTCTAAAATACCACCATTAATTTATAAACGCAACAGATCTGAATAGTATACATCATTATGACAGGTGGTAAGTTGATATTTGCCATTGCACAATTTATCATCATTAGGAACGATTATGCATGTACCTACTTACAAGTGAGAGAGGTCATGGTGAAATTAACTTAGCAGAATAGAGATGAAAATATATTATCTGCTTACGATATTACTCAAGTATTTTCGGTGATACGGATGACATGCGACGGCGATTCATGATGTGCCTGTACTGTATATAGAGCTATGTTTCAATATCGTATTGCACATAGGTATGTTGAATGACATGAGATACTATAGTTTACAACCAGACATATTACGTAAAATATTGAGTTAGAATTCCCTTCATTAGAACCATTCACGCTTCGACATTCTTTTTTTTTCTATCATCAACATTTATATATTGAATATATACTAGTGCAAGAATTCGTGAAATTCAAGTAAGTATTATACAACGCCGAGACTTGAACTCTCAGAATACAATGCCAAATACAAACTTACGTAATCACAAATCAACTTGACTATATATGTGTTGACATGTGTACTATAGTGTCTGTATCAATGGAATCCGGTACCACTCTCATAACATGCGTAGCGACCGGCCCCCCTAACTCTTTTAAGTTGAATTAGGTCTAGCAGACGAACATCACAACTTCAGCTTTGGCGAATGAACAAAAAAAGAGAGGAAAAAAAAAGAAGAAAATCCAGGATAAACATCTTCTTCCTTTTGTGTTATTGATGAGATAGCGCATTGCGAGAAGAAATGGAACCACGAAGACATTTGACAACAGCACACGAATTTCATCTTAATACAATTGCTGTTTGGTATTTTCCGCAATTCAACCAACAATGGGTTGATTAATACAGTTTGAGAATCGAAAAATATCCTCCTTTTTGTATCCAAAAATAGCAATGGTTCAACAGTATCTCAGCATGATGATGTTTGTTAAAAAAATATGGAATTAACATGGATAGTCGTGAAAAACGAAACAAAAGACAAGTAATAATAGCTCCGACACAATGTATGTACAAGCAACGCGGGAGTAAATCAACAATCATCACATGAGATATCAGCTCGATCATATCAATTCGTTAAATGAGATAATAGACAAGTATCACCATAACTTTAGTTTAACACAGATATATATATATGTATATATGCAAATGCTCAACACACTTGTACCATCATACGAGCAGTATAAATGTTCTTAGACACAATCATGTGTGGGATAAAAGCACATTTTCCCAGCTACAAATGTATCGCATCAGTTACGCAGTTGGCTTTGTATGGCAAAGATATACATATATACATATGACCATCCATATGTCGAAAGATACAGTAACCGTTTTACTTTTATTTGTGCAGAATAAATTTTACCCACAAGTTGATTGGATATTGATCATACAGAAGAGAAGAAAAAAAAAGACTTCCAAAGATAGAATAATGTTTCCCTTTCCAAATTTCAGAAAAAAACGAAAATACAGACATACTCACCCTGATTTATCAATTTAAATAGAATATTTTTGACGTTCTAAAACATCTTGAACTGAAACTTAATTATATGCCAGTTTGAAACTTGGTGTGAATTAATTACAAATCAATCACATAAATAATACATTAAAATTAATTGTGGCGTTTTGGAGAAATATTGCTATAAGCAGAAGAAGAAATTCACGCATTCATACTCATATTCATACGCGGAAACGACTTCTTTTCATTCCAAATATTGATATCACTTGTGTTCAGTCGTGGGTAAACATTATTCGAAATCTAAATAAAAATGAGAACTATATAATTCATTATCAAGTATTAATTTCAGATCAAAGAATTGTACTTCAATCAACTTCACCGTAGTCAAGTTTATCACTATTGTTAGTTTGTGTGTTTGCGTGTTATTTCATATCACGATATTATTTCCGTTAGAAAGATTCATCCAATGAAAATGAACAGAAATCACAAACACATACAAGAATCTACTCAGAGGTACAAGAAGTCCTAATGCATCGATGATAATACAACCATTTTTCTTATGAAATGAAAATTAGTAGAAATATATATGAATGGAACTCACCTTCCATCCTGCGCTGCTATTACTATCACCCTTGTCCTTGAAATATGGTACATTTTGCACCATCCATTCATAAATTTGTGACAGAGTCAATCGTTTGTCCGTTGCATTAGTTATTGCTTGCGTTATCAGATCGGCATAGCTCAAATTTCCCCATGCATTACGACGCGATGAATTCTTTTTCACTGGAATCGATGCGCTAACACCCTGACCCATTGCCGATTGTTGTATTGGCGCATTATTATCGCAAACATCTTTTCCAATAACACTACTGCCATTACCATCGACACTACCATCAACGTAACCATCTGGTCTTGGTAATGGCCATGTATTTGATCTCGCTCTTGTTTGCGGTTCGAAACCACTGTCAAGCTCGAACGATACACCCTGCTGCTGCTGCTGCTGCTGTTGTTGTTGTTGTGGCGAATGAACTTGCGCCGATGATGGTATCGAATCCATCATATTCAATTGATCTATATACTCCACCGTGATTATATTCAAATACTTTCCAAATATTATTTATTATAAAATTTGTGTTAATTGTTGATTGATAATTGCTCGCCGATGCGTTACCAAATGGCGAAACGGTGCACAAGGGTCACCACGTCAATCACAAATGAGTGTGAGAGGGTTGAGCACGTGGTTCAACAGTGTTTTCGTAGTCACAAGTCACGTGGCCATGTTTTCAATCGACTAGAGAGTATACATGGGTGTGTTGCGTGTGTGCGTATATGTATATATGTAGTGTAGTACAGTGTATCCCTTCCCGCGCTCGATGTATACGCCACGTTTGTTTATTTCTATCTTTTACCAACAACTATTTCACCACAATTTTCATACAAAAGATGTGTAGAATTTCGATATGATTTCGTTGTTAGATTAATATCGAAAAATTACCGCCATCAATAACGTCGTTAATGCGTTATTTGAATAGGTTTTTCAATAGAAAAAATGAATGAATAATGGTACACGCACGTTTTGGTAATGACGTCGGATTTCCCTGAAGAATTTCGAGGACGTTATCGCATTAACGTTTCGATCCCGCGATCGTTAACACTCTCTATGCATCACTTTTCATCTATAGCATGTACATGTTCTTTTCCTCGCGCGCATGCACGTTTCTAGTTTCTCAATATTTCAATGACTTTGTATTTTCTTAAATATATTTTTTTTTTATTTCCCAATGTCAATTCTTCAAGGACAATGTTTTCGTAGCAAACGTCTATATAGTCATTAAATATAACGATGAGAGTACACACAGCCTACGCTACGCATGTGAACACGCGCGTAATTTTTCCACCTCTTTATCTCTTTCTTGTTATTATTTTTTTGTCTGTTATTTATATTTTGGGTATTTTGCGTCGTTTTATTTCAAGATCTAATAATGAATGTGTATATATTTATATATTTATATGTGTATATATACATATATGTATATAATGTGTAAATAACTGATACACACGGATGTGACGGAGAAGAAAAAAGAGAAGGATGGAGGGAGTGGGAGAGAGCGTGAGAGTGCGAGAGTGCGAGAGTGCGAGCGAAAGACAGTGGAAAAGAGGCAACACTTTGCCAGTCCACGACTACACTACACACTAACACCGCGTGCGTATCTAAAATTTATATTCGCGCTCACTTATGTTGAGTAATTATGTTTAATAGCATTAATAGTCTGATAAATAGCACTGTTATTTAATTTTTTAATTTTTATTTCAAAATTTGAGAAGTAAAGTAGGAGAGGAATTTAGTATGTGGTTGATGAGGAGAATAATAAAAAAAATTTATATACATGAGCAAACAAAATAAGATTTATACATAATATAAAGTTGACGGGAAAAGAGCGCGGCACATACTGTTGGCTCTTGGCTCTTTGCTCTGAGCGCTCGAGCCCGTTCTCTTGCTTCTCTCTACCACCCCCACCTAACCACACAAACACACACACATGATAACTGGTTTCTCGCGCTCGTTCGCGAGTTTACGGAATAACCCGAACGTATGCGATTGTACGTGTCGTCTCGAGTCTCGAGGCTTCGGGCTGCGCCGACCAACGACGCGAATTTGTGGCGCCTCAAGTTTACAACATAAATATATATATATATATATATAATGTCTAACGATGCCAGTCAATCGTTCTCTCTCGCTCTTTAACTCTTTTCGTTTTACACGCACTTGCTCTCTCTCTCTCTTTCTCTCTCTCTCACTCTCTCGCTCTCCCTCCTCTCTGTCTTTCCCTCTCTATTTCATCCAGTCTCTCAGCGGCGGTCTCTTTAAGCGCGCTTCTTCGTTATCCCCCCCCTCATGCTCCATTACATTCTCGTCACCGCCTTCACTACGCACCTCTTCATGCAGATACTGCGACGCAACTACAAAAATTTCCCGTCAAGGAAAATACGACGAGAAAAAAAATGAAGAAAAAAACGCAACATCTTCCTTTTTTCTTAGGCCATTGGAATTACACATGGTCTCGTTACAATTCCACGTGAGGTTTTGTGAAATCGCGAAGGAAGGGGTATAGGGGAGAAGTTGTTCATCGTGTGAAATCGAGCATGCGGTCGTCGATTCAAAACGAAATGTTATAGGAAGATAATTCTTCACTGTTTTTTCTTCTATTTTTTTTTCCACTTTTCATTTGATAAGCGCGCTGTTCGGTACAAGTGGCCTTCTTCCCACTGCATACCGCTCCTTACTATTAGAATTAACTACAATCGTACTCTGACCACAATCCCGACAGACTGTATATGTAATATATATTCATCTGTCGTGCAATTAGTTAACATGGTATAGATGAAGATTTTATATATGTACATAGTGGAGCAATAGAGTATGGTAGTGTAGTAGCAGACTATCACTTATATTATAGAGACAGAAGTTGGCAACTACTTCCCAATGTATCCGTAGTACATGGCCTTGTAATTTGCACATACCAATGGAGATGCTGATATATAATACAATACAGAGTTTTATTTCCCCGTTGTGTATATCCATATATACAGATATGTCAAATGTATCATGCGACAGGAGGAAAAAAAACGTATATATTGATTGTACATGGAGTAATTATATTCATAAAGCGAAATGAATCAATAAAAATGTATATAAAATAAATTGACGAAGAAATAATTGTGAGAAATACAATAACCCCAGAGTTAACAGTGCAATTCAAAGTGAGAATCGAAATTTTCCTCCATGCCCATGTGAGTTGTTACATACGGAATATTTTTGTTTATTACTTCATAGTACTATGTTCATATATTATTATTATTATTATACATTTCGTGTCACATAACATATATGAATATTAAATATTTTGTCCATCAGATGGCAGCAGATTTGAAGCCCGCACAGTTGTACAAGAGACAACAATGAAGATGGCTGCCCTCAACTCGAGTTTATCAAGTGATGATATTCCGGAGAAAAAGGAAGATGAATTTAATGAATTTTACACTGAAGTACGTATGACTTAGACTATAATGATTTTAAATAAACCAATGAATAATTTTAGACGAGCGTTTTGTCAATGAATCAGTTATAATGGTGTTTCTGAATCGCTTTGCATTAGATTGTACATGCAGACATCAAATAAATGTCACAACTAACCTCCAAATGTAAATAGAAAACATGTATTTTAATTAAGAAAATTAATTTGAAGGTGTTATTTTCTCATATGCAGGTTAAAGAAATTGAAAAACGCGATGCAGTACTCACGCCAAAACAACAAATTGATAGACTGTTACGACCAGGCTCGTCTTATTTTAATTTAAACCCATTTGAAGTTTTACAAATTGATCCTGAAACCACAATTGAGGAAGTGAAGAAAAAGTATCGCCGAGTGTGTATTCATCAGTGATATTATTCTTTATAATACTCATGCATTATTGTTGATTAACTTTCGGAATTTTTTAGATGTCAATTTTAGTTCATCCTGACAAAAATCAAGACGATGCTGATAGAGCTCAGCAAGCATTTGAAAGTAAGTCTGCACGTAATATTCACTAATTCTTCGTCCAATTTCAAAATTAATTACTTAATACCTTTTTCATATGCAGTTGTAAACAAAGCCTGGAAAACATTGGAGAATGATGAAACGAGAGCCAAATGTATGGACGTCATCGAAGAGGCAAAAGCCCGAACAGATCATATGGTAATAGAATAAAAAAATAATATATCTGAAGTTTCCTAGACTGTGACTTCTCATTGATTGTCAATATCATTTTTTTTACATTGATTAATTTTAGATACTAGAAAAGAAGAAAAAAACGAAAAAAGAAACTAAGGATAGCGGAGCTATTTCTGCTTTATTGGAAGAGGAAACGGAACAGGGCTACACTCATGCCGTTTGGGTTATGACTATGAAATTATTTGCAGACATGGAACGTCGGAGGTAAATATCGATTCATATTGATTGATGTGATTTCAAACAGTTAGATTCAAATATATTTCGAAATCATTTCTAGGAGGGAACTAGCAACGAGAGATGCGGAACAACGGAAGAGGAAGCGTGAAGAAGAATTATCAGCCGAGGCGCAGGCCGCAATGGAAAAAGAGTGGCAACGAAATTTCGAGGAATCGCGGCAATCACGGGTTGACAGTTGGAAAGCATTTCAATCAGGGTCATCAGGTGTGGCGAAACAGAAAAAAGCCAAAAAAATAAAAGCATTCAGACCACCCAAAACAAAGGCTGAGTCACGATAATTATTCCGGAATTCTCATAATCAATTATCAAAAGTGATCCACGTGTTGTTTTTTGCGTTTTTAATTTTCGATAGAGACTCTTGTCTCGGTGAACGCAGTTTGCTTTCATAGTCATGTCAACCATTTTTAATTCTTTTCCATTGAAATTTTTCATCCTTACATATCGGTTACATTCATAAATAAAGGGTCGAACAAGTTAATGGAAAAAGTGAGGAGAAAGATAGGAGTCGTGTAAAGTTATACAATAAAATTAAAGAGGGAGAGAGAATATATTAATATATTAGAGGAAGAGCGTATGAGATTGTAGAATACACAATTTCAATAATTTTGGATTGGAATCAATTATTTGTTTATTGGAACGCCAAGGGCCGCGTATCGACTGCTTTAATATCCTTTCTCACTTTCCTTTGAATGTTCAATATCTCAAATTCATTTCTATAGTGAAGATCAAAATGTGGTTGATCACATAACACGTGAAAATTAGTATGATAAATATTTTTATATTCACTCATTTATATATTATTTAAAATGTAAAGTAAGTGTCCACGATTCTCCGAAAAGTGTATTGTACAAGAACGAAGAGAAAAAAAAACAATAATTGCAGTTAATACGAGCAATAATTAATAAAGTGAGCGATAAGTCATGACTTTGGTTCAATTACTTTTTTTTTCTGAAGTCGATAAAATCAATTCAATGCTACATTGTACCGACTTAATATAGCCCATTATAACCTCAAATTATGAACATATACGTTACATTTTCGGGTGACACCACTCTAAAGACATGTCAGTGACATTCGATATGTCCCACGCCAGTAAGAGTAGATGGAAATCGCGGGGCGAGGGGGAGGGGGAGGGGGCTGCTGACATACCTGATGATGGAACCAAAAAGGCGCATGCGCAAGTCAACCGCGTACGACCTGTGTCTCAGGTGTAGCCTCGTCGTTTTCAAGACATGCAACAGGTATATGGCAGCAGTTGTTGCATCCCACTGGGCGTTCATAAACTGGACAAGTAATTGAAACGACGATATTTCCAGAATTGTTTCATTCGTGTTTGTGTTCAGTTGTGACATTGTTACTTAAAAAACTGTCAAGATTGTTCAGAATGATGTAGACAGTAAGTGGTTTTCACGGCGTTTGTACGTATGAAGAACGTGTTTGCGGTGGAAAAGGGATTACGACGCGAGGACGAGAGGAAGAAAGATAGAAAGAAACAAAACGAGGCTTGGAATTGAAGGGAATTTGAGATTGAATATTTCGTTGTTATTCTCCACAAATGTTTCAATATTTTATACTTCATATATTGCCTCGAATCCTAACAATAACAAAGTTATGATTATTGGAAGATACTGTAGCTCATACGTAGGAAGATAATTCTACATACTCTTTCACCTATTAATTTATGTAGAAAAGCTTGGTGACAAATGGCAATGGCGATGATAGAGACTGTATGAACCATTTGGAGAATGTTTCAATGAACATTTTTTATCTTAACAATCATTTAATCAATCCAATAATTTTTTTTTTCTGCATCTACCTTTTTTCCTACTTTAAATTTCCGAATAAATATAAATAACTAAATGAATGCTGATGGCGGAGTATAGTGATCAACTATGGCAAGTGTATGGCAGCAGTTTGTTGATATCAAAACCGGCATTGACAAGCCAAATTCGATAATTGTCCTGCGTACCGATGACAAAGCGGATAATACACGAATAAATGTCTTGAAACGTAGTATACGTCGTGCATGGACAATAAATGGTATTGTAATGACAATCGATCTTGTTCAATGAAAATGAATTATGAACAACGACTTCTGAACCACTTCTCTCTGTTTAATATTTATCTATAATTTAAAGGTCCGCCTAATTATTGGGATGCTGCAAGGAAATCTGCCACCATAAGAGTATACCGTAGTTTGCCACTGAATCGAAATGAACGGAAGAAAATCCAAGACGACGCAGAGAGAAATTTGTCGGTACAGACTTTGGGTGTAATGAAGAGAGATGCGCCAATTGTTGTGTATCATGATGACAGTAAGCGCAAAGAGAAAACATTGAAGCATGTCGAGCGAAAATCGAATATACCAATATTTCGACGGAATTCTCAAGAATTTGAGGATCTTTGTAACTTACGTGAGCAACCGAAACGTTCCTCTGTTACAACGATACCCCAGCGATATCGTGGTAGCGCTGATGACTTGCGTCGCTATCGGGACGATAGTAATTTACCGAGTTTTATCCCTAAATTGCAAATTTCATCACGTCATAAAGAAAATAAACTGAAAAAATTGGTCGTCGAGGGAAAAGAACATAATGCAAGATTGAGTATTTTCCCGAAAAACTCGCCGAAAAAATCGAATATAATGCCTACGACAGTTGAACAAGATTGTACAAAAATTAGTGATAACTCACTTCGCCCCAAGTTAGCCACAAATGAAACAATAATGTTCAATAATACGGGTGAATACTCGGATGTATTAAATCTTTCAGTCATACCGGTTGAAAAAGAAGGAATAATCGATATAGTAGTTGAACAACCGTCCAATGTCAGTAATGCAACCCACAAGTGTGACTCGGAAAATGTTACCATAGGAAAATCACAACAAATTGATGAATCGTTACAACGAAAGCACCTCAGAGATGAATTATTAACAGAAGAAAGAGAGGATGAAATGCGAACTCGTCGGCCGTCAAGTCATCTATCACCTGAAGCGAGTCCACTGAGCACTCGATCATCGAAATACAGTCCACGTGAAAGCGAGAGTGAGCCCACGCCTGGATTACCACGAAAGATATCGGGCAGTGATACATGTGTTTCTTCACAAAGAATCAGAGATGCCATAACGAGAACAAGACGAGAGTCAAATAGTAGCACACGATGTGAGAGCAGCGGCAGCGACAGCATAAGGTTCTCACTAAATTATACAAATTATTTCATAAAATATAACCGTACCTGTCTGCGAATCTATTATAAAAAATTCTTTTTCTCATAAAATTTATTTACTATGCTCTGTAGATTGAGCGAGTCGAGTCTGCATGATTATACCGACCTCGCGAGAAGAGTGCGATTGTTTGGCAATAACTATTATTGTCCGAGGACTACGTCAGTTGAAAGCGATGAGCCGGTGCCACGTGATAGCGCAACTAGCGCGGGTGAGGATGAATCTCATGAGGATTGTTTATTGCGTGATCCATCAAGATATCCAAGCGCTTCTTCGTCATCATCGTCGCAGGGTAGAACAATGTTACGACGGCGTCGACAATTCGATTCTCAAGGTATATGCACTGCGCAAATGTCATTATACGCAAATCTTCTTCGATTATTGGAACCTTAGAGGTTCTCCCTGTACTATATTTCTCCGTTTGGTCTTCTTTCAAGTTAGTAGTCATACAAAGAACTTGGGTTGTACATTGGTCGTGTACGTGGTACGATTTTGAATATGGATCTATATCGCGCATTACAGCTTGTGGTCACGCTCATTATATTTATGTATTTTTTAATTTTTTATTTTGGTGCATGCGTCATTATATATCTATTGTGGAGTGGAAATTGAAATGTTTGAAATTTGTATGTGTGTGGTAGTACTCAGATCAGCGGACTTTGTACGGCGAAACACATACACACGGACGCAAACACATACGTATATATACGAGCGCGCATGTACACAAACACACAGTGTGAGGCGGAGAGAAAATTAGATATATATATATGCATATGCATACACGCCCGACATACGCCCGCACCTGTAGATAAATCTACCGGGTGTCTCAGGATATAACGAGCTATTTTCGCCTCACTCAATGATCACCACAGGATGCTGAGAATTCTTTCAAAATTGTTGAATCAAGCTCGCGTTCGACGAGTGCTATCGGTTATGTTTTTTTTTTTTCATTTCATTCATTGAAAAGTTCCATTTTCAGTGCGTATGATCATGGACAATGTTTCATCTAATAGAATATGATTCTGTTTCATTATGGCACCATGTATACCGATGTTTCGTTGAAATGAATCTCGATACACCGGGGCAAGACGATACGGTGGGTGAGCGGCAAGGTGGTTGGATGGTTGTGTAGCGAGCGGCGATGACCGTGCACATAGGTAGCATAGTAGTGTTCCGGTCGTGGGCACTGCGAACTACATAACAAATGCAACTCCGGGAAGAAATCTATAACAAACAAATTTAATATTTGGTGATAAGAGCAAAACGTCATATGCTGAGTGTCTCTCAATACGAATTTCGATCATTCGCCGAACTTTAAATTCGATGTTATTTCATAAATATTCCTTTTTTTTTCTCTCAAGAGTGCGAATAAGATTAACGTGCCATATGACGGTAGATAAAAGAACGTGTAGTTGCCACGACACCTCGCCTGATTGTTCAGTCGTGTGACGCTGTGTATTGTGTTAAGTGATATATTATACGGATTCGACGGATTATCATTATATTCACAGAAAATCTAAAACACACTGACATCCAATACAGGTTCACGTCGACGCGGGAAATCGCATGCGAGATCTTGTTGCAGCGATGAATTCTTGAATCTACAAATAGCACGTCATCCAAGTCCATTAAGAGGTGGTTATAAAACAATTGATGGACAAGAACCACCGAATCCAGACTACCGCCGTCTCGTTTTTATCAGTTCAGACTCGTCTTCCGGTCGTGAAGAAGATGATGCCGATAGCAGTTGCTCCAGTTCATCGTACTTGAATGGATTACCACGGAATAGTCATGCACAAAGTCTTGAGGATTGTGACTGGGATTATTTTGAGAGCAATTCACTGCCTCTACCATCGGCATTGTCAGATGGTTTGAGATCACACTACACTGCTGCACATGTGAAAAATTGTGGACGCAATTGGGACTGTTGTTTAGGTCGCGGATCAGGTGCATGCTTGGTCAGTATCTTCACACACATCATTTTTTTTTCTTCTTACATCATATATGTCGGCATATCTCATCTTGATGTAGCTTCATATACCTGTTTTAAGGTTAAGTCAAGAATAGATTCTCTCCATCAAATCATTCATTCGCGTGCTGTATATATGGGTTTGCTTACTACTGAGAAATTTTAGAAGAACAAGATTTTCCACTTCCATCATTATTGAAATGGCGCGAATAAATAGCTGAAAATACTTCAAATATAATTATAAGTTATCGATTTATTTATTTTCACACAGGCCTGTGGTGGTTCACCTGGCAGAAATGTTCTTCCTGTACCCGTACCAATACCAGTCCCAGTGCCCTATCCCGTTCCTATTCCAGCGTCTCTGTGGACCCACGGAAATTTTGTCGCCACCGAGTCATCCATGATTGCTGCAGCAGCAGCAGCAGCAGCAGCAACAACAACAACGATAACAACAACGACAATAACAACAGCAACAGCAGCAGCAACAACAACAACAGCGGGTACCGAGGCAAGCCTAACGGTGAAGAATATTCCGACAGCAGCTGTGCCATGGTTCACATGGCATCCACGGTTTCATCAACCCGAAGTTCATGGTGCGAGTGGAGGGAATCGGATGTCGTCGCGCTTTACCGCCAACGCCTTTGATCCATCAAATTTCACGTTTCAATATTATGGGACAATTCAAGAATATAAAAATTTTATACTTTCAGCGAGCGAGTCTTTGAAGTTTGATAACGAGAAAATGCCTGATATATATTCACGTGATCTAACAACAACTATAACAACAACACTACCAACAACAACAACGACCACGAAGACGACATCAATCACAGCTACAAAAACTATAACGACGACGACGAGCACCACCACCACAACGACTCCATCAACGAATACAACGTCTACAACCACCTCAGGAATCATCTATCATAACGTAGTGAGTGAAGAAAAACTTACTAAGTCTGCAGAAACTGAAATTTTTTCGAAAAGAATTGAAACATTGACAGACAATGTGCCATACAACGTAAGCAGCGATGACAGAATAATGTCGATCAATGATAAAACGAGTAGTAATGATACATGCGAGCTGGTGAATGAGAATCCTACAGATGACGTTTACTGCACATCACGTAGTAACTCGGGTAGTTCTTCAGGTCGATCATCTGCAGACAGTAGTGACTTTGCAGAATCGTCTTCTCATCGATTTTCGCGAATCTTTGTTGTTAATGATGATTCATTGGTAAGTGATAATGACGATGTAGATGATATCGGAGATATAGATGATCACGTGGATGAAAATGAAGCACACGAGGCTACTACCTCGGTAGACGATACATATTTTCATAAACGAGTGATAACATTATCGGATGAAGAACCAATTATTCTGCGACAGGTTAAATCGTTATGTGAAAAACCAAATGTCACGACAAAGTTCAATAAAAATGAGGTGAAACGTGTTGAACGGAGTGAAATATATGTTGGAGATCCTGTTGATACATCCGATAGTTGTGTCAAGCTGCAATCAATACGATCAATAAATCCGGATGAAGGCGATGACAACTACGATAACATTATTGACTCAAATGAATTTAACTTAATACAAATTACAGGTGAAATGAAATCATTTGATTCGAGTGTTACTCCTGATTCATTGGAATTAATCGGAGCAATGACAATTATTGATAACAACTCTTTGGATTACAAGTCAATGAATAAACTTGGAGAACAAACGCCAACATCATTGGATACTTTAAAAGAAATCGAAGAAGCCGATGACTTGTATACGAATATAGATGCAAATATATCAACACAATGTTCGAAAGTTGACAAAAAAATGGACCAAGTAGCCACGGAGTCCCTCAGCGTATCGCGAACCATCGATGACGCGAAATGTAAAATTATAACAGAAATTACTTTAGAAGAAGAAAATATGAGAAAGTGTGGACTCATAACTACAAAAGTTCCAGAAATATATAGAGAAATTGATAGTATACATTCAATTGGGCAAGGAAGAACAATAACAACAGAGATGACAATAGAGAGTGGAGTGAAAGGCGAGATCTGCGAGGAGTATCTTGATGGTCAGCAGGTAAGAGAGAGTCAACACAATGGCGGTGCATGCTGTGGTGGTAATAATACGTGTGATAATGGTGGGAAGTGTGTGGCAACGCGAGGAATGGCACGGTATCGTTCAGTTGAGCGACGCCCGCCCACTCGTAAAGAGAATGTATTACTTACAACAATTTCAAACGCGGAAAAAGACCAATCAACAAATATCACAAATAATTCGTCGCCAAACAATAAATATAAAAGTTTGGTTATGATTACACAGGATGGTTATCAGCCTGTAAGTGTTGTTACAACAGATACAACAACACTTACGTTACAGTCGAGTGATGTTGAGTCAACTCAGGGCTTGGCCGGTTACTACCATCTGGCGCTAGAGGCATTGACAGAACCACAACTGCGCAAAGGACAAGGACCGCGACGACCATTAATGGTGAAACGCACGACAACAGCATCGATTACAAATAATGAACACGAGACAGATAGTGGATTGAGTGTTGGTAGTGCGAGTGAGAGTGAATCCTCCACCGATAAATATCGTGTGATCAATAACGATGGTAAACATCGAATCGAAAATGAAATAAAATGTTCAGTTGAAAAATCAGCATCATCCACGTCGTCTGTGTTACCACAATCCAATGATACTAATGGGCTTACGGGTATTGTTATATTGGAGGAAGGTTTGGCAGATGATGACTCGTGGGTGGAGGAAGTTTCACACGATGAAGATGAACAAAGTGCTACTACAGCGACCGAAGAGAGTTCAGAAGATGAGTCAAATAACATTGGCGATCGTGAAGAAGAACTTCGTGGGTATCATCGACAGGCAATTGACTTCACACTTCATACAATTGTGGAGGAGTCATGTGAAGAGAGTGAAGCGGAACCGAGCTTCGGTTCAAAGAATTCTAGAAGAATGCGACCGCCTTCTGCTTCCGATCTGGAGAAATATTTCTTTTTCGGTCTCGGCGGCGATAATATCAATAACAGTTTCACTGTCAACAGTAACGGGGATACTAGTATGAGCCTCAGTAATACTAATTCAATCGACAATGGTAAAAGTGGAATTGCTCAAGAAGGGGATAGCCTTTCAGAAACTTCATCTGTTTATTCAGAAGTACTCGAATCATTGGGTCAAGATGATATTATCTTCAATAAGGAAACAAATGATGATGATTTCGATAATTCGTCCCGACTAGAAAAATATTTTTTATCAGAATTCTTGGGTTTTGACAAAGATCGACGTGACTCAGATGGTTCAGTTGGAAGTGATTCGGAGGGGCGTCCAAGTCCTGAAGCTCAACGTCGTAAACGATTAGTGCGTGCACGTGGTACGGGGAGATCCCACAGTTCTTCATTAGATAATTTGTTGGCTTTGACACAGAGCAATCAAAATTTAAGCACCCAAAATTCCCTGCAAGATTTGAGCATGAATCAAGACTCGCAAGACACACAATCGGAAGACTCGTCAACGGAAAATGATGGTATGGATGATGGACAAACTGCAGTGTTTGGTGCTGATGGACAATATGATACTGTTAAACGTAAAAAGAAAAAACCACGAAACCTAGGTAGTCAAAGCCCACGAATTGTTGAAGACAGAAATAAAAGCCCTGAAATAAGAGATGGCAGTATCAAATCATCAGAAACTTCGACCCACGAAAATGATATCCATCTTATGAATTCCGATGATTGTCATGAAGATAATGAAAACGGTAATGGGGCTGGAAATTTTAGTGATCATATTGTTAGCGAATTGAATGACGATAATGATGTAAATAATGGTGATGGTAGTGCTGAGGTTATCTCAAAAGTTGGCGAATCAGAAGCGTTGCACGCGATGTCAATTACTAATACATCTGATGCAGCGTCTTCATCTCATGCAGACGAGCGACAAAATGTGAATGATTCTGCTCTAAATCGTAACAAACAACAGTTACGTGATTCAGGATTCATCGGAAGCTGCGATGATTTGCTTCATCCGAAATCGTCATTAATTGACAATAGAAGTGATGGAAATACCAAAGATCCAAATATTGACCACCGCAAAACGCGGGATAATTCTTCGCATGCAATTAATAAAATTTTGCACACGCCAAATAATTTACCACTTCCAATAGCAAACACTTCCTTATCTAGGAAGGATAGTTTCAATAACTGGTCTAGTGATGAGGAAACCAATTTGATGATGTCGAAAATGCGACAGTTTTTCAAAACAATGGTAGCTAACTCGAACGGCTCCACGGCGGCACCAATCGTCAACAATAACAACACCAACAACAACAATGCTAACAATAATTCGACAGCGCCGTCACCATTACCGAGTCCAAGGTTATCGGAATATACATCGGCGAAGTCGCGCCATAATCGTACAAAACCTCCGCAACTAGTTTACTTCGAAAATGAACTGACGAGATTGATGAAAACAGTACCGGGAATTCGTGATGACCAAGTTCGTGAGATTGTGGAATATCTCAGCTCTGAAGACACATGGTCAGACTCGTATGACAGCTCGGATTACACTAGTTCCGATTTAGAGGGCGCAGCCGGTGGCAGACGGTCTGCGTTACAAGAGCAAATTTCTCAAAGTTGTCAGCAAATAATAAACAAATTTGATATTGCATCGAATGAGTGCAGAAAAGAGGAGGAAATGTCACTGCCAACCAACACATGTGTTGGCCGTGATACCGCATTTGTCTATCAAAAATTGGTACAAAGTTTCACCAAAATAGCAAGTGACAGTGTGAGTTCGGATGCGAGTTCAACACCTCATAGTAGCCCACCATTGATTGCAAAAGTAATGCATCATATTGGCAGTCGTCTTGTGGCACTCATGCATCAGGTTAGCGAGGGAAATTCATCAGTTCCCCAACATTCGTCATCGTGGCGACGTTATTCACAGCATCATAGAGCCCCATCGTCTGCGTCAACAACTGAAGATGATGACTCAACATCGGATTCGCCTCATACACCAGTGTCGAATCATTTTCAATTGCCACGATCAAAATCACACGATCCATTACTGTATATCAATGGACATCCTTCGACCGCGGTAGGTCAAGAAGGTGAAGAACGAGAAGCAAGTGATTACGAGAGGTTTTCATGGCGTGGTAGTTTCGAATCGGCTTTAATGGCTGCGGATTCTCGAACGAAATTGAGCTTGCTCGCTTGCTCTGGTGATATCAATGCCAGTGCGAGTGTCAGCGCATTAGCAATGGCGGCGAAACGTCGGAGCGCAGGTGATTTATTATTTAATCCAAAGAGTTTCTCGCGTGAACAACTCGACCGTGTTCGAAGCTGTGGTTCCATTGGTGGTGGTAATAGTCCTGTAGTTGGTGTTGGTACATCATCAGCTAGTACCGTTTCTGGCGTCGATGTCGTCGGGTCGATTGGAGAAAAAATTTGGAGCAATCATCGGCGTTCATCTGTGCCTGATGCCAACACGCGTGGTGGATCTGGTGCATCAGCCGGAGATGACGATACCGAAGATGAATTAGAATACCCCGGAGATTCAAAAGCAACGACATTGCCGAGAGGATTAACGACTATTAGTTCAGCAAATGTTGCAACGAATTCCCTACCGCGATTGCCAGCTTCAAATGCATCAGCGACAAGTCCGACTATAATAACGCACTCGCCTATGCACAAGGCACAGAGCATGTATCATTTTTTGCCTCTACACACGGGGGTTAAATCAGCGCGGTATCGACCACCGGGTTTCGCAAGAAATAGTTCAAGTAATAATGGAAGTAATAGCGCTGGAAATGCTGGACCCAAAAGAGCATTCAGTGCGCCAGGGCTGCAAATTGCTGGTTCACATAGTCAACAACTGAACGTTAAACGTGACCGGGAAGTTTCGCGATCACGAAGACGTGAACAAACAATTTCTCTGATGCCTGATGATGGTGGTAGTCTGTCTGAAGCCTGTAGCACACCAATAATAGGTGGTACGAGTCCACGTTTAGCTACCAGTGGGACGATTATTGATAGTGATGATGTTGAACAAAGTGGAATACATTCGGGTGTTCACCATCATGGAAATCATGCAAATACTAGAGCTTCATTATCGAGTCTTGGTGCACGATCTGACTCTCTCGCGTCAGTTTATAGTGGTGCTGGTGAGGGAAGATGGTGCGGCTCAGTTGCGGTCAGGGGTGAAGTCGAATTTTCATTGCAATATGATTATAAACAATTAACATTTCAAGTTCACGTTAATCAATGCAAAGATTTGGCGCCAGTTGATATCAAACGCAATCGTTCTGATCCTTATGTGAAAGTTTATCTGTTGCCTGATAAATCGAAAGGTGGCAAACGAAAAACTAAAGTTAAGAAGCACACATTGAATCCTGTGTTTGACGAAACATTGAAATTCCATATGAACCTGAACGGTTTGGAAACGCGAACATTGTGGTTGACTGTTTGGCATTCCGATATGTTCGGCAGAAATGATTTTTTGGGGGAAGTACGGATGCCATTAGAAAATAAAATATTCGACGATCCCACACCACGATGGTACCCATTGCAGGAGAGAACAGAACCATTTGACGATCCGATTTCATATAAGGGCGAAGTTATTGTTGGTCTAAAGTTCGTACCACCGGATCCCACTCAATCGGAATGTGAACGAGAAGTTGGCAGTCTTGATCGTGCTAGCATTGGTAAAAGCAAGAAAAACTTGAATCGCGGTGCACTCCATGTGCTTGTGAAAGAAGCGCGGAATCTTCAAACTAGAACTAAAAATTCCGGCACATGCGATCCTTTTTGCAAAAGTTATTTGTTACCGGATAAAGGTCGTGCTGGAAAACAAAAAACGCATGTTGTGAGAAGATCTGGCGGATCGCCGTTATGGAACCATACATTTATTTACAAAAATGTAAGTCTACAAGAACTGGCTGAACGTGGCCTTGAATTAACAGTTTGGGATCATGATCGAATTGCAAGTAATGAATTTTTGGGCGGTGTCCGATTCAATCTTGGGACTGGTATGTTGAAAAACCTTATGATACAGATCCACTTGATTTATTTGTATATCAATATCTCATTAGATTATATTACAATTTTATGATATTTCCAGGAAAAAATTATGGGAAATCAGTCGATTGGATGGATGCAACAGGACGTGAGTTATCGTTGTGGCAAAGTATGTTAGAGAGACCGAATTTTTGGGTTGAGGGTGCTGTAACACTCCGACCAAATCTGCACAATCATGGTAGAAATAGTGTGCCTTGATACGTCAATCATTTCCTTCCCTTCTATTTTTTGTACTTAATATACCATATACATAATTATGATGCAATCATCATGTAGAGGATTTGCTCTTCCAAATATGTAGATTCTTGCGAGTGGTTCATATCATGTAACGATATATTGAATGAAGCATTGAGTATATTGATCCGTCCATTCCATTGAATTGAAAAAGCTGTATGGAAGCAGACATAGAGAGTGAACGGTTTTCCTCACTCTGCGAGAGATTCACGTTCCTACATGAATCCGTTGATGTTGGGATCAACGCGGAACAAAACTATATGTTGGAACGGTATATTTAATCGAATTAAATGTACCAGTTTTCTAAAAAAGTAATTGCAATGATTCAATTATCAACTATTATAATTTATTGCTGGAAGGTCCATGAATACGAAAAAGGGATGCGCTGAAGTGTTATAAGTATATAATAATGAGATACATTTATATATATTCGCCACAGAAAATTTATTTGAGACACATATAAGTATCTTAATAGCAATGGTTACGAACGTATATGGTTATAATTGATCAATAAAAAAAATCGAGTTTATCAAATATATACACAAAATGTATCTAAACAAAATATATTGAATTTTTATACCGTTTCTATGTATTATTATATTATTCCCAAATTGTATATTTTATACTTATCTCATTGTCTAGAGGTCATTATTCATGATAAATCTATTGCCCTCAGAATTTTTACCTGAATAGCGATAACGACATTTTCCATATGCTCCTGGAATCAATTCAAAATGAATGATTGAAAAAATGGGAATTCAAGTCAAGTCTATTAGACGTACCTTTGTGATCGAACGGACTACGATTTGTTCTTGGTAATGGTGAATAATTGGAGTCCGCCATAATATTAATGAATTGCCTTGACATTGAATCTTCATTTAATGAATGTGAGGGCAATTTGACAGTTCGTAAGAAATGTCCACGGTTGCGTGCATTGATTTGTTCTAATTTTGTTACTGGTCTGGAGTCAAGAAAACGAAGGGAACTTGGTAAGATATAGATTGCGAATAACCTATATCGATCATAATCAGCTTCATCATTGCACGAAGGATCTGTAAGTTGGTCTGGATAACCTGGATTTCCAAGGAGACTGACGTATTGGATGTTAGGGCAGCACTCAGTTATGTGTTCCAATGCATCATCAATATTAATCAACTAGAGATTCAAACAGTGAAGCAATAGAGTTTATTTAGCAGTTTATATCTCTCTCTGCTTCTTAGTTTGCATCATATCAAGTAATGTTTAACCTTATTGTTATTCAGGCTGAGCGTTGTCAGTGATGGCATATGTGGCAACGTCTGGAGGTCATGAAGTTTGTTATTGTCCAAAATCAATTCTTTGAGGTAAGTATAGTTTTTCAACGCCGAAATTGTATTCAGTTCGTTGTACGATAAATCGAGACTTGTGCAACTGGTGCCCACCACTTTTATCAGTCCGTGAGGTATTTTTTCAGCGCGTTGGCCGGTATACCAAGCCTGTGAATCAATGATGCTTCATTGTATTTTATCGTATAAAATTTCAATTAATCACAAACACCTGTAATACATATTTAATATGATGAAAAATTTTGCACACCCTATCAGCACTAACAGCCAAACCACTGCGATTGAAGTCGTGGAGTCCATTACTCGCCATTTTGCACACAACTTATAAATAAGATAATCACTAATCAATATTCAAACCTATATTATCAAAATTCATATTTGCATACAACTTTTTGTTTAATATATATATGTCAACTAATTTTTAATGGTCACCGATGGCTCGTTGGTCTAGGGGTATGATTCTCGCTTAGGGTGCGAGAGGTCCCGGGTTCAAATCCCGGACGAGCCCGTTTTTTTTCATTTTTTGTCAAAAAAAATCACTTCACAACTCTGAATAACAGCCATTCGCTCATTATCCATACTAATTTCTTTCGGACAAATGAAATTATCCCGATTATTTTCCAATGGAAATTTGATTGGTGATATTTATGAGAATGAAGTTGTTGATATGCTCACATAGGCTAATCCGTATTACCCAGATTGCATTGCCATCGGAAATTCCAAGATGGCAACAGTGACACATTTTTGAGAGACTGTCAAATCGGCTTGGGATACGCCTCGCAGCCTCGATCACGTTATAACACTCGACGTATTTAATTCGTTCGCAGTGGAAAGAAAAAAAAAATCGAATCAATCATAATGGACTTTGTAAGTAAACAAAAATGTACTGCTGTCAAGTGTTAGTAATAACGATAATAGTACTAACGGACACTTACATATTACCTTGGTATTCATGCGATCGTTTTTCATTCGCTTTGTGAGTGCTGGTGATAATGAATTAAACAATGGACAGAGTATCTGCACTTATCAATACATTCGTTGTTAAAATTGTCCAATAAATTCATTGTGTTATCGGTGAATCATCAAGGTTAGGTAGGCATAATAGAAAGAAAACTGGAAAAAAATGGACGCAGTTGTGGAATATAATTATGTAGCCCAAGAACCCGATGAATTAACGTTGCGAAAAGGAGAAATTATCAAAGACATCAAAATGATGCCGGGGGGTTGGTGGGAAGGCACTCTAAAAGATAAGCGTGGAATGTTCCCTGATAACTTCGTCAAGGTAATGTATCCTAACTTAACCTAACTCCGTTTGGTTATTAATCGTATTTCATTTATTCCGACAAACATTTGATTTGATTTTTTAGATGCTAGATGCTCGTCCCATCAGCCCAAATGTAACAGTTGGATTGAAGAATGAAGCAGAAAGTAACACCAGTACTTTGAAGAAAGAAGAAATCGCATTGAGAAACGGCTCAAATGGACGAAAATGGTGCAAAGTTTTGTACAGTTATGAACCATGCAATGGAGATGAATTACCATTGATACCCGATGATTCAGTAGAATTTCTTGGTGAAGTCGAGGAAGGATGGTGGAGTGGAAGATTGCGCGGTCGCATTGGGGTGTTTCCATCAAATTTCGTTTCGCCACCAGTTCCTGAGGAATCTGAGAGACATCACAATAAAGATCGTAGTACTGCTACAGAGTATTGCCGAGTTTTATTTCCTTATACGGCAGCTAATGAAGATGAACTAACACTCGCTGAGGATGAAGTAGTCACAATTTTATCACGCGACGCTCCCGATAAGGTGAAATATAATTCATTCGTTTTTCTCCATCAAAATTCGAATTTACAATCAAAATGATAGAATTCACATCAGGGGGTAAATGTGCCGATACAAATATTTTTTTCTTGAAACTTAACCAATCCTTCTCATCGACATTTGCATAATAGTCCATTACGATACAATGCATGAGGAATTTCAAAATTTCCATATGTTGTTGTAGGGCTGGTGGAAAGGATCTTTACGTGGAAAAATTGGTTTGTTCCCTGACAACTTTGTAAAAATTATTGACGTCAAGAAAGAATCATCTGACTATGAGCAAGAGATGGGGCAAGACACAAATCAAGCAGTTTCAAAAATAAGTGGAGCAAGACCTTCATCGTCATTGCACACGGGCAAGAGAGGCGAGAAAGCACACGCACGAAAAAGTCTTGAACCGAATGCTTCATCATTTCCAAGCAGTGAGAAAAAAAATATTGCTAATCATTCTATTGTTTCCACAAGCTTGAAACGAATGACGGAAAAAAGTGGAATCAAAATGGGTGATAATGTGGACCCACTTGGTAAAGCCGACGAAGAATTGGATGGGGTTGAGCGCGAGGAAGATACACCCTTGTTACATCTCACCGCGTCTCGCGCTAAAGCGCCACGGCGCCGCTTACCTTCGAGTCACCATGTCCGTAATCAAGCTGGCAATGTTACAACATGCGTGACTGAAAAACAATCTGCGACGTTATTGGTAAAATATTATGATACTGATAGGTTGTAATTTCATAACAAGTAGTTCATACTAAATTTCAATGCACAGGAAGGGATTGCGATGAACGGTACTATTGACACAGTCGACCAATCACTCGACGACGAAGTCGAACATCTGCAAGAACGTTCAACACGTTTAGATTGTAAAGCTCGCAAAAAAGTGCCCTGGGTAATGTTATAATTTATATCTTGGAACGAAATACGATATAAATGTGAGTCAGAATTGATAATTCAGCGAATAATTTCAGATTGAAGAATTGAAGTTGAATCAGATGGAGAAAAAGAAAAACAATCCATCTGATGAATATGATAATAAATCAGAAATGATTAAAAAAGAGCGAATCCATGGTCGATCTCCGCTACAATCTACCAGTTGCAGTGAGTTGAACATCGAATCAGGCCAAGATAATGCAGATAGTAAACTTAAAGAAAAGGGGAAAGACAAAGATTTGCATTATAGAGTAGATTCTGTATATACATCAACGAGTCCTGTCTCGCCGACAGTGGGCAATTGCCAAACTCCTGCATACGTCCCTTATCGTCTTTACTACCAGTTATTAGAACGTGTAAGTACCTCAAAGTTGGTTCGGCACTAAAAGTAGAATGTCAAGCATTCAAAGATTTCCTCTCAATTTTTCTTAATTCTGTTCTTCATTCATATATATGAAATAGGTGAGTCAATTGGAGGAGAGACAAACAGAATTGCAGCGAATTGTGGCACATCTTTCGGAACAATTGCGTCCATCATTAATCAATTCATCGGCCATTAGTAATAACACGTAAATATTAAAACTATATTTGTGTACTCGTTACCCGTACTATTCTTTCCTATTGTTGCCCGTATTATTCTTTTTTATCCCAAATGGGGATATTCCACATTCGTTTTCAACTATTTTCAAATAATAATATGTTTTTTGCAGAAGATAAGGGAAGGGGGACTCGATTATTTATTGATTGCGTAAGGTATCTCACAATCGTAATACCAGTATTTATATTTTCTATTGTCGACTTTCTATCAAACTTGGACTTAAATACATTCCACGTAACATTGATTGACATCACATATGAGATATTCATCAGATTCAATACATTCTTTCTTTAAATTATTTCACCCGCAAATAGTATAGTATATAATCATTCGAGTGAGTGGATTGACACAGCAATGTCATTTGAAGCAAGTGAAACAGATTTATGAATGATTAAATCGTGCCAATGCATTTTTTTCTATTAATTCTCCACTTATATGACCACGATACTTAATTAAAAATTGTCCAACAATTAAATGTTACAACGCTGTTTATAATCCGTAAGAGTTGTGCATGTCAATTGCACATCAATGTATCCACCATTTTCTGTTTTTTTTTTTTTTTTTTACGATATTCAGTTTACATGGTGCTAAATGTCAATGGAATCTATAATAATGATACAGGTAGATCCCATAATGAATCAATCTTTTGTACTTTTATATTTTTCGGCAGTGGATCATTTAACATAAATACACGTTCCTATTGAAAGAATTGGTATAAGGGCGAGAAAATATATGTATTCAAGGTGAGATGGGTGGAAAAACAAATTTAAAAACTCGATTTTTTATTTTCGGGATCGAAACAATAACTTCCTATCGGGAAGTTAAAAATCCTGCATTTGTGATGAAGAAAATAATTACTATCAAACCTGGATTTCCAATAGAAAATCTGAATCAATGATTGTTGTGTAATGTATAGTTAGTAACAATTATGATAACAAAAGTAATAAATTCATCAATAATAATAATAATAATAATAATGTACATAAACATATATCATAAACACGATGAAGAACAATCGAGAGATGTGAGCATTTTATTGTATTTTGAAGAATTTGATTTTCTTTATCTGAGTGAGAATATTATAATCTGTAAAACACCGTGTAAATATTTCGGTGGAATAAATTTTTTCGTTATCTTCATGATTCTAGTACTTTTTCTTCCTTTCTTCTTTGCGATTCATTTCCAAGCGGAATTTGGTGAAATTTCGCAAATGAATGGCAATGCGTGCGAACACGGAACCACTTTCCAAAATGACAATGCCGCGTCGGATGATGAATGCGTGAGGGTAACGCAGCCACGGGAACTAGGTTCTCTGTTTCCCCAAGCACGATATCGAAAACATGATATTGGATCACCTGTGATTTTTTCAAATACAGAGGGAGATAGAAAGCCATAAAAAATGTAATACGTTAACTGGCATTACCAAACTCATTTTTCCACACGTGGTCACGGTCTTGATTACTCAATCCAACGAAAGAAGGCGTCTCGCCAATATATTTAGATAATCCCACGCTTCTCTCTGCGCTGACGATATGTGCCAATTTCCCATACATCTTTGTGCATTCTGCCTGAGCATATGAATAATTCGCAAACTTTTGCACGACTACAAACAGTCCCACTCTCGGCAAACAAATTACGTTGTCATTCACTGTGGGTAAAACTCGTCCAGAAAAGTTGGAAAAAATGATTCTTCAACATTAAATTGATTGGAAGAAAATTTTTTCGCGAAAATCAACTTTACCTGGCATACGACGTCGAGAATATAAACTGTAATATGAAAAGTTTTTATCGTTCACAAGCATTTGGGCGAGATTGGTTTCAGGGCAACCAAGTATTTGGCAGTTGTGATCCATTTCATCTATTTTTGTTTTTGGATTTGGGGACACGTCCAATGAGTAAAAATTAAAAGCCAAGGCTTTCTTCGATACTGCGAATTCTTCACATTGTTCAACACTTGAAATCATTCTCCCCAAAAAAATAGCTTTCGTTGACCTTGAATGACGTCGAATCAATTTGAATTTTGGTGCATCTCTATTCATGACTTGACAACATTTATTTGCCGTTAATATACTCATGGAAACCAATGACAAGAAAATATAACCCACATGTATAAGCATCATTATATATATTCAATAAAATGTATCAATGACTTGGTACACGGCAGAGAGAAAATAAGATTTATAATATTTAGACTAGGTTGTACGTG
This sequence comes from Meteorus cinctellus, assembly GCA_030523045.1. Taxonomy (NCBI): domain Eukaryota; kingdom Metazoa; phylum Arthropoda; class Insecta; order Hymenoptera; family Braconidae; genus Meteorus; species Meteorus cinctellus. The sequence continues at coordinate 164,581 of JAPYZF010000225.1, read as the reverse complement.
CAACTGTTTTTAATCTTTCATCGGCAACGAGCTATATACCCTTTGAAAATTACGTGTGAATGGTCACTTGACAATTTGATTGTCAATTTTCGCGGATGTGCATGACGGAAACGTCATTTATGCGTGCATAATCGTATGGCAAATCCTATCCATATTGAATGTTTCCGTTGGGCGGTCGGTCATATCCGAAGGATATTCACATTCCTGATTTGAAAAATTTGGATCGTGTAGTATAATGAAAACACACATCGTCGTTAATCAAATACTGGAGCCAATGCTTTCGTAACTTCTATGAATATATCATCAATCGAACCTTCAGCGGTAATCTGGAATTGGAAGAAATAATTTGATGAATTATTCCATTTGGAATTCAACACCGACTATTATTTCAGATAAGTTAAGAATAAAGCGTACTTTGACAACTTTGCTCTTGTAGTGTTCGACAATTTCATTATTTTTGACGTTGAAAATCTCAATTCTTTTAATAATGGTTTCTTCATTGTCATCAGCACGCTGTGATACTGCAGCTCGACCAAGTAGTCGTTTCTTCATTGTTTCGTTGGACACATCGAAAAAGAGAATTAAATCGACGGGGCATACCTTTGATCACAAAAATCAATTAGATCGATGTAATTCTTCCAACATCAATACGGCAGACTGAAAAAATTGGACCGTAAAGAATCAAACCGTTTTCTCAAACTGAATTCCCTGTTGCAATTCACGGGGATAGCCATCAATGAGGAATCCAGTCGTGGTACTATTTTCCCTCTTCGCCTTATCCATTTGTTCTTTGATAAGAGATAAAACAACTTCCTGGTGATGGAAAAATTCTGGCGAATTACTCAAAATTTACACGTACGTTTGAATTCATTGTTCATATCGAACGATAACAAATTGAATCAATGATTACAGTAGACACGAAGAGACCCTTGGACATGAGTTCCTGTAGTTCACCACCACGCGAACTTCCACTTTTAACTTCTTCACGAAGCAAATCACCGCTACTCAAATGTACCAATCCATATTTTGCTATTATTTTATCACATTGGGTTCCTTTACCGCACCCAGGGCCACCAATAACCCAAATTGTTTTCATTATGTCTGTATTAGCTTCAACATAAAATAAATACGTGCTTTATGATGGTATAAAAGGTTGAATATATTCTCCTAAAAATATTCTCACCTTTACTGAAGAATACGTAAGCAATTAACACATAAATGAGGGCCAGATTGACTTATCTTCACCCAGAACCAAAGTTTTTATCTCTGAACCAGACACTCGAGACGTCACTCCTCCCTTACGTTTCTGTGCATGCACGCTCTTGTATTTCGTGATTCACATAACTGATTATCTACTCGTAATATTACATAGTTGAATCCGATGATCGACCTGGCTGGTTGCCCACACATTGTATACGTCACATTCATTTTGGTTCAATCGTGGGAAGGACGGAGGTATATCTAGCCTCCGTAGTGGGAAAGCTCGGAGTACTGATAATGTATTCTTAGCAGCGAGAAAAAATTCTCCAATCGAAAGAATGGCTTAGCTTTTCAGACCTAATTTCGAAACAAAGAATTTTCATTCACAATTGAATGTTGGATAATATCACAGACGTCACTCTTGTCATAATTTAGAGGAATATATTGGGCATGAGAACACATAAACGGCGCTCAAACGTTAATCAAACTTAAAGCAGACTGACACCACTCTTTTCTTATCTTCATGCTGCTTAATTTTGTTACAATCAATTAATAAATTAATTGAATATGCCGCCAGTTCAGTCAGCTGTTCTCGCCCTTCATCAGCAGTACCACAACTCTACCAAATGTATCTCTATCAGCGAATATCCCTACACAGATAACGCAGCCAAAAGTTCTCCCTATTAACAATTTTCTTCATGTTTGAACGTCTTAGATGTTGAATATCTCTAATGAGAAATAACCCTATTCTGAACAAGAATTTTATCAAACATTTCAGTTTTTCAATTTGAACACCCTAAAATAGATGTACACACATCCCTCCGCCAATACGACTCAATTACGCCCGGCCGTAATCCGAGGGAGCATGTATAGCGCCCTCACTTCATTTCTCGAAGCTGGGGATCAAAGTCATCACTCAGTCGGTGTGAACAATTGCAGAAATGATAATTCCACAGGAGTGTGACGTTCAATGTTATATACTGACGCAGGTGTACGAAAAGGTGTTATTACGCATGCGCAGATTATCTTGAAGGAACTACTTCTTTTGGCGTAGTCACTTGCGTAGTTCAACCATTCTCAAACGGTATTGGTGGAATCTCGCATAAATGTGATGGAAAGGGAAAAAGCCGAAGGTATCATCGAATGTTCCATCAGTTTTCACATCTTTGAAAAGTGCCGTCCGCGTAGGGATACTTTTTCAGCCACATGGTAGGAGAATCGCGCAGGAGGGGGAAAAGCCGCAGATACCCCAAGTTTTTTTCCAGAAGATCATTCTTTCGATAGGACAACTATATATAATGGTACGTATTTATTATGAAACCCAATATTCATCAACATTGTAATTATAATCCAAAAATGATCGACTTTTAACCATAAAATTCCATCAATGCCCTTCAATGTTGTGATCAGTTCCATGATATTGTCGAATAATTTGTCACAGTATCAACAGATAATTGACTGGCCGGGTGAAATTGTTCAATTCTGAATTTCATTGATTTTATGTATAACATTAGTTGATATTCTCTATATAATGAATCCAGACTTCTTTATGATGAATTATGGGGCATGGCTGCTCATTTGGATGACGGTCTCTCGTGTCCCTGACATAACCTTATAAGGATATAGAATTCACTATGACTACTGGAGCGTTTGATGTGAGAAAATGAATGACAAATTTTTGTTTTGTTTTTATTTGTAGCAACCCCAAATTATATTACTGAAAGAAGGCACTGACGCAAGTCAGGGGAAGCCGCAACTTATATCCAATATAAATGCCTGTCAAATGGTGGTTGATGCTGTGCGCACCACACTCGGCCCTCGCGGCATGGATAAGCTGATTGTTGATCAGAATGGAAAAGGCACAATATCTAATGATGGTGCAACTATACTGAAGTTGTTGGATATCATTCATCCTGCCGCAAAAACACTCGTTGACATCGCCAAGTCTCAAGATGCAGAGGTTAGCTTGACATACGATATTTTATTATAAAAAATACTCGTGCTCCGTAGGTGTTTTTTCGATAATATTGAAAAGTTATTCACATATTATCACTAAACTTTATCGGAAAAAGTATGTAAATATGGACAAGAGACTCACAGTATTTTAAAGACAGAATATTGTTTCATAATTGTTCAAACACGATTAGTAAGATTTTCTTTGAGGTTAGGTACTCACCGAGAATCAAATTTGCCTTCCGACAGATAATTAAGAGAATTCGGTACGTGCAGCTATGAAAATAGTCGTTAAGATATGAAAGTTGTACCAAAAACTTTCCCTTACATTCAATATATATAATCGTTGGATGCACTTAGTCGAATTTGTTTATATGCCCATAATGTAATCATGAATGTCTAATGTTCACATCAAATATACTGTTTCAATTCGTTGTCAATCGGATGTAATGTGTAGAGGCTAATAAAAGATAAAACTTATTTCAGGTTGGTGATGGTACAACAAGCGTTGTTCTTTTAGCTGGAGAATTTTTGAAACAAATCAAACCGTTTGTTGAAGAGGGGGTTCATCCACGAATCATCATAAAAGCATTCCGAAGCGCTATCAACCTGTCAGTTGACAAAATCAAAGAATTGAGTGTGAAAATTGAAAAGTCGTCTAATGAGGAGAAACGTCAATTGTTGCAAAAATGTGCGGCAACATCGATGAGTTCAAAACTAATTCATCAACAAAAAGATTTTTTCAGTAAGATGGTGGTTGATGCAGTTTTGTTGTTGGATGATTTGTTGCCAATTAATATGATTGGAATCAAGAAAGTATCTGGAGGTGCTCTTGAAGATTCCCTTCTAGTTGCTGGCGTCGCCTTCAAGAAAACGTTTTCTTACGCTGGATTTGAAATGCAACCGAAAACCTATTCACCTTGTAAAATAGCTATGTTAAATATCGAATTAGAATTGAAAGCAGAACGTGATAACGCTGAAATTCGTGTTGATAATGTGGATGAATATCAAAAAATTGTGGATGCTGAGTGGCAAATATTGTATCAGAAACTTGAAAAAATTTGGAAAATCGGAGCCAATGTTGTATTATCAAAATTACCGATTGGTGACGTTGCTACCCAATATTTTGCTGACAGAGATATGTTCTGCGCTGGTCGAGTACCAGATGAGGATCTCAAAAGAACAATGAAAGCTTGTGGTGGCGCTGTAATAACAACAGTTAATGATATCACCGATTCCGTTCTGGGAAGTTGTGAAACATTTGACGAAAAACAGATTGGCGGCGAGCGATTCAACTTCTTCAATGGATGTCCGAATGCAAAAACGTGTACGTTTGTCCTACGCGGTGGTGCAGAGCAATTTTTGGAAGAAACTGAGAGGTCTCTCCACGATGCAATTATGATCGTTAGGAGAATGATAAAGAACGATGCTGTTGTGGCCGGTGGTGGTGCAATTGAAATGGAACTGTCACGTACATTACGCGATCACTCACGCACAATTGCTGGGAAAGAACAATTATTGATCGGAGCCATCGCTCGTGCTCTGGAAATTATCCCAAGGTGAGAAAAATCAATTAACGAGTTTTGAACAGATGATTCATTTTGTGTCATTTTCTATTCGGAACGATCATAATTTTCATTAATCGATTATTTTTTAACCCAGACAATTGTGCGATAATGCTGGATTTGACGCAACAAATATTTTGAATAAACTGCGACAGAAGCATCATCAAGGAAAATGTTGGTATGGAGTCGATATTAATGCTGAAGATATTGCCGATAACATGGACGCGTGCGTTTGGGAGCCGGCTATTGTCAAAATCAATGCATTAACAGCTGCGGGTGAAGCGGCCTGTCTCATTTTATCTGTTGATGAGACAATTAAAAATCCAAGGAGTGGTGGCGGTGATGCACCACAAATGCCAATGGGCCGTGGTATTGGTAGACCGCCAATGATGTAATTCGCTCCTGCATTTTTTTCAATGCTTTGCTTTTTCTCAATTTCTCCTGTAGATGACATCACGTAATATTCCAGAAATGTCGTGAAGTATCACTACGAATTATTATTCCTGAGATTTTTTTCTGACCATTCATTATGACACCCAAAAAATTATCAAATATTCAGCTCGAATTAAGCGTTCTTACAGCCGTTTCATTCTTTGTACTATTGATTAATTTAATAAAGTTCACACGGAAATTTTGAATACGAAGCTGATAATCATTATGATCTGTCTTTAAACCTACACACGGACAGAAAAGACGTACATACACACTAAACAAAAGAATTGGAAACTACGGATTATCAAAGAAATAGTGGAGGTACACAAAGTGAGCTTCGGTATTTCTAGTCACGATCGAGATCTTGAGAAGTTCTGACAGTATTAGAATTATATGGATTTTGTCTACAATTTGTCCTGAATGCGGAATATTTTTCGAGTTTGTTCGGGCTTTCAATTCCGACACGATTGCTATGACATTCAATCGACTGGTCCAGCAGCTCATGACAACTCTTCTGAGATGCCAGTACTGAAAGGTTCTCTATGTCTCAGTTTGCGGAAGCTTCAAAATCATTCGAATGACAACATGCATTGAAATCACATGTAAGCTACGTTGAATGATGAATCAATAACGTTTTGTTTCTCTAGAGAAATATCGATAAAATTGTTGGAAGAGCTCAGTATTTCGACTTGGAACCATTTCTTGCATCTGAAGTTGTTCCTTTTTGAATTGTTGTTCTGGTGCTTTACGATACTGTCTGAATTCATGAGGATAAAATAAGTTTGAAGCTCAATGAATGTTATTGAGTTGATCAATTTCATGTTACGTTGTGACAATATCGCGAAACAGAGTGATGTGGGTATCGAACTGTTGATCAAATGCTGCCCCAAGTACTAGATGGAGAATTTAATGCTACAAACGATGTGGAAAGAATATACGGCAAGAAAATTTCGTAAACAGCCAACAAGATGCCCCACTAAGAATCTATGCATAATCAAACGGTACGAAGTGTTCTGCTGACACAACAAAATTTGATATGCCCTTACGTAGTTTTTCGAAAGCCTACTTTCAGTCGTTGTTAGTCATTTTTTTTACATTTCCAAGTCTCATATTGTTCATGAGTATATACTAATTGTTGTTGGGACTGCTAATCAGTTGTTCATAAATTTTTCTCTGTGAGTCGCCTAAAAATAATGGCATCGCATATTTTGCCTAATCGTTTACATATGGATTGAGCAAATTTTTTTTTAGATCATTCATAGTTTTTCTTTGGGCTGTTAAGCTTTCATCATTGTCAACATTGATGATATCGATGACTCTCACCGAAATTGCATGACCGTAATCGTAGTCATACCACATTTTACATCAACTCAATGTTTATTTCTCACAGTGAAATACAGAGGGCCTGAATATTTATATACCTTATTTTAGTATGCTAGGCGCTAGCATGAGCTCCAGTGGCCAATGTGAGCATTACATATAGATATATATACATACAATATAGATTTGATCGCGTGCGTCCAGTATCCACGTGTATCGACGTGATATTTTCGAATAATGGTTAAGAATAATATGGCAAGGAATAAATTGAAACGAAAATTGAATAATGAAGAAGAAACTAGTGAAACAGTGAAAGAAAATGAAGTCATATTACCAAGTAAAAGGATATCAGATGAACCGCCAACAAAAAAGGTTAACCTCAAAGACTCAATATAAAGTAATAGTAATCCATTTTTATATTGACATGAACTTGAATTTATGAATGCTTTTGCATATTTATAGACTAAATGGATAAATCGGCAACGTGTTTTGGTATTCGCATCAAGAGGAATCAATCATCGAGATCGTCATCTAATGGAGGATATCAAAACATTGATGCCACACCATCGTGCAGAGTCCAAAATGGAAAGGCAAAAGAATCTTGGAGTTGTGACTGAAATTTGTGAATCAAAAAATTGTAATAAAGCTATGTTATTTGAGGGTCGACGGAAACGCGATCTGTATATGTGGCTTGCTAATATTCCAACTGGTCCGTCTGCCAAATTTTTAGTTGAAAATGGTAAGCTGAATGATTGTCATAACGAGGAGTCCCGATTTTGTTTATATGTGAATGTGTCTGATGATTATGTTTCATTCCAGTTTACACTATGGGCGAGTTAAAACTTACCGGAAACTGCTTAAAGGGTTCTCGTCCACTGTTATCATTTGATGAAACTTTTGGAGTTAATCCGCACTACGCGTTATTGAAGGAACTATTGACACAGATATTTGGTGTACCCAATAACCATCCAAAAAGTCAACCGTTCTTCGATCACGTCTTCACATTCAGCATTCTGGATAATAGAATATGGTTTAGGAATTTTCAAATACTAACGGAAGATGGTGGATTAGCCGAGGTTGGGCCACGTTTTGTGCTCAATCCCGTCAAAATTTTTTCCGGCAGTTTCGGTGGAGAAACACTATGGGATAATCCTTTCTATATTTCACCGGCTAAATATCGACAATCCATTAGTATGAAAGCTGGGCACAAGTATATTAACCGGGTAGAACAAAAAATGACACGGGAAGCGAATAAACCTGAAACATCTTATTCGCTCAATCCGCTTGATGAGATATTCACGGCGGATCCAATGAAAAAGGCAGAAGAGTTGAATGAGAATGAGAAAAAGATGAAAGTGAAAGCAGTTTCACCGCGCATCGTGGATGGGGTAACGAAAACTGCGAAGAAATCAGAACTAATCGTCAAAAAAAAAAGGAAAATTGCAAATAAACAAGTTGTCAAACGTTGATTCATGTTCATTCAATATTTTATATATGAGAAATAAAGATTCGAAAAATATACGTCAGATACATTCTTCAATTTCTAATTTTATTCTGTCACATGATTATGAACAATGTGACACTTGCCGATGATAAGACTTGGGTTGCAGCGTGGAAATATACCTATTATTTCCGGACCCTGCGGGAGAGATTGTTGGATTTGATTTGTGAGATGAAATGAATTATCAATTCGAGTTTCGTAAGTTATAACTCGAGTTGAGTAATTCGGAGAACAGTTGTCTCCCTGCCATATCGTGCGTTATAGTCTAAGATCCCGATTGATATTATTGAGGCGCTGTTTCAAGCCCAGTTGGTAACTGGCGATCTTATATATAATGATGAAATATTGTTATCAATTGGTATTTTTGATGGCGCTCGTTTACATGATTTTTATGTTCTCATATGTATATGTAAATAAATATATAATGTGTGTAAATGTCAAGATTTATTTTTAAAATTGCATCCGCCATTCGATGATTGTCCAGATCATTTATTTATTTGTAAATTTGTTACATCTTGTCTAATGCATATTGTGCGTGTATTCAAATTCTGTAATAATCCAATCTTAACCTCATCGTCAAAGAAGTTGAGGTAATTTTCCATATAGTTTTTAATTCATTCTTTCGGAGCATCGATGTACAGATGATTGAGGTTAATTCTGTATGTACCAAATTGATTGTATATGTGACGAGTGATATACATTGATGTAAACAATAATATATATCGATTCGTTGCATTATATATGGTTGCATATATAATTTTGTAATTTCATTCATTTTCGATACAATTTTATTCAGTTATTATTCTCCGAATATTATTCAAATTGGCTTTCAATTTTTTTCAGTTTTCATTCTAGATCGATTTCATCCCCCGCTAGTATCACAAATATGACGATATCCAACAAGCATAACGTAAAAAAGCGTTATGATTCGATTAGAAAATCACCGAGTGATTCAAGATTTTATCGTGGTTTAATATTGAATAATGATATGAAAATACTTTTGATAAGTGATCCATCAACAGACAAGAGTGCGGCGTCGTTGAACGTGCAAATTGGTGAGACCATCACACACTTATGAATTTGACTGTTCCGTCTTCCTATGTTCTTATATAAAAGTCTAATTCTATTGATCATACAATTTTCAGGACATCTCAGTGATCCTGAAGAACTATCAGGGCTGGCACATTTTTGTGAACACATGTTATTTCTAGGAACCGAAAAATATCCAGATAGAAATGAATATAACTCATATTTATCACAACATGGTGGCGTAGCAAATGCAACCACCAATTTGGATTGTACACATTATTATTTTGACATAACACCAGAATATTTGGAGGGTGCATTGGATAGATTCTCGCAGTTTTTCCTATCACCCTTATTCACAGAATCGGCAACTGAATTGGAGGTGAATGCTGTTAATTCGGAGCATGAAAAAAATATTGCCAATGACTCATGGCGCACCCATCAATTGGAGAAATCTTCGGCGGATTCAACTCATCCATATTCTAAGTTCGGTACTGGCAATCGTTTCACACTAGATGTAGAGCCAAAAAGAAAAGGTATCAACGTGCGTGAAGAACTATTGAAATTTCACAATAAATGGTACTCGTCAAATAATATGGCATTGAGTGTACTTGGAAAACAAAATCTCGATGAGTTGGAGTCAATGGTGGTAAACATGTTTTCTGGCGTTAAAAATAAACAAGTTGTCGCACCAGAATGGTCCGAGCACCCATTTAATGATGAACATTTTGCACACAAATGGTACATTGTTCCAATAAAAGATATTAGGTCATTAAAAATGATATTCCCATTGCCGGATTTGAGCGAACATTATCGTTCAGCACCTGCAGTTTATGTGATGCATCTACTTGGGCATGAGGGTGATGGTTCATTGCTGTCAGCATTGAAAAAAGCTGGATGGAGCAATTCTTTAGTTGCGGGTGCACGAAGAGCTGCACGCGGTGAATGCAATTTCTTCAATATTATTGTTGATTTGACCGAAGACGGAATCAATCATATCGATGACATTGTCATGCTCACATTCCAATACATCAATATGTTGAGAACGGAAGGGCCTCTTGAATGGATATTCAATGAATGCAAACAGATTGCACAAATGGATTTTGATTTTAGAGACAAGACGCCGCCAACAGCCTATGTTAATGCAACTGTATCACCATTGCATGAATATCCCATGGAAGAAGTACTTATTGCGCCGTATGTACCAACAGAGTGGCGGCCCGATCTTATTGATATGGTTCTGACACATTTAGTACCGGAAAAAATTCGAATATACGTTTTGGGCAAGGCATTCGCACCTATTGCACAAGAAACAGAATTTTGGTATCAAACGAAATATCAAAAAGAGAAAATCACTGAGGATATCATCAAGCAATGGTCTAACCCGGGATTCAATGAAAATTTGAGAATACCTGATAAAAATGAATTTATACCAACAAATTTTGATATAAAAGCAAATGCTGATTCCAAAATTGATAAATATCCTGTTATAATTGAAGATAGTCAATTCATAAGAGTTTGGTTCAAACAAGATGACGAGTTCCGAGTACCGAAGGTCAATTTAACATTTGATTTTGCGAGCCCACTGGCATACATGGATCCCGTTAGTAATAATTTAGCATACATGTATATTCAATTGTTCAAAGATTCATTGAATGAATATACATATAATGCCAGTCTTGCAGGGTTGAGTTGGGAATTTACTGCGAGTAAATATGGTGTCATCTTAGTAATTGGTGGTTATCATGATAAGAATCAAATCTTTTTGAAAAAAATTATGGACAAAATGGTCAATTTTACTGTAGATAAGCAACGCTTCGAAATATTGAAGGAGAATTACATAAGGAATTTGAAAAATTTCGAAGCTGAACAGCCATATCAACACGCTGTTTATCATCTTACGGTTCTATTATCAGAGCATATTTGGACAAGAGATGAGATGCTGGATGCATGTCGTTATCTTACAATTGAGCGTCTTGAAGAGTTCGTACCACAATTATTGAGTAAAATGTATATTGAATGTCTGATACATGGTAATCTCACGAAATCCGAAGCATTAGAAGCCGCTAAAATTGTCGAATCAGAACTCACCCATGCCGGTGAACGTAGAATAATTCCATTATTACCACGACAAATGATACTACACCGGGAAATAAGTCTTGAAAATGGTTGCCACTATTTGTATGAATTAGAAAATAAGATACATAAATCATCGTGCACTGAAATATTCTATCAGAGTGGCTTACAATCAACGGAATCGAATATGCATCTAGAATTGCTTGGACAAATAATCCAAGAACCATGTTTCAATAGATTGCGTACGGAAGAACAATTAGGATATATTGTATTTAGTGGGATTCGCAGAAGTAACGGTTCACAAGGACTCAGAATTATAGTGCAGAGCGATCGACATCCGCAATATGTTGAAGATCGAATTGAATCATTCATGGAAATTATGCTGGTACGTCGTCATTTAATCTATAATAATTTTTTTATTCTCAACTAAATAGAATATAATTGGTCGAATATTTAAGTTCACATACGTTCAATACATTCGACTAATCCATATTCCTTCAAATTCATTGCTTACAGGAGGATATAACAAATATGTCAGACGAAATCTTCAACAGACATAAAGCATCATTGGCAACAAAACGACTCGAGAAACCAAAAATGATGTCGACATTGTCGACAATATTTTGGAGCGAAATAACTAATCAACAATATAATTTTGATCGTGCTAATATCGAAGTTGCTTATTTAGCGACAATAACGAAAGACCAAATTCTATCATTCTACAAGGTCTGTGTTGATGCATGTATATGAATGTATTCCAGACATTTCACATATTTTACTGTCTTGCTGAACTGCTCCTTATATTTTAGGACATAATACACAGTAAATCGCCAAACAGACGTAAGCTTGCTGTCCACATTGTTTCAATGGCGAATGGCGGTGCGGGGTTGGAAGAAACCAACGAAAACAGCACGGATGACATTGAGAATCATGTGTTCTCATTACCGACAAGAATCACAGATGTTGCGGCATTCAAAGTCAGCCAATCTTTGTATCCATTACTGAAACCTTTTGGAGATGTACCGCGAAAAGGCCAACGCTCTAAACTTTGAGTATTAATTGTATAATATGCCATTGGTAGATCTTTTTATTAATGAATTTTCTGAATTAGAGCACACTTCTACACTTCTATATCTCTGATATATAATTGAAATGTACTTGCATCATGCAAATTATGATTTGCAATATGGTAAGGATGTCACGCAAATTACATCACGAATCAGCATCCACTTTTCAATACTTGAGAAGCAGGATTTTTTTAATTGTATTATTCGAATTATTCATCTTTTGATGGCAACATAAATTGTGTATATTTTGATTCTTATCAATAATATGTGAAATAAATTGATTCGTCTGCCTATAAATATTTACCATGAAACTTCCAAGTAGTTTTCATTGTGACCCAAATTCAATGAATAACATCCACCACTTGCAATGCACGTAAACAAATCTGAAATCAGGACTTTATTATTGTTGGACATGTGAGATGAGGTAAATAACATCATATTAGCAGACACAAGGGTCATTGTCATGCAGTCATGTACACGTATGCATCGAGGACAATCTTGTATACGTACACACATATATATATGGAATGGCGTTCCACAATTCTATACAGATAAGATATATAGTGTATACATATATTGTTGTAGATACTCGTATATATTTTCGTTTGACAGCTGAAGCGGTGTGATTTTGTTGTATGTCTTCATACATATTTTACTTATAATTTATATCTTATTTCGATGCAATCATATACGGTTGTGTGAAATTGTGCTTCTCTAACGGAGGAGAAATAGAAAATAATGTCGTAGATGAACTGTGTTGTTTGCGTGCATGTTATTTGAATTGAATTTTGAAAGATAGAGTATGTATGAACGACAACAGCAAGTACAACGAGCTATGATAATGAAAACTTCAATTTTTCAAAATGGATGAACGTAATAGTGAGGTACGTCAACACGATGAAGAGGAGCTATCAGATTCTTCCAATATGACATTGGCTATGTGTGGAGATGTCAATTCATCGTCAGGTATAACCTGCAATCTTTAATGATATGGAAAATTGATTAAGTATTTTTTCAATAACCTTATTTTTTTCTTTTAATAATCGTAGAAATTGCATCGGACAATACCGAAATCAGCGATACAGTCGAATCAGTTATTAATGGAATTATTTCGAACTCTGATAGAAGTGAGAGTACATCAGAAGCAACTTTATTGCATACTACAGATGAAACAAAAATCAATCACCAAATACAATCACGACCACCATCATTAACTGATGATAGCAAACTAGTTAAGTTTTCATTGCCATCAAATTCAAAAAATTTCATTCAGACAAATGCACAATTCTTGAATAAAAGCCGTGATTTGATTAACTTTATCACCGAAAAGTCGACAAACATAATGGAAAAAGCTCTGTTACCTCAGCAGTTAGCAGTAAAATCCAACAATAATCCTGATATGAGAATGTCACGTAGTGAAAGTAATTTATTACATATTCAGAATGATATGAAAAGTAGTACTAGTTCGATAATGCCAATAATTTCGGAGGAAGAGAAGAAAAAAGTTATTGAATTTAGTGAAAAATCAGGTGAAACTGAAACACTGAAAAGTAATGCTGATGAACCGTCTAGCAAGGAATTGAATAGTTTGATGAATGTTGATTTACTCGATGATGTACAGAATGAGAATGATGATAGAAGATTGGAAGATCATGTAATGAAGACGTTGAAACAGCGCATAGAGGAATTGGAAGAGCGTAACAGCGAGTTGGAATTGCAAAGTACTTTATCGGAAATTGAGTCTCGCGACAAGACAATTGAACGTCTTACAATTGAACTGCGTGGAGCAATGATAAATCAAGAAAAAATGCGGAAAACCCTCGAGGCAACAAGTAAAGAAAAAGAAAGTATGGTGATGAAATATGCAGTTGGTGAAAAACAATTGATAGAAACCCAAAGAGCAAAAGATATTGCGGAGCGCAAAGTCAAAGATTTATTGAAAGATAATGATGTATTACAAACTAAATTGAGGCAATCGTTGGCCGAAAGAACTAGGATTTGTGGAATATTAGATGGTAAATGTCGTGAATTGACAGAAGCCCAGAAAGACATTGAAAAATTTAAGGAAGAAATAGAGCTCAGGGAGATAAAGTTGAAATGGACGCAAAACAAATTGAAAACAGAATTGGAAACTTATAAAGAAAATGGTGAAAAATTGGAAAAAGCGATGGCAAAAATAAATGAAATGAGAGATGAGTGCGACCACGTACGTCGTGAAGCGCAAGAAACTATTCGTAATATTCAACAATCGGAGATTAATAAGGCAGCAACATTAGACCAACAATTAAAAGAGCAACAAGCTAAACTGATTCTAGAGCGACACGTAATTGAGGATAAGGAGATGTCACGGCTGCAATTACAAAAGGAAGTTGAGACGTTAAAAAGTCAACAACACAATTTGGTCGGAGAGAACAACTCATTGAGTTCGAAAATTCAAGATTTAGATAAAGAAAGATTGACATATGCGCTAGATTTAAATAAATTGAAAATTATTGTTGATGAAAAACAGAAAGAAGTTGTGGATTTAAATAATAAATTATCGCATTTAGAAACAATGAAACTGCAATTAATTCATAAAGATCAATGTCTAGTAGCAAATGAAACAGAACTGGAACGTTTACGACGAGTCAATCAAGATTTACAAACAGACATGGATTGTTGTCGGCAACGAGAAGCTCATATGTTGGAATTCACACAAAAATTAACTGATAAAAATGTTAGATTGCAATCGGAGTTTTCCGCAATCGAATCTAAGGCCAATCAATTAGAAATTGAACAAGTCCCACTGCGTCAATGCCTCACTGAATTGAAAGAAAAAATTAAAATTCTGGAAGATAATTTATCGAATGAAAAAAGCAAGAGAATCGAGGAGTGTGAAATTTTGGCAAAACATGTCGCAGAACAAACACAACTGGCGCAGAATCTGACGCAACTGCTAGAGGATAGTAAAGGAGAAAATTCTGTGCTACGACGGAAATATCAATCATCGGTGAAAGAAATGACACGTGAATTGAATCAATGCCGCAAGAAACTCGAAGCATTCGAAATTACATCGACGAATGATTCATTGGGACAAGCGTCTAGAGCATCTTCTGACACATCACTTAACACTGGTGAGTTGACAAAGATGACTTGTGGAATGTTAACAATAAACCATCTTCATAATTTTCATCACACAGACCGGTCTCATAAACTCCACCACAAAGTTTGTGTTTTGCATTATTTGCAGCTGATATTCCACAAAATAGTATTTCATTACCGGACAATCACCGAACCATCGAACAGCCATCATTATACAATGATCTTGATAAAGATGCACTAATTGAACGGATATTGAAGATGCAACGGATCAATGTACGTCGTGCTGAAAAACTTGATTTCTTGGAAGAACATACGCGTGCGCTTGTAATTGAATTACAACGGAAAACCAAAATTATTCAAAACTACATACTACATGAAAATTTCGATGCCATGGGAAATAACGAGCGAGACAAATATAAGGTAATTCTTCTTCTCTTTTTTAATTCACAATTTCCATGCTACATATGTTCATTACAACTATGAAAATTATTTTGATACTGTTACTTTGTTTTTCTTCGCTGCTAACTCCTAGCATTTAAAAAGTCGCAGAGATACTGTAAGTGATGCAACAGAATTGGAGCGCTATTTTTGAGTTGTTCTGTCATCAGCAATATTGTATAGAATAAGAATATCATTGACTATTTTTCGTTCATTTTTATCCCATTCTAGGCTGAACTAGTCCGACATGGTGGGATAATGGCATCGGTGTATAATCATAAAGTTTCAGATGAGAATATGACACTGGAGCTCTCATTAGAGATAAATCAAAAGCTTCAAGCGGTACTGGAGGATGCACTATTGAAAAATATCACTCTGAAGGTAATCTCGGAAATGAGATGATTGACTCGTATCCGTTTGCATTAAATCTTCATTACTCTAAATTTTATTCATCACTATTCACCGCAGGATAATATTGATACATTGGGTGAAGAGATTGCACGACTGTCTATACAAAATCAACATTCCCAGAAGACACCCAAATAACGAAGCTCTGTTTCTTCAGAACCCACTTACTTGATATATTTCCTTCTTTACTCGTTTTCGACTTACATCCGTCATGCCCCAGGAAAATGGAATTGCCTGTTCATTCTGTTTGTTTTTAATTTACATAATTTTTTCAAAAGCCTGAGCAACATGCAAATTTGTACTTAAGGACGATTTTGATCACATATATATATATATATATATATAATCATGTCATGCATCAACTATATGATTAAGTTAATATATATTTTGGATTCTACATCATGAAAAAAGCAAAAGATAACTCGAATTCCATACGAAAACTTGGGAAAGAAGATGTATTTCCAAGCTACAAGTTAATAATTATCGTTTATTCGATATAATTCCCACTGTGGCCTCCATAAATCATCAACAAAACTAATTGATTTTACAAACATTGGAATTCCGTTTGGTCATTTCGCTCGTCATCTTGAAAGAACGCAAATAAATGTCTGCGATAAAGCATCATGTCGGCTGCTTTGATTATTTGGAAAAGAATATCGACCATACCGAGAGTTTGCACTTCATCTCATGTATACTCATCTTAATCTCTGTTTTTCCATCGTGAATATTTATTATTGCGGTTCTTGTCTGTATCCACTGGTTCTCAAATTGTCCAATAAATCTAGATATTTTACAAAAACCTCTTTTCTTCATTTATTATAATGCGTAGGGGAAATCCGCCTCTTTTCCTCTGCTTTGTAGGCAAAATAGTTTGAAAAAAAAGTACTCCACCAGGTTTCTCACTCTACCGCCTCAAGTACTACAATTATGTAAGTACAATTCAGGATCTTTTTCTACTGGTGCTATTCTGTAATTTCTCAGCGATGAATGTTTGTACAAAACTCGAATATGTTCTATTTCGATGATTCATCTCATTCAGGATGGTGTAAATTTGATGCTACAATGAACAAGAAAGTTCGTATAGCTGAATCAAAAGCAGAATGTAAAATATCAATCAACCACAAAATTTTAGGATACATAGAAGGGATAAATACATGCGTGAGTGAGTGAGTTGGAAAAATTCGACAAATCGGCAAAATTAATATGAAAGTATTTGTATTAATCTTTTGAGAGTAACTGGTACGAGCAATATAATGATGAACAGTCATCAAAATAACATACAATGAGTTTGGCATCGTTTCTGTTCGCGTTTGTACAATCATGATTAATTTATTCACACAATCTCAATTGAGTTATGCTGAGATATAATAAAGAAGAAAACAAAACGATGAAATACGCAATTGTTCTTCTGGTGACTTTTTCAATTTCTGGAACAATTACATTTATCTTACACTAGAAATTTCAACTTTTATTCACATAACTTTATTGCTGCAGTCACCGGAAAAAAATTATTTATGAATTTTTACTAACAGATCTATGTACAACATGTAATAATAATTCAACCAATAATAACAACAATGGGAGGCAACATATAAAAAAAGAAGAATCACATATAGCATACGGAACATTTGAAAAATGAAAGAGAAAAACGTGTGCTAGGCAACGCGTATAGAACTATCAACTAATTCAGTGCAGCAACGATTATGATTAGTTATGATACTGATATAAACGGTTAATTATGTGCAAAATGATTACCAAGATAAATAGGTACAATCACTAAAATTTACACAGGAGAGATGTCATTTCACACATATTACAAATAAATTGACACTACGTATTTTTTTAAATATGGATATTGTATGCGATCATCATATTCCACCGCAACGATGATCCTATTTTGAGCGTCAAATGTTTTGTTGAGAAAGCACTTTTTGCTGGAGGAAAGACAAAAACTAATAATGAAATGATTAATGTGAGAAAATTGCCTAAAAAATTACTTAAAAAGGTATCAAATATAGAAAGACTTTCGTTGGTGCACAAAATCCTGAAAATGCCATCAATTCTGCTGAATAATAACAATCCATTTCATTTTCGTGCATCTTTTATAATATAGGTACTCGAAAACAAATAATATTCCTGAATTTTATAGACTTTCCGTCGAATGTGGAAATATTTAGCGATAATATATCGTAAGGTCATTTTTTTTTCTCCATTAGGAGTCACACAATGAGATAGTAATTAAAATTCATTTAAGCCGGAAATATTTCAATATTGGTAACTTCATATACAACGGACATCTCTGGTCGTGACTTCTCTCAATCGCTTTTGCGTCCTCTATCTGACTGACACACATTTTGGGCTATACACAAAATTTTATTGCAACACACATTAATTATATGTATCTAATAATAATTAGGCTTAAAGACCATTTAGAAAAAGAAAACAACTAATCGAAAGACAAAATACGACAATATGTTTCGAATATTTTCTCGACGATGAGCGATAAACATTTTTCGCTAATTGTTTGCGTATGTTTTCTATGCTGTTCTTGAGGCTATGTATTATTAATTATGTAAACTACAAATTGTAGATTAGTTCTGGCGGTGTTAGTTTCCAAAATTGCACTACGAAAATTTATTACGTATACGCGTTTGTACCATTCAATATGTACCTACTGTGAATTATTCGGATTTACACATATACACTTTATTTTTCACATCCAACACACACAACCTTCACAATATGCGATCGGAATTTACTGGTCATATATGCAGTGATTAATACATACGATAAAGGCACCCGAAGAGAAAATTTATGGAACAATTGAAAACACTATACGCAACAAAACAAAACAATGAGGAATTGAACAAAAAATTTCGATTGAACAATTAATTCACACACCAATGGCCATCTTTTTTCCGAAGCGATCTATATTGATGCGAATAATCATTCAATATTGTTTGATATATATAAAAAATATTTGGTCATTTATTCAATTGTCTGTTTGCGCCATTTCGAGGTAGATTCGCGGGAACATAGAAGCCGTTGCTTTCATTCAATTAATTTTCTTGTCATAATTAATTCAGTCCATCTACCGATTTTCTCGCTTTCATATCTTTCACTTCTCTTCAATTGTAAGTTCTGTTAAAGCAATAATGTTATCTCAATCGAAAATTGCGTGTCAAATCACGGGAGTCGTTTACAACATTTACTTTTCATTTAATGATTGGAATGATATGAGTAAGCGACAAGAAAAAGAATGAAATGATCCGAAGATGACCGAAGGTGCTATGTATAATGCGAGAATTTTTTTTTGCATACGAATAAGCGTGGATTTGATTAAGAGGCCATGTTTCATTCATGACTCTGCATACCATTTAGTGAAGGAGTAACGAATAATTTCTAATGTTCTACGAATTGCACGAATAGTAATAATGATGTCAAGAAGAGAGTTGACAAAATTGTGACCACGAATCTGTATGGTAATCTTATGTATGCATTTTCAGTTATTCCCAAATTTATTTAATCTATAAATTGACGAGTAAAAAGTAATTCGAAGCTACTTTTCAACATTAGATAAAGCGCAAAATGATATACATAATGTATCTAATCATCTAGTACAAGAAACAAATTAGCCAGATGGAAGGAGATGGTTTTTGTTTGTTTCTTTTGTAGTACAATAATATTACATCAAAATGTCGACAAGAAATTAATTTCCCAATCTGACTTGATATCATATATATATATATATATATATATGTCACACGCATATGTCATGATAGCGATCAATCGCGATGAAATTTCCAAACTTACAACAGCGATTCTACAGTGTAATAGAACGGATCGACTACATACAATTTATACGTGAATTCAAACATTTCACGAGCGGACGGAGGAGCGATACAATCGGTCAACCGCACGAATTTTTTCACACAGTATAGTGGTCACTTTTGGCGCTAACGTCCTATTTGAACAACCGCTTGTCAATCACTTGTGGTACCACTATTGCCAAAATATTCACCGGCATCGCCACGACAAATTGGACACGTTCTATTTGACTGGAAACACACAAATAAGCCAATGAATATTATTATCATATAACTAAAGTATCTATTGATGATTCAAGGAGGTCCAATCGCTGCCAATGTTAAATAAAAAATATGAGATCATAACAAAAATCGTTCTTTTTTTATAATAGTTTGAGTTATCATCTCTGTTATTGCTCAAGTTTGATTGACTTTACAGTGTCAATTTTCAAAAATATGGGAAGTTTCAGTCTTTTGGAAAACCAGGATCTTGACACTGTCTTTTGAATCATACTTAAATTTATTGATTAGATGAGGTTGAAAATATTTTAAAATTTTCTTTTATGAAACATGCAGATTTGATCGCGAAAAACTACATAAAAATTAACCTGCATCAAAATGGCCGGCTGATTTGAATAAGTCAAGCCAAGTTTCAGTTTTAAATATTTTTCTTTATAATATTTTCTATTTTAATGATAAATGCCTTGCAAATTGTTTACTCTCTGAATATACTATTTTTCATCGGAATCTCAATTCAATGTGTAGAATATTTGATACTAC
Organism: Meteorus cinctellus; assembly: GCA_030523045.1. NCBI lineage: Eukaryota > Metazoa > Arthropoda > Insecta > Hymenoptera > Braconidae > Meteorus > Meteorus cinctellus. Next base: position 143,928 of record JAPYZF010000225.1, on the reverse strand, counting down.
ACTCCATTTGACTCATGTGCAGCGATTGGTCCTTTTTAAACATGTTTCCGCAAGTGTTTTTCCAGAGAAAATGATGAAAATAATTATTATCGTATGGGATTATAGAGTTCTAGGTATAAACGAATGAATCGCCGATTGAAGAAATTTCGAAATGAATAATTGTGCAAATCTGTATGAGCATGAAAATATTAAGATTGTTTGATTTCACTGGCAATTTCTAACAAGGATTATGAAATCATCGTAGGTGGATCAAACAAAAAACACCAATGAATATAATCGTATTTCAGAAGCGATATCTCACATACCTTTAGCCATTTATCAATGCATTTAGCATGGAATTCGTGTGAACACGGCAATACACGCAGTGATTGCGGTGCTTCGAAGTCACACATACAAACAACACAATTTGTTTGGTCACCTTGATGTGTTTCGGCATTAAATTTGTACAATGGCAATTGTTCCACCTCAGCACGCGTCAGCCCTCTTGGCTTTGCTTCACCTAATCGTTCTGCCAACGATAGTAATGCTTCATAGTTTTCAGTTTCTGCTGACTCTGGCGATGATAATTCTGCTTGACTGTACGGAGATAATGGTGGATTGCTGAACATAGCCCTGGCAAAAAAAATCAAATCATCAACGAGTCAAATAAGTCTGTGAAAAAAAAAATCAGATGAAATTTTCAATTTACAGGAAATGCAATAACAGTCCTGGATAGCCGGTGGGAGGCAGAGGTGGTGTCCCACGCCATCTGTTTGCCCGCTGACGACGTGCATTCACACGTCGCGCTCTTGATTGCAACATTTCTGAATGAGTGTTCCGTGGTTCGGACAAAAACATTGGCGGTGGTGTTGTCACTTGTGCTAGAGCTGGTGGTGAATATGAATGTGGCAATGCCATCGGTGGACCACCACTCCCTACACGATGATGAAGGTGAGGGGGCTCTATCAACTCCGAGAGTTCAACGTCGCGCTATTTTGACGCAGGGGACAAGATACGAATATATGAGAATAAATGAAGTCGATACAATCTCAAATTATGTACTACGGTAAATTTTGAAGGTAGACAAATTTACCTGTTGGGATAATTGATGGTGTGTTGTATAGTGAGTGGTATGAACTGGTGGAGGCGGCGGATGAGGATGCGGATGAGGATGGGGATGAGAATGAGGATGGGGATGGGGATGAGGATGAGGATGAAGGGTGGCAACTGGTCCTCCTGGCGGTGTTGGATAGCCTCTAGGTGCTGCACCAATCAAGCTATGACCCGGATGGCCCGTTGAATAGTGACCGTGATGATGATGGTGAGTTACCTACAGGAAAGACATAAATTTTGCATGTTGATTCAGATTGATTCTGATGATGTTGGTAATATTGGATTCAGAAATGGATCTGTTTGCGTTACCTGACACGAATGGGCGAACGGGTGTGCGCCGGAAGCCGCATAGATGCCGTGAAGTTGACAGGGAATGCGATAGCCTGCTGGTTGTGGATGCCACAAAGATTCACTACTAACAGTAACGCCTAAACCAGATACACCAACTTGTCCAACTTCCACTACTACTGGACCATTGGATCCTTGAGTTGGATGATGACCAGTGCCAACAGGATGATGCGGATGACTTTGATGGGTATTGTGAATGTTATGATGGGGATTGTGAATGTTGTGATGAGAATTGTGTAAATTATGATGGGAGCTGTGAAGATTATGGTGGCCAGTATGAATTGCATGATGTGAATTATGAATGGTTGGATGTGAATTATGGATTCCGGGAATGAAAGGATAAGTTAAGGCAAACGAATCGGAATATCGTGGATAACGATTTCTTATCGGTGGGCTACCACGTGTTGTCATATGATTACGCGGAGATCGTCGTTGTGGCGCTGATTGTAATTCCCATGGCGTTGGAGTGGAGTGTAATGGAGGTGTTGTTGGTGGTGGCGCAGGTTCTTGAACTTCCAACCCAGGTACGGCGCCATTCCGTGATATTCTACGACGTTTACGTGATGGCGATTCACTCTTACGACCATCGTCTTGACTCGTTTGTCTATAATATGGCGTTGATGACTGTAATTGTACTGGACTGAGAGGCAACTGATTTGTTGTTTGTGATGAGCGGCGGTACTCCATTTCGACACTATTTGCACCCAAACTTGGGCTCAAATTTATCAATGGTCCTCTTATAGCATTCTCCTGAAATGAAAATAATTTCTTTGTTCTTCAATTCTACAAGAATTTTTCAGATTATATATAATACCGATTATACGCTACCTGACCACAGATGTTGATGCGCAACGGTGGAGAATTCGATTGGGGGCCAACTGAATCTTGAGAGAAATGTGATGAAGGAGCTGATTGAGGTTGCGTCGGCACACGTGATTGTGGGCTATGTTGTTGTGAATTTGGTTTGTAGCCAATGTTACTTCCGCCACCAGCACCGTGATATGAAACTTCTTTGCCTGCTGGCCCAGATGATGTACTAACACCCGGACAGTCACTGCAAATGATTGCATAAATGAATCGACATTTTCATAAATTCATTTATTTTTCAATTTGTAAAATTGGTTGCGCACCAATTTTTTCAAATGAATCCTATGAAGAGAACAAGTTGTACCTATTATGATATCGAGCGGAGGAACCCTGACGATAGGGGTATTCTTTGTATTGCTGATTGAGCTGACCGTGTTGGGGATGTTGATTGAGTGCATGCCAACCAGATCGACTGTGGGTCGGCGCAGGCCTTGCCAATGGACCCGACGCTGTGCCTCCCCCAACAACATTTCTGTATCGTCCCTGCATAGTCAAACCCCGATGTTGATGATTACTCGGGCCATTCATTTTGCACCCGAGTGAACCTTTGTATTGCTATTGCTTTTTCCCTCAACGAAAAATGTGTGTGCATCAAACGCACACACACATTCACACGTGTTTCCCTCAAACCAACTCACCCAGCGTGCGTTGCTCAGCTGCTAATAGCCAATAACAACCTGGTAGAGTATAGAGAGAAAATATCTATACATATGTATATATATATATATATATATGTGTGTGTGTGTGTATATATATAAATATATATATGTGAATATCTGTTCAGGCTGGTGAAGAACCGGCTTTGCAGATTTTGCGCTGGCGAAATTGGACGAAACGATTAAGAGAGACCGGAATCCAGGCCCCGTTGCTTTTTCGGCTAGCGGTCGGCATCCATGTTTTGTTATATATACGTGTATATACAGTGCTTTTAGTTAGTATATGAATAAAAATGTGCCATGAATAATTCTTCTAGTAAGCGATGGGTACGATAATTCAATCTGAAAAGTACTAACAAGCTTTACAGCAACAATTTATTGTGCCATATTTCAATTTGATCATTGCTATTTAAAATTGGTTACATTTTTGGTGCTGTTCACTATGTATCAGATCATGTCATCATGCAGAAGTGAATATGAATTTGAATTGTAACGCTGCAACAAATTTTTTTCCTATACTTCCAATCCATGAATTTTAGAATTTTTTATTCATATGATAGGAGCGATGGCAGTATCAAAGCCTCTGTGGGACAAAATAATGCGATATACCTGCCCTGGGAGGACATTGTTAAAAAACTACGACAGCGCACATCAATGCCATCAACATTTAGAGGAAAGGGGAGGAGAATGCCGAGTTTTCCGGTATTTTTTCACACTGTTCGATTCACAGGCCCCGCTCTCACAGGCATAGATATATAATAATAAAATTGTAGCTGAGCACCAATAGTCAGAGACAACTCAAACATACCGGCTATATTCAGGTATCTGTCTTCGATGAAAGATTTGAACAAAATTGTGGGGAAAACCAGTGCTTATAAACGTATACCTGACCATTGATACGATGTTTTTGATTGCTCGCCCGAACTTCTCATTATTGAAATCATTCATATAAAATTGTAGTTTCATTTGAAACTCAATGTAATAAGTATTATTTTCGGTCGATGATGTATTTTATTTTAATCATTTTTAACGTAGATATATTCAGTTTTCCATGACATTATATATATGACCGCGTGATGTTACCTCGATATGTAGCTGGATTCGCTATGAAAGCCTCAAATGGCCCAGGTGTAACGACAAAACGAACACACCACCTGCCTCCTACCCACGCGATCGTTCGTCTACCGACTATGTATACCAAGCTGGATAAAAAGCGAATGTGTATGCACATCTAGGTGTGTGTAAATGGGTATTAGTGTGGGCATATGCGTTGTATAGCAGATTATTGAAGAAAAATGAAGCTCATTTCAAAATGGAAGAAATAATTGTTTCTAATAAATAATGTAATCTATTTTTCTACGAGATAGAACCATATTGGATAGGATGACGCACGCGATTATTTTTGTAATTTCAGTATTTCAAATGAATTTTCTTATCCTCGAATTAGATATACGAATTTTCATCTCAATATTATTTCTTTATTACCATAAAAATGCTTCCTACCGTATGGGATTGAATTCTCGTGACCCTGTCATTTCATTGAAGGTGATGAAGATGAACTCTACAAGTTGTTTTCGAAACACTGACACTAATATGTGATAATGCAATCGCAAAATCCACTCATGACTAAAAAAATCCGAGTTTTATTAGTTTGTGATGAACTAAAAGAAAAAAAACGAAAGCAAGTGACTTGTTAGCTATGAGCAATGAAGTGAAGTTATGAAATTTATTTGTTCTCATATAGGAATATGAATGGACGTCGAGGTGTAGAGAACACACAACAGCAGACTGCAGCAAACTAAAGCCAGGTTGGAAGACAACTTTGAGCAAGCGGATATCATTGGTGCCATGACGTAGTAGGAGCAAAGACTGAGGTCTTGGGGAAGGGAAATCATCCACTTACGTATCGCAATCCATGCGGGCCCACTCCCATTCCTCCTTTCTAACCTTCTCTGTCCCAATTTACTCTCCTAATCCTTCAAATTTTCATTGCCCAATTCACATGGTTGGTAATTCAAGAATATGACAATTTCCTTCTAATCACACTCATTTTTAAAATTAAAGATGGCAGTTAATATTCTATTGCAAATTTTGATGTAGGATAAAAACAATACAGTAGAATAAGAAAAAAAAACCTCGCACGTGATTATGCTTGAAAGGATTTTATGATGCGTCGAAAATATTCACAGCTGTTGTATGTATATAGGGGCACACCCGGATTATAGATTGGAGTGACGCGCTATATCTGCCTTGCTGCTTTCTCATGAGACGATCGAGTCGTGCGCTTCTTGAAATTTTCAACTGGGAAAGTGAGTTCCGATATATGACTGTTAATTTTACGTAACAACGCGGGAGTGAGTTGATTCAAGCCAAGAACAAGTTCTAATTTCCCAGTAAAGTTGACTACAACTGTTTCATTATTTGATATTTCATATACCCTTGTGTTATTATAATGATATTCATAAAAAGGGAAATGCGAAAAAATAATTTTGTCACAGAGCACTAAAAAAAAAACAAAAGTATTGATAGAAAAAATAAAATTTATTAGAGTCTCTTCTTGCACGTTAACTAATCACATTGATGGTTCGATGATGGAATTTTCAAGTAAGTTATTGAGGAAAGGAAGTTTTATCAAATGACGATACGTCAATTCAATGTGCGTACAAAATTCATGAACATATTCAAAGAACGTTATAAGAAATTGCAAGCCTATTTTGTATATGACTAGCGCATGCGCTGATAGTAATTGTGTATTGTGTTGAGCCTCGTCAAAAAAATATATGTACGTGTGTATGCATGTATGATACTAGTACATCGAGTGAATCACTACTACATAGTTGTTGGCATTCACATAGATGTAGTGTTCTATTACACGCTATCATTTGTGTTCTTGATCCAATCTCGTTCATATTCCTCATTCTCCATCAAAATATAACAATTATCAATCATTCACATCCTTGTTATTTCATCCCCGAAAAGTGGAATTAATCCCATACATTTAATCCAAATATACATACAACAAAATTAAAACAGCTAAGAGATGGAAGATTAAAATTGCAAGTTTGGTTCAATTATAAAGTAGTCAGGTTTTTAAAGATATTTAATTGAATAACCCCGAATATGTACCACATGAATAATCTGTTGGGCAGTGTTCAAATGTGATTTTACGCACCTATTTTCTTGTGACGAATAATTCGTTGATCTCAGAGCGACATGGTACATATATATGTAAAGGTATAGTTGTATGACCAAGTCGTATGAGGCAGCGAATGCTCATATAAATATGGCGATGGGCAACAATGGTCACAATGTAATTCACAAACTCAATGGAGTGTGGTGTTTCGTTTTCTCTATAATGCACAAGGTGAGACACAACCTCTGGGTGAAAGATGGTTTCAACTACGCTGTACGTTTCTCACTTGGCTTGAATAGCAGCAATCGACCCCACCCATTGTGGGTGTCGATCGTTTGCTTGATATCACCGCACTTGATTCTCGTGTCACCCAAACAATTTCTGTGCAAATGCAAATGGCTACTAAATCCAATTTGTCATTAAACAAAAAGACCAACGTGATTGAATATCGTGTAAATACTTACACTTTTATTTTATTATTTATGGTCTCCTTCTCCAATGTGATTCTCACTTCACTACAAATGGTTGCGCTGTCGGAGTAGATGCTCACACACGTTGTACTCCGTGTTTACCTTCACAACCTTTGCAGCATCACCCTCGCAACGTTCACTCTTTTTTCATTTCCATAACTTCAAGGACGTTTTGTTATTTTGCCGTATTATTTAAATGTTTCTCAATTTAGTAATGTACAATCTCATTGCGAATTTCATATCGAAGATTCTTTCGTCGCACAATTAATATTGACACAAAATTCCACGTTCATTACATGTGATTGTCAAATTTTTAGCTATAAGTTTTTCATCCACACTCACGCGTTTATCATCATACAAATATTTTAGTCTTACAGTCTCATCCAAACTCTCACACAATAGTGATAATTTATTTGATTTTTATCGTCAATTCATCTATAGTTGAAAATAGTAGGATGGACGATACTCCTTGATATTACAGACAATGTAAATTGTGAATAGTTGGTCTGCAACTTGGAATGGGCGGAGGGATTTGAGAAGTAAGATAGTGTTGAACAATGTAATACAGTGGGTGGTGGCGACTTGTCCACCAATTGTGGCTTATTCAATAACTAACTTGGTTCTTCAACCTTCTGCCGTACTGTGGCAGCACTCAACTTCCGCTAAAGTTCTGATCAATCACTAAACAAAGAGCTGACTCTGCTGGATTCTCCATTGCGCAAGCGCATGCAATGTTACATGCATTACTTCTTACTCCGTTAATTATTTATTCATCTGTTGTTCATTCATTCGTTTATTCATATACTAATTCGTTAGTGTAATGAAAAAAGAATGCGGAAATGAAGATCTGTATAAAAGCAGTTGCATCTTTGATGACTAATATTTTTCTGATTATCTCGTTTATATTTTTTTCCCTAGTTACGTATATTGATGAAGACTTCTGTTTTGTTCATACCAAGGATATATTAGATATTTGTTTGTTATTTAAAATTGGTGGTTTGGTTCTATTTATAGCAATTGTAATAAATAATAATGTATAATACCGGAGATTGCCGAGTGTAGAGCCGAATTCTGACGGTACATATAAGAACAAAAACAATCAGTCTCATTGGACGAAAACTATGTCATGTGATTAGAAAAATATCATGCCATTGGTTGAGAATTTGAGAAAAAAATATGCATGTCAATACACCTCCCTCCCATCTTTCGTTATCGTTTACGACTTTTGTTGAGAGGGCGCGACCGAACAAGCAAGCGAAGCATCCGGCGTCACTGAAAATCGTCACTATTGGTTGCCATCACGATCCCACAGTCCCACTGGGTCCCACATTGTGAACATTTATAAATATAAAGATAAAGGAGGTGAACGGTAGTTGTGTAAATTTAAGTCGTCACATTTTTTGGTTGTTATTGAGAATAACTTCACGAAATATTGAGAAAGAATTTCTCGAGAGTTTGTCTACCATATTGACACATTAGCCGACGTAAATTTCATCATTGATATTTATCAAAGATTCGGATAGAGAAAACTTCGATATTTCATATGTGTCGTGTGCGTAAATACGTGACAAAACATCGGCGAGAAATTAAATTTTATTGTCATTCAAGATTTTCTTGACTGTGCATTTGGTTATCTACGAGTAACGGTGTATCTATTTTTGATTTTTTAAACTCTCGAACGGTAGCAAAAAAGTCGATTGAATTGATAATTTTTATTAGACACAAGTGGGTTATGTGATAATTGCGCAGCTGATGCTCCAAAGTTACAAACGAGTCAACAGCCAACAACGACGGCCATTTTGCTGTGGCCCTCTGAGTTTGCTCTATTACATACGGTCGATCGACAAGGATAAACTCTGGAAAGTATTGTCTTGTGAATCGAACAACAGTTCTGTAGCGCAGTGTCCTACAGTCATCGGATGTGGAATATTTCATTGCAAACCGTGAACATAGAGAGGATAGTGAAAAATATAAATTTACGGTTAGAAATCTGGAGACGGTAGCATATGATCAAGTGTTTGGCGCAGGGAGATAGGAGGAGGCTTTCTGCAAACCATTCCGTATTGCGTCTCATTTTTTTTTCCGCCTGTATTCGTCGTGTCACCAAATACCCCTACTCCCTCGTAACATCGCATCAATTGCGAGTATTGCGCAGTTCATTTCAATCATCTACATCTCCGATATTATAAAGCTCATAATTCAACGGTAAGTTTCTTTATTTTATATTAATCTGCATTCATACATTCGCTACTATCGTAAATTAATATGCCCGATGCAACACAATACGACCATAGGCATCCAAAAAATGGATCGATAGGTTGGGACTAAATATCTCTTTGTTAAATTGATAGTTACTCTGTTTCCTCCTTGCACCAGAAAATATCGTTCATTTCATATTTAATCATCCACAATAATTCTTTAAATTGTTGATTCCATTCGTGAGAAAAATAGATCAACAGAGCCTTGTTGTCGGTGTGTGTGTGTGTGTGGGGGGCGTCGAATTTAGATATCGGAAGACTGGTTCAAAACACCGCAACATCCTATATGCGGTAGATACTCTCCGCATCAATGAAAATAGTATTGTCTCGACAAACAGACTTCCAATTTTCGGGTATATTTTTGTTCTATATAACGATAAGCTTTTGCAGTTCCTTATCGTATTTATCAGAGTCTAGAAACTTATAATGATGAGAGGACGTTGAGGATGTATGTTGCACAAAACTTTACGTAGCAGTGTTTACAAAAAATAATTGTTTACCCTAGAACTCAGATATGGTAACGGTACGATTCTATATACTTCACATTGTGAAGTTCTTTGAATTTGTTGAGAGTGATGAGAATTTTTATTCTGCGACCCTATTCAATTCTTATCAAAAAATATGTTTGAGCGAATCAATGGAAACGTATTCGTAAGTGTGTGCGTGCACGATTAACACATAAACTCAGATTGCATGTGCATGAAAAATGCATAATCTGACACGCTGGAAAAATCTCACATTTTTTCTCACCATGTATATTAATGGATATTATTAATTTTGTCCTCCTGCCTGAGGGATACCAATGTATTGACCTGTTCACATAACGAAATGTATTTTGGTGTGGTGTTTGCAGACGCTGCTCTGTATTCCTATCAAACGAGATAGTAATATTTGGAAAAACGAAAAAATGACGAACTCGGCGCCGAAAATAAACAATAGAGTGGAGCGCCAAGGGTCGCCAAATTCTGGTGGTAAGCGACAATATCAACAACAACATTATCGCGGTGGTGCAATAAAGTCAGTCACATATTTCTCGAGTGGTAGTAAACAGGTGAAAATAAATAGCGGTAGACTAAGTTGTAGTCCACCATTTGGTAAAAATATGACGGGATCGCCGCAATTCAGACATGATATTAGTCCAAGCAATGTCAGTGGTAGTCCAACGAATAGCTTTTATGCTGGTGCTAAGTGGTCAGAGCCACCATCACCAGCAAGCTTACCAAAACCTCCAACTCATTGGACAACAACAAGATTCATGAATACCTGCAGTCAACAACAATCTGAGAATTTTTGTAACATTTCAAATAATCTCAAAATGATTCTAAATATTCAAGCTTGATGTCGAGACATCGGCATTATTTTCACGGCGCGCAACCGCAAATGTCATGTTCACCCTTGAAAACTATCACTTTCGTCGAATGACAAGGGATTTTTAAACAACAATAACAACAACAAAAACAACAACAACAACAACAATAGAAATAACAACAACAATAGCGAAGGAGACAAAAATCATGTCTGATTTCCTTTTAATTTCTTCGTTTCTATTCTTTCAAATCGATGAAATGGCGCCAGCGCTTTTCACAAACTCTTATGTGGGTGGCAATTTTTATGTCCGAACAAAGAGACGATGGCGAGTGCATTTATTATGAGTGAATGTCCGAGTGGATTCTGGAGTGCATGGGTGAGTGTGATTTTTTTTTTATTTTTCAATAATTTTCTCGTGCAAATGCTGGGTGAATGAACGAAAAATAATGACATATATGTATAAGAACAATGCATCTTTCAGTCGTCGAGTAGGGGGAGAATAAAACGATTTTTTTTTTGTCTTTGGATTTATAGTGAAACGCGTTTGAATATGTATCAAAAACGTTTAACGAAGACTTTAATGCCGTGTACAAAGTTGTAAAGATACTATTAATGTATTTAGGAATATCCTAATTATTAAGCGTATAAACTCATACACGAATCACATTTATCAAATAATTTGCGCCGCTGATTGAAAATCATCTTCCGTTCGCACCTATAATCGAAGTACATATCGAGATTTCTTGGCTTAAAATTGGTTGTCCTACAGTTGCGAAATTAATGTTTTCTTTTGTTCTAGTTCCTAATCATCAATGTCAATGCATTTGTTTCACGAGTTTTGAGTAATATACATATATATATATATATTCATATACATGAGTGGGGCGAATTTACATAAGAAATATTTTGTAAACAGTGCCACAATGAATGCATGAATGGTGATTATGATGTGATCCTTTGAATTGAGTAATTTCTTTGTAATATTCAGGTCTTCATGTTTTGTGATGATAACTGGCAAGAGAACAAATGGCTTTTGTTCAATAGAAATTATTGATAAGTAGAGTTAGGCGAAATGAAACAAACTAATTGTCCAGTATGCATAATTCGAATTGTTGCATTGCCTTCAATATGACGTACAACATTTATACACGTATGAATTAATCAATTATCTATTTCTTCAGTTATTCATATACACAATTATGCAAGAAGAAATTTCAACTCCGGTATATATCAATTCAAACACAAAGATGATAATACTCTTGGTTTCATGGTTGAATGGATATCATCCTTTTCCAGTACTTGGAATTAATTCACTGCTTATAGTTTTCCTGTTAGACAAAGTTTTCGCTTGGGTGGGATAAATTCGAACAAAGTATCGAGTAGGCACTTATCGTCGTTCCACGAAAATAATCTCAGTCACGAATGTGTTCCTTTTTTTCCATAATAATTATGATTTGGCATTCGGAAAATTGCAAATAAATTCAATGTGATGCGATGAACCAATGAATGATCAACTAGTGAATGGTCATGTGCAAGAAAGCAAGCGTGTATTCATGTAATTATTAGTCCTCGAAAGACTGATCGCGTCAAGATATTATGAATTTATTGGTAACCGCGTATATGTGGCGAACAAATATATTTTAGTAGGGTGGGGTGGGGTGAAAAAGAAAAGGGCAAGAAGGAAAAATGTGTATTTTCGCCGCGGGAACGGTGGTGTAAAAATACAACTTTTTATTCGGAAAGCGATGGCTTAACTATTCACAATTGTAAACATATGTTTCTTTTCTTTCTCCCTTAAAAATCATGTGCGGCGTCTGGATTTCATGAATTAGACCACAAAGTTAAAAAAAAAATAGAAATCCATATACTAATAATTGTCAATTGTTGAATTTCATTTATTGAGATTTGTTTTGTACATATGAGAAAGAAAAATATGTAAATAATTTCTTCTTTTTTTTTTTTCAAAAATTACGTGAAGCCAAAATTCGTTTCACCAACAAATACTCTATATATATATATATTAATTTGGAAAACGGGCTATGAATGACAATTGAGAGAAGTAAATATTGAAAGGGGGGTAGAATTCTATCCAATCATGCGCTACTATACGCGAAGTCAGCAAATATTTCAAAAGACGCGAACACATCTATTGGCTCAACTTAACAGTAAAAAAAATGGTAAATTCACTGTGATGAAACATTTTTCGGCTTGTTGTCTAATCAAGTCTGTCAATTTGATATAGAACGCGTGTCAGGTACGAGCATACGTAAATAATTTATAGTTTGTGTGATGATGAAAATTCTGAACTGACAAAATATAATAATGAATATGTCTACGATTTGTAAGAGTTTTGCCAATGTCAGAGAAATATGATGCAAAAGTTGGCAAAAATGCCTTTGCTGTTTTTCTCTTTGGTGGGATTTGTTGAATCGACCAAATGATGAAAATGAAGCACAATGCTATTCCAACGGCATGGGGGGAGGGCGAGGGGAAGGTGGGGTAAAAAATCACAACATGAGGAACGTCATATAAGCATTAATATATATTCAATTCGATAGGAAAACTTGGAGGTCCTCGAGACAAATGCATTCGATGGATAAATTTTTATGCCAGTGTTCTTAGTTTGTAAACGATTTCATTCAATGATCTCCCTTAGTTTATTTATTATTTTTACTTCTAACTTTTATTCGTGTCGGCAAAATCCAATATAAATATAATATAAAGTGATCAGCTGTAAGCTACTATGCATTCGTGTATGCATAGCAATTCAACATTTGATGGATCGTATTCGTGTATGAGTTGATACAATGAAAAAAATAATTCGTAAGTTGCGGAACATGAATAAATACGTAATTGAAAAATGTGAATTGATTGATGGAAAAAGGCACACAAACTTTGAAGAATCCATTCATTCACATTGCGAATATCGTGAAAAAGGCGATTTAGAGAACGACAATACGAAGTTTATGTTTGGTCGACAAATCTTTTTGGTTTCAATTGTAGATGAAAAGAATAGAATGAACAGATTGATAGCAAAGGTTAATCACAGATCCAAACGAAGATGCGTGCGGGCACAATACGATTCATTTGATAATTGGAAAAATAATTCGAAATTATATTCTGAAATTCGAAAATTGACTCCTGAAAAGTGAGGGGAAAGCCGTGTCTGAATAATGAGTCCATGATTTGTCCTATTGAAGCAATCGACCGACTGACTTTTCTTACGTTCTGTTTTTTTTTTTTTTTTCTTTTCTTTACAAATTTCTTCATTCAATGGGAGAACCTTAAGAGCTTCCCCTCCTCAAATCTCAGTTTATTGACAATCGTACAAAAATGAAGAAGATAGTGCAATGAAAAATTAATCTGATGAAGCGTTGTATAAATGCAGTTACCGCTCTTTAATGTGAAGAAAATATTCAATTGCACAATAATAGAACCATGATCGAACATGATTCGCACGGATCTTCGTGATACACGCACGAGCAAATCACTGTAGTCAGTTTTATGGTATAAGAAGCATTATTCATCCTTGATCATTGTATTTATCTACGCATTATATGAAAATTCCTTGCACGTGCGTGGTAACGGAGAATAATAATTCTCTTTCAAAAATTTTCACTGTTCAATTTTAGGTTATCACCGGACTTTGGTTTTATTCTTATTTCCCTTCATATTATAAGTTTAGGATTATAATGAAACTGTTGTATTCATCAATCAATTTTTTAAGATGTCTGTCGTGCAAAAGCATGTGTAATGGAAATTGAATATGAAAACAAAAATTGTGTGCGGCGACAATGAAGACAAGAATGCATTATGTATATATATGTATACACTCACATATATATATATAAATATATATATAAATGTACATATGAAAGATTCTCTATTGAAAATTCGTCAGTGAAACCACGTGATTCGAAATCTCTGTGATTTAAAAATTCTCATTCTCATATTTCTTCGGACGCGTCCAAATGAAAATAAAACACAAAGAAATGTACTAATGTTATTTTATATGTGCGGAATGTTATTTAAAGTTTTATTCGGTTATATGACGAGTTTTCTTGCGAGATGAAAATATGTAAAATAATAGTACTGATAGATCAAAAAACAAAACATCAAATTGCATTTGAACAAATAATATTTGTTCTATGTTGATTTCGAAGACTTTATCTAATATTACTGCGAAAAAAAAATAACATACTGATCAGTTGTGTGAAAAGGAAAAAAATTGAAAAAAAAAAGAAGAAGATGAAGGTGTTGAGTATTGTTAAAAAAAAGCACTAATGAAATAAGGATCTCTTCATAGAGTCGATGGAAGTTACATTATTGTTGAACAATTTTCTGAAACGAAATGTTGAGTAAAAACAAAAATCGCAGGGATCAAGCAATTCACGATCGAAAAAAAATATACAGCAGAAATTATATAGGAGTGGTATGAAAATATATATCCAAAATACTTTTACCGATAGACCGAGTGAAAATTCTAGTGAAGAAGTCACCAATAAATTGTTTCACACAAAATTTCATGAACATCAAGTGTAATAGTTTGGATATGAGATAACGAAAAAATCAGCAGTGTTTTATTATATCAAATCTTGAAGGAAAAAAAGATCACAATAGTAAAGAGGAAAAGTGGAATCTGCAAGGGAGGAAGACGTAATGTAGTATTTAAATGTCGATATCGGAGCTAGAAGCTGCTATAGGAAAATTAAGTAAAAGGATCTTGAGGAAGAAAGAGAAGATCGTGAATTCACACTAAGAACAATTAATTGCGACTAAACGACATAAATGCAACGATATATATATTGAAAAATGAATGTCATACAACTTCGCGAGAAGCAGAAGCATAAAAATAGTATTTGCAGAAACAGATCAATAACATATTGCAACCGTCCTGCTATCATCATAAGCCACAAAAGAGAGGATTGAAGACATACAATTCACATTATGGGCCATCTGATTCAGAAAAAAAATTCTTTTGTTCAAACTTCAATTAAATCGTTCATATGACGGGAGCATTTGGAAAACAATATGAATATCAAATACACAATTAGGAATGATGAGAAAATTTTGCTTACGTGAAAGTGGCTTAAACAGTTATGAAATTTTTCTACAAATGTCATTTATCCATTCAAAATCTACATAATCCTTTGAAAAAAAAATTATCACATTTCCCGTCCAAATTTTTCCGATTGGCAAATATTTTAGGGCCCTTTTCAGGGCCCGCATGTTTTTCACAGTGGAGAATTTTCATCGAATTTGCAATTGAGAAAATAACTGTCCTTCTTAGGACACATCATGAACTCTCCATCTATTGCTGGTACCATACTGGATTGTGGTACGCTACAGCATAAAGCTCAACCGAGTTCTCAAGCAGTTTTATGAACGCGAAGGACTGCCAGGGCGACAAGAGAAGATTCGAGAGGATTGGTGATTTTTTCTTGTTCTTCCTATCATTTGTATCAAATCATGACAAAAGTTCAGTTATACCCAAATTATTTTATCATTTTTCTGTTACAGCTTCGCAGCCGAGAACCAAAATGTCAGCGCATGTGAACAGCATTTACACTATCTATCAGATGATGCATTGAAGAGAATTGAAACAGAGGATGAAAATGTGAATCAGAGGATCATACAGTAATAATATATTGCGAATCTATCGATCACTAAAGCTATGATAAATGTGGGATTCAATTTATAATAAATACAATTTTCCGAAGAAAACAAGCATTCGATGACTGTGGTTTCCCCTGATTTGAACATGATGTCGATCGATAACAGCTGTTGATTGTTGGAAGATTTTTTCCTATGACGTCTACCACCACGATATTTTTTGTATTTCATGTATCTAAGAATTGACACGCGTTTGTTCTGAGCTACATGGATTACACATTTTCCGTTCTAATATAGCAACAATGAGGTGGACTTTAAGATGAAAATTCCGAATGGAATTTTGATATAATCGCGTATGTTGCTTCTATGATGTGTTCACAAGTATCATCAAACCCATGCATCCAAGAAATATATATATGACGTAGGAGTATTATTTGATTGGGCATTCGTAGCGTATTCACCAAGGTTTGTCATTTTAACTAACACTAAACGTATTTGTAAATAGTTTTATTCCAATAAACTTACAATAATCACATATGCGACAAACCGACAGTGGTTTGTCCCACTAACACAATTATAATATTTTAAACAAAAAAATAACACAATAACGGTGCAGACACCGAACCAACAAAAGATGATAAAGTTAAAGATAGCTATTACAATTGCAACGATAGTTTTAGACTTGACGAATCCACAATCACCATGAAAGCAGGACCGCTCACTTCGACTCTCAAATCGTAACTGAGGTACAAGTATCCCACTCGGGACCGCTGGCATCCCAAAAAATATACTCAGGTCATCATAATTATTGAGGACATTACCTACATCAGTCCTACATCACTATATCCTGTGATCGTGACAACGTTTCATGACCAGATGTTACCAAGTCTAATTCTACCGCAATAAACTCAGGGAAATCTAATCGGATTAAACTATAAATAATTATTTCGTACATTTTGGTCATTTTAGCATAACTAGAATAAAACGCTCAGGATAAGATATTGGAAGTTTCCATTTTCGAGGAAAGCCCAACTATTCCCTCATCTCAGACATATGTATATATATATATATATATACATGACGGAGGAGTGTTGCTGGATTGGGCATTCACAGCGCATTCAGCAAGGTTTGCCATTTTAATTAACACTAAACGTACTCGTGAATAGTTTCATTCCAATTAACTTACAATAATCACTTATATGACAAACCGACAGTAGTTTGTCACACAAACACAATCATAATATTTTAAATAAAAAAATGACACAATAACAGTGGACACACTGAACCAACAAAAGATTATAAAGTTAAAGATAGCTATTACAATGGCAACGATAGTTTTACAATTAGACTTGACGAATCGACGATCACTATGACAGCGTGACCGCACACTTCGAATCTCAAATCGTAACAGGTATAAGTATCTCACTCTGTACCTCTAGCATTCCAAGAAATATACTCGGGTTATCCTAATTGTCGAGGCCATTACCTAATTAGTCCTACATTACTCTATCCTGTGATCGTGACTACATTTGATGACCAGATGTCACCAAGTCTAATCCTACCCGAATAGAGTCGGGGAAATCTAATCGGATTAAACTATAAATAACCATTTTGGCATAACTATAATGAAACATTTAGGATAATTGGAAGTTTCCATTTTCGAGGAGAGCCCAATTATGCCCTCATCTCCAACATACATATATACATAGTCAAGAAATTCAGCACGGCCATTGATTGTTCAACATAAAAATTATTTATTGGGGTGCACAGGATATTTCATGACGGTAGTATATTCCGTATGCAATATTCGAACGTATTTCTCACCATATTTGCGTGAATCACTGAGAATAATTTACTCCATCAAATATTATTACTGATGAAATTTTCTTTGAAAATATGTTGTGTCAGGCTCGAAATAATAATCACGATTTTGTATGCATACAAAATATATTTCAGATACCGTGAGGGGAAGAAAAAATAATTGTACATTTGGTAATATATAATCATGAGACAAAGTTGATAAGTTCAAAACTATTCAATCACTAATTCTTGGAATCCGCCATATCTCTAGACAATTCTGAGTATCAGCTACAGCCACTGCATCCCTAGAAACATGAAACGATACAATGAGATTAATTTGAATGTACACGACGCTCAGATAGGAGCATTTCATATAAGGTTGAATAATACAATTGTTCAAATACACAACAATACAATGTTTGGCATGCTCGTTCTTTAACTGTGATAGAGATGTATCTAAATTACGATCGTGGCATAACAATACCGTTTTCTATTGATGTTGAAGCAACTGCTATTGACTGTCGAACATTCAATTTGAAATTTCGGATGAGTTGCATCATTTAAAACATTGAAACATTTGACAACAGGGTTTACACCGTGCGCAAAAATTATGTTTTGGTTACCAGTGGCCCATTGTAACCCAGTAACGGTATATTCAACGTTGATGACTCTAAGACAACTAGACTGTAACCAATCGATTAACATTCATTATAATGTCACGAAACAAACATAGAAAACGTCCCAAGAAACAGAGTATTTTGTCGTTTGGTCATTTACCTCCGCGAGATCGAATATGCGAATATCCTTGTTTGTATCACTCGAAACAAATATATTAGTGATTGGCGAAAATCTCACGCATGTGACGCTACCATCACATCGGCTGTACTGATCGACAACTGGATCCATGAGGAAGTCATCACCTTGATAGAAAATCATGATTGATGTTATTTCATAAATGACGAAAATATTAATTAAATGCAAAAGTTAGCAAACCTTGTATCTGCGTAGTTGCTTCAGTGCTGCATTTATAAAGCCCACCGCACAGCGTTCCCACAATGAAAGTTATTGGGTTTTTCGGTGAAAAATCTAGACAAGTTATTGACAGTCCGGCTTCGATCGCGCGTTCACGTCGTCCTCCAGCGCTCCGCGGTCGCGAATTTTCAATTGGATTATGTTCTTTAATTATTTTATATCTATAATTCATGATATTGTTATAGGTGATGATTCGAGACAATAGAATAACAGAAACACTCACTGTCGATGAACTTCAATATTCGTGAAAGTGGCAGATAGTTTATGGATCATAATGTAGCCATCAGAGCTAGTTGTAATTAACAATGTTGGCTCATTCATTCCCTTTTGTTGCCAAACTAACGATGTTACTGTATCGCCATGTGTGCAAATATTCGTAGGTGTAGATGAATCATTTGTTAAATTCCACATAATGACGTCACCTTGAATTGCGAAAGCAGAAACAAAATTTTTCAGACATCGGTATTATCATATAATATAATATTGAACGATATGGGAGATCATTCAATAATATTGAGCATATATTGATAATTTTGCGTACCATTGACTAGACCAGCGGATAAAATGGAGGGTTCTATCGGGTGATATGCCAAACAAGAGACACATGCGTTGGTATCATAAATATTACTATGATTTTCCCGTAATTTATCGTCTCTTGCGAATTCATATAATTTCACTTCAGATAGATGATCACACCATGTTTCATGAGTCAAAGCACTGTACGAAACTGCCAATGTTCCACCGTTTGTACTCCAACTTATAGCACTGATTTTTTTCTGGAGTATAAACATATGAAAATTATGCATATACCTTCAACGTTACTTCATCTGAAGAGATGAGGAAGAGATGGTGCGGTGCATATTGTTTATTCGTTAAAATTGTGTCTCACAAAACAGATTTTTACCTGAATATTCGATTCATCTACAGTTGACACTTTACTGAGTAATCGTGCCTGGGCTTTCGGAACTGATGTACCAACTGTAGCCACGTTTTCGAAAAACGGTTCATCCAACGCTTCCAATAGATCTGGGGTGATTTTTCTCAGAAAGGCTGCAAGTTTGTCATAATCGAATTTAGGTGCATTTGAAGAAGATGCAGTAACAGTTTGTGTCTGGAAATTTTCATTAATATTAAATCATATTACATTTATTTTTCTATGATTGACGATATAAAATACTCCTGCAACTGTTATCATACTTCTGAATTTCGGTGTTCTGATTTCTGAACTCCTTGACATTCTTTGACGACTTCGATTGTTTGTGTTGTGTTTGACATTGTGGTTCTGAAAATAAATGTTTTATCAAATATATATTCATTGGCCGTTCGAGGAGAGATACGGATTCAAAACTTACTTTGCCGATGTTTTTGCAGAAACAAATTCTGTTGCTTCAAACGATTTGTCGCTAAACATCCTTTGTTTGATGTATTGAACAAATAGACTTTAATGATTATCACCGCTACGTTTGTACAAGTGTGTGAAATCAATTGAAAAACAAGAGGTAAAAATTTACATATAGAACCTGATGACAGGTAAATCATCAGCTGTATCGTGCTGCCATCTTGGTGATAAATATTTGAGTGATATTCAAAAATAGACAATATTTTTCTATTTATTAGAGAATGATGGCTGTATTCATTCTTCATAACGAAGTAATTATTAAATAATTCAGGTCTAGCAGAACTGATATTAGCAGTATAGAAGGAAGTTTTTGCTTTCCAAACGCCTACATACAGTCAAATTCGGAAAAGCGGCTGCTTTAGTCGGCGAAGAAGTGGAAATTTATTGGTTGTTCATACAAAAAATGTCTCTAATTATCGCATTCGAAAAGTTAAATGTACGCATCCATTGTTGATAAATAAATGAATATGCAAACAAGACTAATTGTACATATATTTTTGTTTTAATTGACACCGGTACTCTGAACAGATGAAAAAACAAAACTAAATCGTATCAGTATGCGCAATTATTATAATATAATGTAAACTAAATGAATGGTGTATGAGTGATGAGAATAATAACCAACGTGTTTTTGTTGAAGACAAAAATTTTCACGTTGGGTTAAAAAAATTTAACCGTATTATGGGTGAAAAATTCGCTTGAACGATGCAAACTGACATGAACATTGAATAGCATCGAGTCGGGAACAACAACAAGAGGTTGGTACTTATTGAGCTTTGACTGTATCACTTTTCCTATTCCTGCGTTCCTGTGTTCATTTTTGAGAATGACGTGTTCTTTCTAATATATTTATATGTATAGGTGTATGCGCGGCGTATACATACATGTATGTATATATATTCGTACACATTTCTCTTCTACGAATGAAGTGTAATCAGGGTGGATTATATATATATATACATATGATGACTGCGTGCGTGGCTCATGGTTGGTGTATGCACGCCAATGTTGTCTGAATTTCGGCCCGCCGGTTTTTTCATTCAGTCTTGAATGAAATTTAATTTTTTCACGCCATCAATAAACTTAAATTTGCGAAAATGATTCAGGGTATTTTCGACGATGTTAAGCGGATGAACAAGCGTCAGGTTAGTAACACTTTTCTCGACTCATCACAAATGTTGAATAATAATGATGCATATGTGCGCTATTGTTGACATTTTTCAGATATATAATTCGATAATTTTGTATTATTGCAGTTTTTCTACCAAGTACTGAGCTTTGGTATGATCGTATCGTCTGCATTAATGATATGGAAAGGGCTGATGATTGTTACTGGCAGTGAAAGTCCAATAGTTGTAGTATTGAGGTACGAATGAAATTGATAACCTCATTTCTCCATTTTTTTATAGTTCTTTTCTCACCTAAAATTTCCAAATGTTCAATAATCTTTTATTACTGAAGATTGAATAATTAATAATTGTCAATTCTTACAGTGGTAGTATGGAGCCAGCATTTCATCGTGGTGACTTGCTGTTTTTAACGAATTATCAAGAAGAACCAATTCGCGTAGGTGAAATTGTTGTCTTCAAAGTTGAGGGTCGTGACATTCCTATAGTGCACAGAGTTCTTAAATTACATGAGAAGTATGAATATTTGTCTCAGCTGAGCTTTATTATCACAACATCTGTCAGTTTTTCAAGAAATTTTTAAATCTAATTGCATTATTATTCCGTTTGTTCACAGAGGTGATGAGAATAGTACGGTAAAATTCTTAACTAAAGGTGACAACAATTCGGTAGACGATCGAGGTCTTTACGCGCCCGGGCAGTTATGGTTAACTCACAAGGATGTTGTGGGAAGAGCGAGAGGTTTTTTGCCATACGTTGGAATGGTTACGATATACATGAATGAATATCCAAAACTTAAATATGCCGTTTTGGCGTGTCTTGGACTGTATGTATTAGTGCACAGAGAATAAGAATCAATTGTGGATGCTACGAAAAATTTACGGTTACGTCACAATTATTCGATTAATTGTCAATGATGCTGTTAATTAAGTAATTCTCTTTTTGACCTCATTTGTTTTTCTGATTGTTTTTCCGTTAAAACGCATATTGATATCAATTCTCTTTTATTAAAAGTAAATCTACAAAAAATTATTGGTAAATATTGACCTCATAATGTAGAAATACTCATGAATAAGGAATAAATTGGTTCAGGTTATCGTCGAACAAAACATTCCAAAATTTAAAGCACACAATGCAGTAAATTTCAACAGAATCGAAGGTTATTTTTATCATCAATAATGAAAATATACTCTCGTGACTGACTGATTGCATATACTATCTATGACAAAAGTAGGTCAAGATCTGCTTGAAACGCGAGTCCATGTAAACATCGGTTGGACAATGATGCCAGAAATTTTATCATTCAAACTCGTTGGTTGTCCTTCAATAATTGCCCAATTGAATTTTTGCAATAGCGTTGTAATAATCTCGAAAAGAAGAAACCTTGCAAATGTTTCACCAGCGCATACGCGGCGTCCTATGAAGATAAATTGAAATGTGGATTACTATATATGGTTGAGTATTGAATGAATCAATTGTCGAATTTGAAGCTTTACCAAAGCCGAATGGTAGTGACCAATCTTTCCCAAGTTCATTATTATCATCAAGAAATCTTTCAGGTCTAAATATATTGGGGTCACCCCAGAAATCTTCATCATTATGCATTGCCGCCAAATTGGTGATGATAACTGTCCCAGCCGAGATTGTATGATTCTGAAGTGTTGTAGTTTCAACACATTTGTGAGCAACGCTCCATGGTGTCAGAGTTTCGATTCGAAGAGTCTCGCGTATCGCCGCTTCAGTGTATGGTAATCTAAATGAAAGCATGAATTTTATCCATTTCATTATTCAATATTGCGAAAGATAAATTGGAGATGAACATCTGTGAGATTGCATAGATTGTCTCATTTATTCTTATGAAATCGCACTTTTTTCTGTCATCCCATTGTGGCAAACGTTCCTTTCCAATAACACTATCAATCTCATTTTGAACACGTTCCATCTTTTCCGGATGGTGCATCAAATATTTGATGCAGTGCGTAATCACACTTGGGACAGCTGACAAAGCAGGAAACATAAAATCAACTGCGATCATGATTAATTGCTCCTCTGAAAAATGTTCATTATTTTGTGATACTTTCTTCATTTTTTGCAAATACGTAGCAAGAAATCCTTCTGGGTTTTCAGTCGAATTTTCCCTCTGAATCCTGTCTATGTAGCACTGCAATATTTGAAATGTATCAAATAATATCGATTTTTCGTCAATTTTGTTTGTTTGTTGTCTTACTTTAACGAAATCCACCATTCCTTGATTGCCATTGATAAAGTCGTGAAAACCGAACATATTTCCAAAATGACTCAACCAACCAGTTATTGAAATAGCTCCACCTGTAGTATCGCCACCTTTTTGAAAAGACCTAGCAGAGTGACATAGTTTACGCAATGATTCGTGATTCGCGCGTTCGACCCTTTCACCAGACATGACAGCCCAAATAATGTTAGCACACACGGGAAATAAAATTGTTGGAAAAAGGACACGATCACCATTTATCATTTTCTGAAATTTGCGACATACGAAGTTTATATTTGATTGTGATAACGTACAAACGTGGAATATTTAGAATAAACAGTTACTTTCTCATCATCATTGATTGGTCCATTTCTGATTGTGGACACCAATATATCTAATTCTTCAGCTAAATCATTTTCTAGTTTGATATGACGGCGACCGAATCCGAAATCTCGCAGATTGTGGAGTGCGAAACGTCGTTGCTCTTGCCATTCCCATCCCTCATTGAAAAAAATACCTACAAAATATTTTTGATGTCGATAGATCATGATGAAACTTTTCTAATCTATGTTCACCTAGTTTTTTCCCGAATGCACGGGCACGACTTGGAAGGAGTTCATGTAGTCGTCCATCGAATTCTTTCCTCGATAAAACTTCCTTTACACTCTTGTAATCATTCAATATAACGGTATATGCTGGACCAAGCCAACATCCGATTATTTTTGATCTAAATTTCTTCATATAATACGGAATTGTGTTGTGAGGAAATTGATAGTCACCCCATAATAATACCCAGTACGAACCCCACACTGGCAATCTCCAAATTGCTAATAAAAGAAAAATTTATACATACACGTCAAGAAAATATTTTTGAGAAAAAAAGTAACAGAAATTTCTCAAAGCTTACTCGGCGGTGAATCCGGTGGTTTTCCAATTGCAAATAAATACGTTGCATATGAAATTATTAAAATTAACAAAGCAAGAAGAATCGGGAACATGTTAGTCTCCTGAAGCCGTTGTTGTTACTGATTGGGGTGAATGTTCATGTTTATTAGAGAAATGAATCGAGTGCGGAGAATTAATCGTTATCTCTACTGTTTAATCGGACGTCTTCCTTGAATATGTGTTTTCATGTCAGAGATGTATCGAATATAATGGACTTTGATTCAATATCTGGCCACGAGTCATCCGTAACTCGCGGCGTATGCATGCATCATTGCATGCATTCGACCAGTTGTAATTGTAATCAATGTAATGCAGTATTTGCAGATATTATGCACGAAATTTCTCGCATGTATTCGGAATCATCGACCCGGACTGTTTCATTGTGATTGATGAGGGAGCCATTGCGTTATTTTCATATTATCACATTGTAAATGCGGAAATTCCGTTACGTGATAAGAATAACTCTATTAATATCTTGATTCCGTATTGGTACATATCTTAGCTATCCTTTCGTCCATTTTCCTACACATAAATAACACATCAACACACTCCACAATGTTATCTATATATTAAACAGTGAGATTCTGATTTAAGACTTGAATAGAAGGGACGATAAATATTCATAAATCATTCACCTCAACTTGCGGAATCATCTCAATCCATTTTCACTCGTAAATAATTTATAATACAATGAACTTATATTTTACAATGCAAATACCACTTGAGACATTGAACTTGTATGTGCCAACGATTTAGAGCTCTAACTCCTTCCTCTAAATTGAATTCGAAAACAATGCGCCATACACGGTGATGTGGGACATCGACCTTTTACTATACCTCAGTGAAAATTGCCAAAGAACGCGCGATGATTGTTCCATCGTCATCAATAATTTCAATATAAGAAGCGGCTACGCCGCTGTAAAAGCAGCGCAGTTTGACATGAACAATGAAGTCGAACATTTTATCAACACCGAACATTTTGGCTCAGTTCAAAATTAAACATTCAACGCTATAACTTCATGATTCCCTGTTCAATATAGCAATTCAAAATCAAACCACTGAGAATAAATATCGAATCAGTTGTGGAGTTCAATAAGTATTGGAATACATTGTAATCATCAACGTATAATAATCAAGAATAATAAATCAACGATCGTCAATCTACGAGAGAATCATCCAGCATACGGAACCTTCACTTGTGCACAGCAAACGATCCCCTACCATTTTCGGTATTCAATCTAAATTGAATTATTCTTAATACGTTCCAATTGGGATATAATCCGTTTCGAGAATCAGCAATAATCTACAAAGTACCAATGTACAAATCAATCAATCAAATAATCAAGCAAGCTTTACGCTCAGTATTGAGGGATCAACAAAATAATCAATAAATGAATCAACGTCCCATCAACAATCAGAACTCCCATCAAGACGTAACAATATTGTCATTAAACTTTTTACTTTGTTCATATAAATAATCGAAGACTTCTTCGTCATCTAAACAAATAATTCATTTTATTTTTGGCGACTAGAAAAATTCAGAATCTTTCATTTAGAAAAATTACATAATACGCATTCATATAATTAGATTAGTTAGAAATTGACAATGGAAGGTGTTTTTTTTTTTTTTATGCAATTCAGAATATAATTTTTCCACAATTAATTTGATAACTGAGGAAATCTCTATTGGTTTTGAATGATCAATTGCAATACTTCGTATCATCGTGACAAACTGTGTGAAGACTGTTCTTCATAATAGTGCGCATACGATCGTCACGAATAATCGATGAACCAATTGTTGGAGTAAGTTTGTATAGCAAATGAATGCATCGTTCCAAGCGCCGTATTATTTCTTCATCGAAAGTTGGTGTTTCCATTAAGTCAAAATTTAATTTCAAGAATGCACTGTACAATACAGTACAATGTGCTGGTATTCTCAAATGAAACAATGTCAGAACCGTTTCCGCCGCCTATTTGTGAATATTTTGCAAATCATTATGTGCTAATTTTGATATTTTAATATTCATTGAAGAACTATCATATTACCTGCAATGTTGCACGCAAAGTTCGTAAATCAGTATGGTGTTCACAATATTCCGCAAGTATCCTCGTTAATCGTTCACACCATTTAGCACAGCCAATATTTGTTAGAAGTTGTGGCAAACTTGTCATATACGCATGGCGTAGTTCCAGATCTTGTTCTAATTCCATATTATCGAGTAACGTTGCAATTATATCGTCCCGTTTACTCCACTGTAAAACAATATATACGGAGAATTGCAATGAGATGAGATTAAAGAAAGACTTGGAAATCTGAATGAGACAATGAGAATGAATTTTAAATACCTCAAAATGTATTCCATCGTTGTTCAATTCCATACTTATCAAAATTTGAGTGATGCAAGTATATAATAGAATGATATATCTTACTTCACGTTCATGTGTTAATCGTTCTAATGCATCGTAAAGAACACTGGGATATCCATTATCGATAAATTCACGTTGCTAGAAAAATTTGTTAGTCATGAATAAATAATCTTAGATATTTGCTATCGAACTACTCATTCGGAAGTTTTCTAGATAAATTCATCCCACTCACCATTGATGAATGCCGTAGAATTTGGTGTATGCATTCCAGGCCGATGATACGATTCTCTGGTACATAATCATCATAAATTATCAAAGCTGTCGGTAGAACATTCAACAGATGCCTCAACAAGCCGGGGATCTAAAGACGGTTTTATCTTTTGAATACAATTGTTAACGCTGAATGAAGCGACGTAATTTGTTACAATACTGTGACAAACCTCAATTTGATGGAGGAACCATTTATAACAAATTATAGCCGATGGATAAGTTTTCCATGTGTCTTTTAATAGCTTCGGTCGCAGCATCAATAATGCATTACCGAAAATATCATCGTTCTTAATGAACAATTGCGATAGAGTTGAGGCGTTAAATAAATTACAAACGTCTGAGAGAATGCACCCTGCTCTCACGAGAGTTGTTGCATTATTCCAAATACTTTTTTCACTATGTTCTCCAACTATCAATATTAAATGCATTCCAAGTGTCTTGATATTTGATGTACTTCCACTTGCCAACGAATTTTCATGGTTACCTTGCAGAATACATTGCAACATGTATTGAATACCTTCAAGACGTTTGTCTATTGTATTCCTATAAATTTCAAAGTCTTTCTCGTCACACGGACGATTTAAGGCAGCGATTTGTTGTGGAACATAGGTTGCATTAATAAAATCGATCCAGTGTTCATACAATGTATCGCTCATACAACAATTAGAAATTTTCATTTTTTCCAAATCGTTCATTAAAGTATCCATGTTTGTGAAAATTGATGCAATGCAAATTATTCACAATTATATAATTATTCAATATGACGATTATGTTAAAGATATTGGCACAATATATTCATTCATGTATTCATCCACACTCTGCTTAGTATCATTGCAATTCTGACATTGGAATATGAAAACGCGCTGCTAAGTGCCGCCGCTCACAAGTGGATGCAGCTGGGTATATAAATATACGTATACATTGTAGTTTGTACCGCATGCATATCATACAACTGCAAAACATCGTTTTATATGGAGAATACCCATGGAGAATAGAGACAAAAAATAAAGTATGATAACTGAAATATGTTGTTAGTTTCTATATTATCGACGGTTTCTACTGTCGACGCGATTGACCTCATAATGTCTCAGGCTCACTGTATGTATATGTATACACATGATCATGTGAAGGAATGGCACTTTCAACTAATCCCGTTATGGCGCTCTGCACCTTTTTCACTCGAGATCAGTGTTCTCTGCATATTTTTTCATCGCTTATTGTTTTTACTTGCATATAGCAGATTGCGCGCGTGATGAGCACCGAAAGCACATGGTTAAGGTTTAGTTGGATGTGGTTGGATGGAGGTTGATAGGCAAGGTGTCAGTGATTTAGAATATTTTCAATAAAAATCAATTATAATGCTTTACATGATTGGTCTTGGTCTTGGCGATGCTACGGATGTTACGGTCAAAGGTTTGGAGATCATAAAGAAATGTGAATATGTGTATCTTGAAGCTTACACGTCAATATTATCGATTGGTGCAGATGCTCTAGTACGTATTCATTGATAGTTTCTCCAGCCAGCAGCTCATGTCAAGAGTCAATGCAATAATTTGGGCAAATAAGCCAACATAAAATTTGAGGTATCTTTTTGATGATTTGCAGGAAAGGTTTTATGGCCGCTCCATTATACTAGCCGATCGTGAATTTGTGGAGAATAGCGCGCAAGATATTTTATTAAATGCAAGTAAAAATGACGTAGCTTTTCTGGTAATAGGCGATCCTTTTGGAGCGACAACACACACTGACATTGTTTTGAGAGCACGTGAAATGGGTATACGCGTTCAAATTATCCATAATGCGTCAATAATAAATGCGGTAGGTTGTTGTGGTCTCCAGCTTTATTCATTTGGTGAGGTTGTTTCGATACCTTATTGGACAAACAACTGGATGCCTGACAGCTTTTATGACAAAATTGTTGATAACATCAACAGAGGTCTTCATACATTATGCTTATTGGATATTAAAGTGAAAGAACCGACAATTGAAAGTTTGACGAAGAAGAAGAAAGAATACATGCCACCGAAATTTATGAGTGTTGCTGAAGCTGCTCACCAGTTGATCCATATAATTGAAAGCAAACGAAAATCCAATACAGAGACAGGTAAACATCACAGTAAATTAATATATTTTTGTAATCCTTTGTTTAAAATTAAAAATTCGCCAAACGATTGATGATTCTTGATATATTGATTAATGAAGCGTTAACGGAGAATAATTTGGCTATCGGCTTGGCACGTATTGGATGGGACGATCAACGGATCGTTGTCACCACTTTGACGGAGATGGCTGCAGTTGACTTGGGACCGCCGCTTCACTCCATAGTAATTCCAGCAAAAAAACTGCATCCTTTAGAATCAGAGTATCTTTCAGGATATGCAATAAATGGTCAAGACTTGTTTAAAAATCGATAGAGATTTATTGGTATTCATTATTGTGACGAATTATACAATAAAATTATCTCATTTCGCTCTATATACGCTGTTGATTTGTATAATTTTTTTTCATTTGACTTTTGACTCACAAGTCATTTCTCTGATTACATTTGTAAATATATACAAAAATATATATACATATTGCATAAGTTTATTTTTCGGTGGGTAACTAGGTGGTGATCATGTAGGGTGAATGAGTCAATATAGAACATTATTGATCGCACTATCTTTTACGTACTTAGTTGGATATTTTGTTGCATCGAATGGCATGTAAATAATATGTATGTACACGAAGACATGAAAAACGTATGTTTTTCTTCAATGTTGAACCTTCTCTGTGATACTTTTATTTATGGATAAATGATGGCTGTTTGTAGGAGTGAAAAGGCGTTTTGGAGGTAATTATAAACACTATAGAATATCATCAATGAAATATTGAAGGATGCATATTTTATAATTTGTTTAGACTTAGTTTATAATTTGACAGTAGAGCATGATAATACGAGAAAAAAAATATTGGAACAATTGAAGATATCGGCGGAAGTAATGCAGTTTTGGATTAAGGTAAATATTTATTCAGGAGGAATTTTATTGCTCGAAAAATGTATCTGGAATATCCATGGTCATATCTTCAATGGTTTACCAGATAAAAACAATCAGTCTTTCCGAAGAGTGGGGAATAGTAACTTCTTTTTATGAACAAATACATATAACTGAGTATTTAAGCCAACTATAAGTTTGGTATTCGTTTCGTTATGAAAAAAAATGAATCAACTACAAAAAGGTTTGTTTTCAAAATTTCCGTATCCATGGTAGTTGCAAAGTTATGGCGGAGAATAGATTAATGAACTGAATGGAATTTTTGATTCACACGGTGCGACAGACTTGGATCAATATAAAAGATGGAGAAAATTTTCTCTCGGTACAAAAGTAAGTATTTTCTTGTTTTGTAATCTTTCCATAAATCCGTAGGAGGATTGAAATTTTCATATCAACTGTTTTTTGAAGATGATTTGATGAATAAACAATGAGAATGGAGGACATTTTTTTTTTCTTCCTCTCAGTTGTGTAAGATAGAGGAAATGATGGACTTTGAGAAAGATATAACTTTTCAAAATCCTGTTTGGACAAACAAAGAAATGAAATGTTGATTATCAACACTAAAATTGTTTTTTTTTTTTTCAAAAAAGATTATCTTTTGCTAAAATCGAAATTACTTCGAAATAAGAAGATGCTGAAGGAAATTTTGGGAAAGTATGCAACTGAGCTATTATTTGTTTGTACAAACTATTCAAACGAGTGACTAGAAATTATTAATAAATTTTCTTCATGGCACTTTCTTGCATCAAGTTCAGCAGAACAAATTTTCAAAGTATTTTCCTTTCATTCAGTGATGACCATTTGCTTGTTTTGTTTATAACTTAAAGATACTGATGATTTTTGAGAACCGGGTAATGATAATTTCATTGTCCATAGAACCGAGAAGGTCTTCACGGAGCACCATAATTTTATACTCATTATTCGAAGTTGTATACAAGCTTCTCACGCTACTACAATGTTTCTTGTCTTTCTGGATGCTGAGAAGATTATCTGGTATTTTGAGCTTTCTTTGATACGGACAAGCACGACTTCATACGAATATGAGAGGGAGCCACATGATGACCAAGAGGAGTATTTACATTTTGAGTGGGGGTTTCCCCATTCTACGTTTGGAATTACACAGATGCATGCGTGACAGCGCTCCAAGTGATGAGTAACTTCAGAAGCTTTCAGCAGCTTCTCGGTTACTACAGGACCCGACCGGATCCCCGCCATTTGGGTTCGGCCTTTTTGTCTTTATTCTCCATGTATACATCAACGTAGAGAACAAAGGATGATGTATAGCAGAGTCTTGTACTCAGATACGCTATCTACTAGATAAAACGTTGACCCGCCTGACTTTCATTGCAGAGCGCGAAAAATGATAATCTTTTTTCAAGCGATCATTTTATTGCATCAATCCGTTGAATTGAAAGGACATTATCTGGGTCAGCTTGTATGATAGTCTCTTCTCCATAGAAGAACACCAGCAAACCTTTTCGCTGTATTTATGTACGCAGGAAAAGCTCACGGAAATGCATATTTCTCCACATTCCAGTGAGGCAAGAGTCTTACTATCTCATATGAAATAACAATGAAAGGGTACATTTTTTTGCACCATCCGCCAGATTAGTTTGAGCATATAAAAGTGGATTAATGTCAAATATTCATGCTGTATTTATTACATTTGTTGCGCTTTTTTTCATTATTCCAACAACATGATAGTAGTTACTGCCTATTGTTGAGACTGAGGTCCACTGTTCATATATCACATCATTGAAAAATCCCGTGTGTTTTGCGTTGTGTAACTTTTTGGATTGTATGAGAATTTTTTACTGTATATACTAGGAATCTTTTGGGTGTCCGTTGTGTGTCCTTCCTATATGCATTTGTTTTGCATATACATCCCTATAAATAAGCTTGGTAGCAAATGATATTATATCTGGTCTCCTGGTCTTCGATGGAGGAACTTTGACCAAAGCCATTTGGAATTGAAGTGATAAACAAAAAAATAAACTGTCAATTCAGGATTTTCTTAGTCCATCAATTTTTCTGTGGTTGTAAGTTGTAATTTTATTTTCAATGGTGCATGCTAGAAGAGTAAAGATTGCGAAAGTTTAAATAAAAAAATTGATGATGTCTAAACCGAATTTTTATTCCTATACGTATATGTGAACAGTTTTTGGGATTGTATTCAAAAATAGGCGCGAATTCATTAGTTCAAACGCGAAACGCAGAATAGATGGATACATTTCACTGTTGCTAGATTTCCTAACCTCTCTGACGTATCGGAGAATGTTCATGAAAAAATTGTTTCAATTCAAAAACCGTCAGTAATTTTCTAACAATAAAAAAATGCAATATATTATCGACATCCTGTGAAAATGTATGTTCATGTGTAGATTTAACTGTAAATAAATCTCATCTCTTGTCTCACAATAGGTAACGTGAGTAGCATAACATATAATCATAATATAACCTCAAATTTCCTTTCTAGTAATAAACCTCATCAGTTCATTTAGATAATATATTTATTCAAAGAAATTTATTTGTTATTCATATCAATATATTTTCGGACTACATTTTGACATGGAAGTAATGATGAATATTTAGCTCTGAAAAATTCATTCATATTCTGGGCCGATAATATCATTTCCTTTAGTTAAGATATCACTTACCTACTATTCGTTGACAGAGAACGAGACCGTCAAGTTGAGGGAATGGGGTTTGTGAAAATTTGTAATTGGGCGCGTGAGTTATCGGATGTTCAACTAGAACTGCTGGGTCGCACCTCGCAATCACTTGATGTGAAGGGGAAACTATAATATTTTAGCAACTAATGATGCAAATGATTTAAAGCTCATTCTTATACGAGTTGATTCGGTTTGCATGTGAATTCTATCTGTAAAAGAGATTGAATTTGTTTTGTCTAACATATCGAAACTATTCTGTTGTCGTATTTGAATCATTTCGCTTTGAGACCACCATCATAATCTTCCTTGATATGATTATTATGGTATTTTAACTCTGGATTGAGACAAAACTAGTTTCATGGTCACCGCCGCTCTTCGAATGATAAACTTGGTATAAATTGGGTTTCCTCACCAGCTATGTTATTAATTTCGTTTCAATGGAATTTTTATAAGCAGAAATCCAACTCGATAATCCCCTTATTTAATTTGCAACAGAGTTGTCGCAGTCTATGTACAGTGAATAGAGTGCTCGCTTCCACTTATGGGAAAAACATAACGGTGGAAACGATGAGGAATCGGGTTACGAAATGATGTTGTTTTACTGAAAATTGGCTGGGGAATAATAAATATTCGTGTCGGAGTGTTATTTAAGAGATATCGATGAGTAAAAAGTGAACAAAATTTGGATAAATCTGAGATACTTCAAACGGCGGTTATGAATTATAAATGCAAAATACCTTTAATTTTTCCCTTGAAAAAAACTTTTCCAGTTCACTAATTCATTCAAGATGCTTTATTTGAATTATTTTCTCGTTAATCGCTCGATTGTTGTACCGAACCGCAAGAAGACGTATCGATGAGAGAATGAGATGAACATATACGTGAGCACAATGATCGCATACAACATGAAACATTATCTGCATTGAAATATTTTTATTAACAATTGACAAGCCAAGAACATTGTAAGCCACAAAGCATCATAACATGCGTTTTGGACGTTAATGATGCATTAAAATAATTGATTGACTGGGAATTTATTGTTACAAATCCCCGAATTCATAAGAGAGACTATCAATAGGTATTATTATTCAATTCTTCCATCTTTGTTGCTTTTTCTTTCACATGAGTGCGATGTAATGTCGGAAAGTGTAATTCATTCATTCACTCTTGGTATATTAAATTTTTTATTGTGTGTTATGTAAGGTTGGTGCAGATGAGACAATCATATCATTCTCAATGGAATTGACATCCATTTTCTCTCCATTCCAAGGTTCAAACAATATTCTAGTGAAATGAGAATTATTTATGGGCATTTTATTAAAATTCAATTTGTCCAAAGTGGAGAATCAAATGGAATCATTGGATATTAAAGAATTCTCACCGTACTTTGTTCTCTTCCATACCACTATCTTGAGAATTATCTAATCAAAAGATGGGGGAAAAAAATATAGAAAAATTGTTATTGGCGATTCATTATAATCGAGTGCGACAAATGACAATTACCTGTAAGAGTGTCCTGTTTCGTGTGCCCATTTATTGATGTCAATGTCAACGGTGCATGGGTCGATTGCCAAATGTTTTTTAGAATATCCTTGGATGACACATTGACTAAATATTCAATGACAACTGGTGTCCTCTTACCACCCCAGCTATTGAATGGTTTCTTAATCCCTGGAAGATCAAGCATTGAAAAATGATTGGTATTTGTGTCACTTTTACCATCACGATTGAAACCGATATGATTTCTCTTTCCACCCCAGCTGTTGAATGGTACACGTGATGGTCGTCGAATTCTGGGATCAGCTTTATAGGTGCTCGAACTTCTCTTACCACCCCACGGACTAAACGAAGGCTTACGGCGTTCCTGTGAGACCATATTGTCATTTCGCAGTTGCTCAATCAATTTCAATATCCACATTGTAGATAATATTGCCACCAAGTATATTGAATTTCAAAATAACACTACGCGACAATTTTCAATTTTAAATCTCTTGCCTTTTCATTGTCGATATTTCGCGTTAATAACCATTCGGGCAGTGGTGATCCAGAAGAACGAAGTTTCATCATCTGATATTTAGATTCACTATTTCCAATTAATTTGCTTGTTGCTATTTCTCGGCCACTTCTATTACTTTCTATTGGTAGAATTTGATTCCATTGTTGCGCGTCTGTAATAAACGTTTCACAAATTCATTATTGATCAATTTTTAAATCGTATTTAGTGGTAATTCTCGAATGTCGATAGATTTTCAATTGTCCGTCATACTTGAGTTGTATGGAGTTGAAAAAAATAATATTTTCCTTGGTAGCTTG
Organism: Meteorus cinctellus; assembly: GCA_030523045.1. Classification (NCBI taxonomy): domain Eukaryota; kingdom Metazoa; phylum Arthropoda; class Insecta; order Hymenoptera; family Braconidae; genus Meteorus; species Meteorus cinctellus. The sequence goes on along the minus strand of JAPYZF010000225.1, from coordinate 108,993 downwards.
AATATGTCCGGGGGTTCACTTGCTCCCCAATAGGTAGGTAAATTTTCGCCATTTTTGAAACCATTTGTATCAGCACACTCTGTTGTCACGACCATTATACCGATCCCAATAAGTAGCCACATCCTTTTATCAGCAATCAGAATTTCAAACATATCATTTTACTATTCTTCCATGTGCTTGCACGTTTTTTTTTATTGCAGGAATAATGACCCAATAAGTAGAAGATTATCTTACGCTCACGATCGCGATCATATAATTTCTCTTTCAATCAGTTTACATAGTAAATAATGTATATATACACTATCTAATTACCACGCGAATGATAAATAGAAATAGTTATATCGACAGTATATTGCAGTATAAAAAATATTCATATGAACACATCTATCATGAATCTAATATAAGTGTGAAAGAAAAATTTTCCATCTGTTGTACGATATATGAAAGGGATTTTCTAGTTGAAATTCTTCCGAAAGTTCATATGCGACCTTAAATCATGCAAAATGTTCGAAAATATGCTGCACGAGTATCTTTCTATACTAGTCCGTAATGAGTTCTTGGCAAGATTTGATCTGTTAAGTGCAGAATTATCCGAAATATTTATTACGAATTTGAACACTTTTTTTTTTGTGGAACTTTTTCTATATACTAATCTCTGAGTGCACAACAAGAAGAAAAGAAAACGAGTTTGAAGTTGTTATGAATAATAGTTGATGATAAAACGCGAAAAAATTTTGCAAATTTAAAACTATCGACCATTGTCAAACTCACCTTCGATCAAATTGAATAAAAAATAAACAAAAGAATGAAATAGTTGAAGAAAATGTGGCAACTGAAAAACAGTATAAATGATTGGAATTTATATTATTGATAAAGAAGGTAATAACACGCGGTTTCACCGTCAATCTGTGTACAAACAATGTTCATTCTCCGAGGACAGTTGGCTTTCTTATACTCCACTACCTGTAGCACAACGTGTCCTCCGATTGGCGCAAAAATTGCGCTCGTCGATCTGGGGGAGGTCCACGCCATCGCCTACGCGCATCCTACCAAGTCTCCACCTCATCATGAAATAATAAATTTTTCTATCATTTCATACGATCACAAACATTATCGAGGTCCTTACTCTTTAAAATCCTTCCTATCAACTTTCGGAGTCTTACAGAAAAAGAGTCATCACATACATATAATAATATCAAAATAAATTACATATAATAATATAAAATGATTCTGTTTAACATATTTGAGCAAATGAAATTAGAGGTAAATTTGAAGAATTTTTATTAATTTCATATTCTATAATACAACAACGATAGGTTTGAATTCTACAAACAGTTTAGGTAGATTGAATCGCTGTATTGTGCTTTATAGATATACGCAAATATAAACAACATGGTAACATGTGCGGTAGAATATAAGGTAATTTTTCGTGTCTCTTATATGATGGAGTGGCACAACGTCGTCCGCGATATAGTTGAGAATATGTGAAGGGAATGTTGCAGCAATGCATTTATCAAATAATAGGTACTCCGAAAAATTATCCTTGAGTGTATCGCAAAAATTCATGAGGAAAATACACAACCAGTATATCATTCTTTTTTTTTGCTTCTCTATTTTTTTTTTACCGTCCTTCTATTTTTTGTCATCTCTTTTTTTGATTATTGTTGATTCTACAGTAAAGTATAACATAATATTCATAATAACGAAGGAAAAAAAAATTTAGGGCTGACGGTAAGTCGAGCAGAAATTTGCATTACTTCCACACAATTGTTTCGACACATTCGGTTGAGTCTTTCATATATAAATCTCATGCTTTCCTACATCGTTTTCCTCTGCTCATCATCCTCGATGCCAGTTATTTTTTCAATTTTTATGATAATTTTCTATTTTGAGCTTATGTCCTTTGACATTAGGTGGTTGTTGACACAAAAAAACATTTTCTGAAAGTCAAGTTGAACATAGTAAGCATTCATTTTTATATATTTTTTATTTCTCTCATCTGTTCCAGTGAATGAAAAGTTGCTATTAAATCACAATAATACAATTACAATTGGCGTTTTTTTTTGTTACAATTGGGGATGTCGTTTACCCCTTGCCACATAAAATGGGTCCTTTTCTTTCATTAATTGGTCGAGAAGTTTACCACGGCGATTCCGTGGAGAAGTATCATCAATGAATTTTCGGCCATCCAAAAAATCTCCATGTTCTTCTCTATCATTTGCATTTTTTTTACCTCTCGATATGACAAATGGCTCTAGAAGCATGTCCATTATATCTGAATGTTTATCACGCAAATATCGCCCGTCATTTTGCATAATTGGAGCCGTATCGACACGATTCACCTCACGGTATATCTGTGGATTGGAATCGCTTGAAACACTATCTTCCGAATTTATTTTCGTATTAACAAAGGCGCTATTGCCATTCATATGTGGCAGACTAGATTTTTCTTCTCGCACATGATCTTTAATATGGTCCATTATTATCCGTTTTCCGCGTGTTATATAAAACGGATCAACTCTATTCTTGACGAAATTTCGTTGACCAATTCGTGGATGATTCGGATCTTCAATTATAATCCATTTGGGTTCATCAACGTAAAGAGGCTCCGCAACCTGCCATCCATGGTTTGTTCTGCGGCGTCTTGCGATTGGATCATACTCACTACCAAACGAGAGAAGAAAAACTTTATCATTTTCATTATTGATATTCACAAAACAATTTGTGTCTGATTTCAGCATCTTAAACATGTTGAATGTTGTCTCCGGCCTGTAGAATAAATCAATATCAAGCAGTAAACCTTAATAACTTTGATATCTTGGTCAAAATTGTCTTAAAATTGCTAAACTTACGTATAATCTTTCTTTGATGATGTATCAATATTCTCATCCCACTTTAGCGATGATAAAAATCGCGAATCTATCGAAACATTAGTGAAGCCGTAAATAACTGAAATGAGGCTCATCAAAGAAAGGAGTTTAAGCCACATGCTTATAGAACAATATAATAAAAACTATACAAATGTATCTTTTTGTTCAATCACGCGATTTTTAACGGCATCTAATGTAACATCGTACTAAGCGACACGACAGAGTCTGAACGGTAATGCTGCCTTTTCCTTATCCACTGCGGTATTTATGCGGTCAAGAAAACGCCATTGTTTATTCTCAAGGGGTATTTTTCTCTCACATTCGTTTTGCCTCAAAGATTTCACGAATTGCATGGGGATTTCACTTTACCGCGTTGCGACTGCCACCATTAACTGGCAATATCAGTGGGTTGACCAATGTCAATCTGGTGGTTGTCGACTGTACAAATATACATTCTTATATTCATCCTTTCTTTTTTTTTTCCTCGTCACGCGTTTCTGTACATTATCTATATTCTATTATTTTTTCTCACTCTAGTATTTCGTCAACTTGAGTGTACTTCTTCAGTGGCAATAAATCAAAAATGGTAAGAAATAAGATTCAATCCGATTTTTAATAACATTCCCAATCAAACTTAAAGAAATCTTGATTTTTCCAGCGTTTCCGTTTTCTTGGTGATGGTGACTGTCCTGATTGGCTCCTCGCTGAAATTAATACATTATCACGTATGGTATGTCACGACGATTTATATATATTGATTGACAGACGTAAACTTATTGTCTACAAAATATTTAAACCATATGTCTTTATGTCACTGCAGACTTCGATCAAGATGAAATTGTTAGGACAGCTAGTTATCAAGACTTTTATCAGCGACGGCGAACTTGATGTGAGTTCCGATGATATTATATTCTTCGAAGTTAAAATCAATAACATCCATTATAATTATGGGTATATGCAATTTTTTTACTTCTCAATATCACAGTCACCCTTCATATTTGTCATATTCTCGAAATTATATTTTTCTCATAATGGCTATGAATAGGAAAATGTTGTTGCACACCAGCGAAGGTTTCTCATTTTCCTTGGAGTACAAAGCATGCCATGTAGAATGCTTCCAGGTTTTTCCGTTATTAATATTTTTTTTTTCTTCATCTACGCTAGGAGGATAAAATTAAGAAGCTTACACAAGATGCGAAACTTGGTAAGATGATGATATTCAGAGGCGGAAACGAAATACAAATAAGTTGATGATATAATTTTTATACAGAAATCGACGATATGAAAGCGGCAGTGATTGCTTTAGAATTGATGTTGACGTCATCGGCACGCTATGGTGTTAATGCAACCGATTTGTGCAGTGAATTGCAACAGTTGGGGTTGCCACGGGAGCATAGTGTGGCTATTGGACGACTTTATACCGATTATTCTTCGCGAATATTAGATGCGTTGACCGCTCATTCTCTCCGATGTAAGATGTAATATTATACATATCAAGTCATTTTTATTCAAAATTATTTCTTATAATGTCGAAATTACTCTACAATAACTTCATTTAATTATTTTCTTGTGAGCAATTATTTATCGAAGCGGAAATCAATGTGTGTACGTGTGTATTATGTGCAGTGAGCCGTTTGTCATCAGTGGAGATAATCTCCGAAGAGAAAACAAAACATGTCCCATCGCCCTTTACGAAGATGTCACTAAAATTGAAAAAGTTGGACGACACCGAATCAACTGTACTTATCAACGTACCAAGGGGAGATATTCCTGTCTTGCTTGAGGGTGAGCGTGCAACGTCCGTTCTTCATTCTAGCGTGATATTACAACAAAATTATATTTCTGCTCATGTTTTTTTTTTTTAATTTCAGAAATGAAAAAAGCTCGAACAATCATGGCCAATTTTTGATATTACACGCCTACTCTGATGAATGAATCTTAATCAGATTTCATATGATACTTGGAATTTTGAGTGTAGGTTATTAATTTCATTATAAGAAAAAAGTTATTAATTTCGTCGTTTAAGTTACGATAGTACGTGAATACCTTTCCTCACCCAGTCCACGGCATGCTATGGATAATGTAGACTGATTCAGTGTCATGCGTGTGATGCAGTGGTAGCACTACTATGATTCATTATTTCATGAACAGCAATTCGTTTGCTCACAATGAACTTCCATTCAATCTATTGAGTAGGTTTATGAAGATACAATTCCCGAATTTTCCAAACTCATGTACTATTGAAACTCAACGTCGACAAATATACATATAGTGCTGTTTATTTCATCTTTTTATGAAGTTCCCCAGTGAAATGACAGTGCTATTGTTTCAAAAAACTATTAATTATCTTGCATTTAATTTGGAATCACGATGGTGGAGTTTTCTGTTCATTTGAATATGTATACAGTAATATGATTTTCAGAAGTAAAGATTAAAAGCTACAAAATGTGGTATAATTAAAATACAAAATATCATATACATTGTGAGTTACTCAAAGCTTTAGTCATGAGAACGTGAGCGTATGTTTGGGCGTGATTATTTGCCAAAAGATTCTGCTTGCGCACAATCTTTAAACCGCGGCTGGAAAATACTTTCATCGATACACTGATTGTGCTACTCGCTCTGATTTTTGCAATTCATTCATTGAATGCGGAAATGTGTATCAACTATCATCGATGTGTTGCTGTACTGTTACTGCGAAAATTCCCATCAAGATTTTCATCCCATAATAGATACGCAGTTCTGTAAAAATACGAACGGCAATCCCGTCGAAACCAGAATTTTTACCAACAAGGATGCTTCTTTTCCTCGTGATCGTATTAGATATCATTCATCATGGGTAGAGAATTTTTTTGTTTGTCGGTTCCTTTTTTTTTTCTCTGAAAATATGATGGTTCCAGCGTTTGGATAAGATAAAGTGGCATTGATTTTTGTAGAATATAGTGGACTTTTGTGGAGAATTTTCTGTTCTTCGTCGCAAAAGTGGTAGGTATTCCATCATAATTCATCCAGCATTAATTACGAGTTGGCATCTCTTTGGCGGTTCCTAACTGAAATTTGTAGTGTTTTCATGGGGTTTGTGGTATTTTCGAATATTAGAAAGAAACTATGCACATTTTACCCTGTGAATCTCATCTTTATTCGTAACAAAAATTTATTAGGGACTGATTAAGTTAAACTTTGATACAGAGTCAATGCATGAAGACGTCTTTCGATTAAATATTTATATATTATCAGGATCGATGGTCGTATTCACTTTTTTCAGAAAGAAGTGAAAAAAAGAATTGGGTACTGACCAAAATATTTTTCTTCTAATAATCGAGAAGATGTATATATTTACTTGCCATTCATAATGCATTTTTACGAAAAAAAGAGGAAGAAGTTGGATCGGATGTTGAATTTAAGAATTGAAGGCCCAATGGTTCATGGCGTCTGAAGTAGGGTTGACACATCCATATGATAATCAGAAGTAGTATCTCGAATGAATACAATGAAGTTAAAAAAATCTATCCGTTTCGTTACGATTATGCCAGGAAATTATAACTCTATATCAAGAATAAAACTTTGTCATAGATTGCTTGCTAAACTTTGAGCCATCATTGGGTATTCAAGCTGTAGATTCTTATTGTCTCCAATCAATGTATAGTAGAAACAAGATTTTCATGTAAAGTTCACATTCGTGTCATGAAGTGAAAGACTGGCACATCTTTTTCCGATCGTATATCTTTCACTCATGAACAAGAGTTTTCATTGGGTGGTTTCCAGGATCAGCATGTTTGCTGGATGGGTTTCCAAATAACAATTCTTCTCGACTAAACCGTAGAATCTAAACAATTAACAGCCTCCTCCCTTCCTCCTGAGTGGCCAACATGAATGTAACTGGTGCTGAATAACTAATTTTTTCGTTTCCGAGAATATTCTCTTCATTCTCACTATTATTTCATTGATTTCCGGATATAAAGTTCGGAAAGTCGTTGTCTGACATTGTTATGCGGAACTTCATACTTCTGGTCTAATCCAATTAGTAGAGGAGAATTTTGAGAATTGACAGCCTGAGTATGCACTATCACGTGGTGCCAACGTTTCTAATTTCCTCTCGAATCATCGACATTTTTATTGCGTCATATTTTATATGAGTGATAACTTTGGTTGACATATCAACTAGCAACCATATCTTGTTGTGAGCGGGATTTAAGTCGGAAAGATCGGGGGAGAAGTAACAAGGTGATAACAACTGATTAGTAAACACAGTCCATCAGATTTATATGCTCCGAAAGTAACAAGTTATTTAGTATATGTTAATTCGTGGTGATATCATTGCAATAGGAGTAGTTACTATGGCGGTGTGAGAATTCACATGTCAGCAACATTTTGTTCTGTAACAATCCAATTGATACACGAACAAAGTTTCTGTTAATGACCAGAAGAAGAATACCGCGTCAATATTCTTTGCGTACAATGTATACAGATAATACAGAATATGGGTAAACATCAATAGATCATTAAAGGCGTCGTTTTAAATTTGAGCGGGTGTTAATTAGATTCTACGCGTAGATACAACTGTAATTTCTTCTCGAGAGAAATAGTTTTAATATTATTTCCCGATTCTCCTTGAAGAATGGCCTTACTTGATATCACCAGGCCTCATTTTGGTGTCAGTCCTCTTCAACTCCGATTACCTGAAATTATAAGATGATAGCAAATCTCTGAAATATCGATTCATCTGTATGACTCATATGAACGGCATATCACTCTGATATTTCTGTTTTGGCATTGAACCTTGTGGGAACTACAATCATCGGTTTATTACTGTTATTTCGGCATTTCCATCGATGAAAATCGAGGAATAAAAAGAATACCGCATCATCAGTTACTACAATACACATAAATGATAATGCTTATTAGATGATCAACGAAATATCACTTTTTCATTATATATGAATGTTATTTCCATTATTATATAGTTGGAACAATTTGAAGAATATGAAAACTTCGCAAGACAACAACTGAATGATATTTTCAATTTCCTGCTACTCGAGACGAAGAATGAAATGAAGTATTATTTCACTTGAATTCTGTTGATATTTATTTTTATTTTTTTCCATTTTTTCTTTCAATAAATGAATATACAAAGTTTACACTTAATTAAATGCCACTTAAGTTTATTTCAATGATAACTAATATAATAACTAATAACTACTATAAACTGCGGTGTTTTCGTTACGCTGAGATGATGTTGGCGTATTCACTATGATGCATTTTATTACGAAACCAGCCGCGAATTAAATCGAATTAATCTAGCCATTAAGAAAAGTATGGCCAATGCATTGAATTATCAAGTAGATGCATAAGAACAATTCAGTGTAACTGTGAATCAATATACATAAAAAAATTATGATACTCTAATCAGTCTTTATACAATATTCGTACATTGGATTTAATGAAAAATTCATTGTATTTACAATACAAGTATGCTATTCATCAATTCAGCTTTAATTTGTGCAACATCTTATTGATCACAATGTTGCACATATATCTGTGATATCTCTCATCCACTTTTATAATTATGAATAAATTGCTCATGGATGAGTGAAATGAAGCGTTATGAGTATTTAAAAAAAAGGAGACAATAACAGAATGTGAATATCTATATACGTTCAGCTTCATATAACCTACCTATACATATGTATATGTTGGTATAGCCATTGTGCAATTAATCATTTTTTTCATTTTATTTTGCATATTTTATCGCCAGTCAATTCATTTTTGCTTTTTGATTCGCAAGTTTATTAAGTGCGAGACGCTCTATATAATATGATCTAACAAATACAAAAATTACGACAAAATTTCGTTTCATCTGGTTGGTATACGCGGTAAAAAAATATTCCAATAGAAACTTACAGGATATTTGCAAATTCATCATACCAAGAGTGTTAGTGTTGATTTTATCGATGAATTTGAATAATGCATGGGTTTATAAAATTTACTGATAAATTCGACAATGCCTTTCTTGTATCTGAATATAACTGCCACTTGAGCAACACGATATGTTCCTATCGATAGAGAGCACGAAAACTATCAGGTTGTTCAATAAACATCGCTATCATTGCGACCATCAAAATATGAAAAAATATATGATATTTAGCTTCTTTTAGCATGTGCCATGTAGTTATGCAGTGGTTCGCGTGATATTATAAAAATTGCTATTATGAATACATTTGACAAAAGATAACTTCCTCACATTGAGTGGTGCCAAGTGCATATATGGTGTGTATTTTGTCGATTACAAATACCAACAGGCCTGAAGTTCCTCAAATTTATTGACAGATTAGCGGAAACTCTGAACTTGAAACATGATGGTATTTCCGAAATGTCATGGCTCTACACTGTATCTTTTCATTTTAATTTTCATTGATTGAAATTTTCATAGTTTTGTAGCTGGAGCCCCAATTATTGTTATTGTTGAATTCCCAAAATTTTTGAAAGTATGGAAAATGAAAATGATATTGTCGCTCAGAGCTAGAACATATGGTAACAACAAATTTCACGCGAACGGGTGACTTGATACTATCATAATGTATAATATGTGTCCACATTCTCATTATTACGTCGGTTCTCAAATCGTTATTTTTCATTAAAACTTCTGCGAAGACAGTCAAGACTGGGAGAAATTTTTTTTTCTTCAGACAAAAATTAATGACATGAATGATAATTTTCGATTGGATTTCGTTTCGTGTTCATCTGAGTAGTTCAAACTTGAGTGTTGAATTCGGGCTGAGTGATCGAATCGAAACGCAATATATATGATGTCTACCAAAAATATTCTTGCCTTTTTTGTGAATTAATACTATTTGTTTGATCGATCTGCGCCATTTGGAATGGTATATACAGCCGTCGAATGAGAAGAATGGCATTAGAATCTGTTTTTTGAGTATCCCTCATCATCGTTAGTATGGGTCTATATGTTTTACTTAGCTACAGTCGTGGTTTTAAGCGCATAGATATAATTATTTGTCGTCGATAATAAGTTAACTGTCTGCAATTGCAGACGTGCCAATGTCTTTCGTCATTGCATTATTTGTTTCTATACATTGTCGTTATAAATCGTAAAATATGAAAAAAATATTGCTTTCGGCAAGATGTTGCGTTATGATATGTAATTATCGCCGAATTTCCACGAGAATATGTGCATGGAAGATGTCACAACAGTTGTCATAGAAAAGAAGTGACAAGCTTGCTTGCAAACAAGCAATCAAACGGACAAAAAAATAAATAAATAAATATACTAATACATTATTGCATGAAACAAGACAACGGCACAGCACGTCCAATTCCATCTATATATGGTCAAATTTATGTGTCGAAATTAGATTATGTGAAAAAAATATTATCTTCATTACCATCAGGTTTATTGTGGTTGCACGCAAATATCTGAATCACCGCTGCTGGCCATTGAAAAATTAGCAGAATCACGATCATTTTGTCGCATTTGTGGCATTTGATTGCCAGTGAAAAATTTATTTTGTAATGGTTGTGGAAATGTATGATGCCCAGATGATAATGACCACTGCTGCGATTGTGGAGGTAGAATGTGATTTGGGAAACGTTTAACGTAGACATTATTTGTTGGGGCGTTATTGTGTAAGAGTCGCATTCCATTGTGATGTGATGGTAGTGTTGTGTGATTCGGTGGTGCAATTGCATGTTGAGGTACCGAACCACAACTGCCACTACCAGAACTCGGGCCATTCATGCCAGAATATCCAGATATATTGGTACCAACGCCGCCAACGCTGCTGCCACCATTAATCTTTCCACTATTAACGTCATTCAGGTTGTGTACGCCAGCATGCGGCAATGGCATTGTGGAACAATGTGGATAAGTGGGAACGACGGGTTGTGTTGGATAGTGCGGAAGCGTTGCGGATGATGCATGAATTCCACCACGAAAATCGTTACTCTCTGTGAAAGATGTCATCCTCATGTTAGTGGAACGAGAGAATGGCTCAACTTCATCAGGATTCAACGGCTCGGTAAGTTTTGGTCTCGATGTTCGTCGCCGTATCACGACAGTGGCTTGATTAGCACTCTCTAGTAAGATTACCGGACATCCCACTTGTTTTGATTGTTGTACTGACTTTGTCTCGACACCGCCTAGTTTGCTAGTCACTGATTGACATGAGGTTGCTGAAAGTCTATGTGACGGGACATTTGTCACAAAATCAATATTTCGCATTGTTGGCGGTTGTGAACCACGTTGAAGTGAACAGCTACGCCAGTGATTATCGTTTTTAATTTGGCGATATTCCACATTCAAGTTGTCATTATTAGTGCGTTCACTTAAATCATCAACACTAGTAGCACGTCTTTGATGTAATGTAGCACTTGTTTGGCTCCCGTTACTCACATTCGAATGAACACCACTGGATGTTTCGCTATTACTGCTCGTATTGCTATGACCTGTTGACCCTACTTCACAATAATTCATTCCAGTCGTATTTGGATTGATCACCAATGACTCCATGGCGGCTGGGGAATTAGATGAATCTGATCGTGGCGTTAATTGATCTTGAGATATTCCAGACTCGCCATAGCGCAAACATCTTGGCATATGAACGCTTGCCTAGAAACGTGGACATATTTTCATTGTATTATTGAATGATCAGAACATATATGTATATATATAAACAATTCTTTTCAGTAAGTTGAGTAGATTTGAGATTATTAATTTATATGACAATCAATTCTGTTATAACCTGTGGTAGAAGCGTAGGATTGTTAATAGAGCCAGATGTTGATATAGTGCGATCAACGGCATTCTCACAGTTTGTGAATGTTTGATTAGTTGTTATCATCGTTAGTGGTGAAGGCGGTGGTGGTAGTTCGGTCGAGGATTCGTTAGGATCGGGCAGAGGTTCAGGCGTCAGTGTTGGCGACGGATCACCATCAGAGGGTTGAAGATCTCGATTTCCGTTGGCGTAGTATGTGATTTGGTCGTCATTGACGCACTCCAACAACTACCAAAATATATTTACGTCATAATATGAGTAGTTCATAGTTTTGTTTACGAAAAGTATAGAAAAAACAGGCATAAATGCAATCTGATGCGATGATTTCATGTCCAACAGGACAACTTGCATGACATTTCGATCTTGAGGAATGAAATAGATATATCTAAAACGTATCTTATCTTATTCGAATTACATTTGTCAAGGGAGAATATTTTCCGGAATACCGGAAATTAATTGTTGCATTGTTCGCTCGTTGCGTTTCATTTTTTTTTAAACTCTTGGACGTAAAATAGCTTTCTGTAATGTTGGGAAAGTATGTAACGAGTTCGGATTACAGATTTTTTCTTGATACATTTTAACGGAGCTATATGAATGAATGAATCAGCATAACTTGTAATACTTCAACACGAGAATTTACCTCGACTCGAGTAAAAATATTGTGTGACCTTCACGTGAAGATACGATTGATACTATGTAATTTGATGTAACATCAACAAAATGCGCAATTTTCAAGAACCGATATTCAATTATAATAATAATACGAATAATTCTTGCGATTATAATTACCTTGTTTTCTTCAGAAGTTGAATCATCAGCAGTGTCGACACTATTCATTAATGGTAATTCCCGTAGTGTGGCATAATCACCATCGTCCTCCGGTCCCCCTTCGGTATTACCTCTTCTTTTTCCCTTATTGCTGAAGGTAAACATAGTCGTTACACTTCAAAATAATATCCACATTGCAATTCGCATCAAACAATATCTTATCTGAGAAGCATTAATATGAAGAGCACACAGTTGTTAAAAAATCGATGAAAAATGAAGATTGCGTGATATTGGAGTTAAGTCTAAGCGATTGCCAAGTAGTGGGTGAAAGCAGATATAGTTTCCGATGTATGAGAAAGCATAAAAGAAGCAATCAAGGTAAGCATCAACGACACCCAGAGGACAGAGGAGAGTAGTTACCGAGGGCCAGACGTACTAGGTAGATCGTTAAAGGTGACTTTGGGCCGAAGTTTTTTGTTCAGCCAATTTTTGTCGAGTGTCGTTGATCCGTTGCCATTAGGCGATTGTGCAGGTGATGGACGTAATTTCGGTCGCAACCAGTATATCTGTTCATTCTCGATGTTCGCTTCATTATTCCCTTGAGTTATTACTTCACCTATATTCGCAAGAAATTATCAATGATTCTCTCACGACAGAAAGAGAACTGAATCATAAAAATTATGTCTGATATATTTACCATGTTTTCTCTTTGCTTTACGTTCAATAACTGCCTTCTGAATTACGGTCATAATAGCCTTCTTAGGTGACGCTTCTGCGATGCGATATGTCATGCCATTCCCAACGACGAGGAGAGGAGCGCTAGTATTTCCATCTTGATCAATATTTGGTTCTTCTTCGTCATCTTCATCATCATCATCTTCATCTCCATGGACATTTTTTGATTTACCAGCCAAAAGATCAACATCGGTCACGAGTTTTACTGTTCTGCTTGACCTCACAGTAGCGCGTGCAATTGTTACACGCACTTTAAAAATCCAATTGCGTTTCACTGTTAGAAAAAACCATAGGACGATCCATAGAACGAGGTGGAGAACAGTGCCGAGAATGCATGCCAGCATTACGCCATCGAGACTACCGCGATAGATGACGATGTAATCGTAGAGCAATGGTGCATTGCATATAGCAAGTGCGAGAAAAACACAGAGTGCGGCGCAATGAGTAAAATACGCCCAACCGGCGGTGTTGCGTCGACCAGTTTTTGTCATGATTATCTGTCGTTCACGTTCCTGTTCCAAAAATGTGGCAAATCTGAAGAGGTAAAAAAATAATTATAAACATCAAAATTTCAGTCAAAATGATGCTTCAGTTTTCGATTCGGCTTTTACATCGTATAAAACATAATGCTTTAATCTTTCATTACTTTTGAATCGTATGTCAGTTCATAATGAGACTTGATTACATTCTCTTTTTATGCTATTTGAATCAAATAAGAAAAATATTGGAATTACAATACACATCTTTTCCGTCGATTGGAACTGAAAAGTTTGTGAAGGTGATGATGATAAATATCTTTGATCAACCTACACGGCCTAAGAAAATTTGCGACGTTTGCAATCCACTATTTGGAATAGAATAGTAAGAACGATAGATGCATACCTTCCATACGCATAAAGATACGTGACCATACTCGAACAAAGAACAAGAAGTGATGCGAGAGCGAATAATACGAGAGTCACATGGGGATTAAGGAGAAGATGGCTACTGTCCCCGAATAAATTGGTCACGATACGATGGATTCCCCCGGGCTGATGGGGCGTAGGATGAATCGTTCGATATCGCATCAGAGATAAAACTTTGTGCGGCCCAACAACTTGAACCTGAAAAAAAAATGAAACTCCGTGTCAATCGAATTAAATCACCGTTCCGATCGAACTTGTTTTCATAAATTATAAAAAATTAATTTGTAGAAAGAACGAGTATGAATGAAATTCTTTCATAGAAATCGAGCCATTCTCCTTCTATCTATGCATATTAATATTCATCTAGATGTTAGTATGTGTACAAAATTCTCAGTCAATTGGTCAGACGACAATTGAATAGTGTAATGGCCATAGATACAGGTGAAAATACGGATCTGAGTGAGGGCCGCAGAACTCCGTGAAATGAATTGAAGTATATAAACATTTCGTAATTCTATATGAGTAAAAGTTCATACACATAAAGACTCACTTTATACAGCACAGACATTCCGGCGTAAGTGATGAGACTCTGCGCGGAATTGAATACCAATTGCATACTAAAAATTGTGCCCAGCGCTTTATTGCAAGACCAAAATACCGCTGGATATCGTACTGCATACACTCCAAGGGCCATTGCATAATTCACATATTCGAGACTTATTGTACGTGTATCGACAACATGTGTATCATCTAAAGAAGGGAAAGAGAGAATTATGAGTTTGCATTGATATCTCTATTCGTAATTATCAATTGGTCGTATATAGCTTCACCATTTGAAATATCCAAATTAAGAAGTTTCGGATGATCAAGGTCTGCCAAACTATCCATTGCGAGTGGTAAACTTTGTATACTCATATTCTCATGATATGACGGGTTAATAACTGATAATCTGGATTTTGGTGTTATTCTATCTACTCTCATTTTCCCCCGAAATCGTCCATTCCCATTTTTTATCTGCATGAACTTTTTCATATTATCTGAAGTCGATGGAGGTGGCACCACGGTCGTTTCCTTTATCTGTACGGGATCCATAGTGGGAAAATTGGTATTTTTTGATGCGGTATCAGTGGATATGCCAGGAGTGTCAACAGTATTGATATGCGTAACTGTTGTCCGTCCGACGTTAGGTGACGATGCAGAAGTAATACGATGAGAGTCATTATTCATTATACTATTTGTAGTCACTGCTGGACTTCCACGATTATCATCAATATCTCCAGGAGCACGTGAACTCCATGAAATGTCATCGAACTCAGTCGATTCATTATAAACACTGGGAGATGTATTCAGAGGTTGGCCATAATCCGGAATATCACTCAGATTTTTTGATGGATTCATTAAACTGAAGAATACTAGTCGATCACGATGTACGACGACCCAATCAAGATCGGTACGCCAGATGGCGTCTGTGAAAGTAACGAGGAATCATTCGTAAGGATGTGTATTGTGACAAGGCTGAAATAGAAATATTAAAAGATAATTATTCTCATGATGATGATACCTTTTGGCAGAAATCCAGCGTGTATAAGGCGTGCCTCCATGAGCAATGACGGCAAGAGAAAACACATGGCTGTGCAAAGGTGAACAAAAGCTGCAGTTGGTCCACCATGTTTCCATAAACTGCTTGCTAAGCCTTAAAATGTATTGCAATTTTTATATTTGTTTCAAAGAATATTGAGTATGTTTTAAATAGTTATTGCTTTTTTTATCCCAATCACCTGTGCTGTCAGATGTATTGGATAGCAATGATGATGGTGGATCGCGTGTGCACGTGCTCGTATGTCGACCAAGCTTGACACCATCGTTTGCATAATTTCCGAGCTTCAGAAAAGCTGCAGCGAGAAGAATCGGTAATAGTAGTACACCCGTGCCAGTCAATATTATGCACGCGTGTAACTCAAATTTCGGTGGTTGCTCATCTGTCGGCCATGGAAGTGATAAATATGCTGGAAATACAATCACAATCTATTAAAATGTCTTATTAAGGTCTGTTGGAAACATTGTGAAAAAAAACATGATTAATATTTGAACCATAATCATTTTATCAATCAACCATCTTTGAAAGATTCACGATGAAATGGTTTTATCGCATTTAAAGTTTGTATTCTGACACAAATTCTCCTAGCGACAGTTCTCAACAATGGAACATCTTTTTAGACCAACAGTTGGTCGTTATATATGTATAAATTGTTTATATCAGATTCTAACAAAGTACTTGAATTAGATGCAGAAGTTCAAAGTTATTCTTCACAATACTTGATTTCCGTTTATGCCTATACGAGATATTTGACTTTTCTCTACGTTTCTTTTATCAAGTTTATGAATACTATGTGTATAATTCATGATTTATTTATAAAAAAATGATGAACGGCGTCGAATGAATAACTTACCGACAAAACGTTTCGCGCATCTCGTTGCGATGTAAGCTTGTAGTGTTACTACTAGAACACCATACCAGACAGACCATAACCCATTGGCATGACCACGATTGCACGATTCACGTCTCCTTGGAGACTGTATATTTGCAGTGTACTTGCGTGACTTGCCACCAATTGTATTGTTGATGGCTGTTGCGATATTGTTGGATGTATTGGAGCTAGCTGTAGCCGATGATGCCATGCTTGTGGTAACTCCGCTGCCACTAAGTTGACACGTGCTCGACACCATCGGCAACGTTTTCATCGACTTTTTACACTTTATTTGGTTGACCTCGTTATTGTTTTCATAGCCCATGAGGCTGCCGGTCATTGACATTGCCGTTCGGTTTAATAATTTTTTTTCTCTCCCCCGAGCTCTGTTTTCAGCAGCCACTCCCGTACGTTATGACTTTCGTTGAGTTGGGTGCCAGGAAATACATCGTCTCGTATTAATACCTGTCAATTACAAGAAACTTGTGAAAATAAAGAAGGATAATTTACGGACTCTACTTCACCAGTTTTTCAACAACCAGTTTTCAATTACAATAAAATTTAAATCACAAAAAACCAATAATGAACATTCTTCACATTCTCACGCCACTGCTAATCCAAATTTTCCGCATTGTTATGTTTTTCTAGACACTCGAATCACTCCACATAAAAATTTTCTATAAATGTTTTTGAATCGGTTTGTCGCAGCATGAATTTACATTTACCCGTAGGTATTCCTTTTCTGTACACCGTCAACTAGAAATAAAACTCGATAGTTGGGTATACATATCGAATAAAAGGATAATTAAATTAGAGATTGATCATGACAAAATACATTTCTTCCAACATTGAAACGTGAATGTATACCCGTATACTTTATAATATATACTGATATAAGACGGACAAAAGAATAAGAAGGGAAATAATAATAAAAGTAACAATAATAAAAAAATTTCGAAAGTGTATATAAGCTTCCGCGGTATATGTTGGAGAATTTATTTATAGCTCACGCGACTCTCGCCCTATGTGTCGTTGGCAGTATTGCCGTTACACCCACACAAACGTTTGACGATCCAGAAAGTGTCGTGTGCGCGGTTATTCTAGTGTGCTTGTTTATACACATTGAAAAAGGGTGCGAGAAGAGAAGCATGTAGTAGTGAGTCTTTCAACAGAATCCGAGTCTCCCTTGAACCACCAGCGTTTCACTTGACTCTTTGCTTGCGCTTTTCAAACCACTTTTACAGTTCACCCTTTCGTAAACTCTCCATTGTTTTACCCATAATCGTTCATTCTTTATTGTCACACACTCATGTAGATAATAGCTACTTTCATCACCGTAACTCTCTCTCTTTCTCTCTAATATTATTATTTTTACATGAATGGGCTATTGATAGAGTATGATGTTCACAAAATGTCAATGCACTAGATATGGATTCACAATGAAGTGAAGTTTCTGTCTGGACGATCGCCGTCAATATCAATATACGTAAATAGCATGACAGGTTTCTGTTATTGGAAAATGGTACCAAACTGATAATAGGCATTCATCGTTCAGCAAAGTATTCTATTTCAATGAATGTGGATATCTACTTTTCAAATGGAGAATGTATTTTTGAGTGGAAATAGTGAAAATATGAAGTGTGGTATGTTCGATGGAGGGCAATGCTCCCTGATGCTATGTAGAACAAAGACATGAAGAATTGTAGGAGCAGTATGTAGTTGTGTTTAGGGTCCATTCGTATAATCTCATGAGAATCGATCTGTTAAAATGGGAAAGAAGATGGAATCAGACGTACAATCACTCTTATATATCTTCGCGACCCCTCCCCAATCAAATATTCTACGGTTGTGAGAATGTCAGTCTGTATATTTTATGAGTAGGTGGTGGTGGTGGTATCTCTACTGATAGTAACGAGGGTGGCGAGTGGAGTATCGGAGACTGACTTCCCCTTCGCATAGTCTTACGACTTAGTCATGGTGATTCATTCCTCCCTTGTATTTGCTTCAAGTCCAATTCGTACGTGCTGGAATCCGATGGATGGGGCATTGAATAGACTCAGCAATTATGTACTTTGTGGATGTGGCGATTCAGAATCAAAATGAGGAGACTCGTATAATTGTGATAAATTCGAAATTATGATGTATCAAACTATAGACGTATCCGTTGTAATAATTAATAGCTATTGCAATAATCACAACGTTATTGAGAATTGTTCTCAATTCTTCACAAAAAAATATATTTTTTTCTGTTATCTCTGTACATAGATGCATATACACCTCTCACCTTCTATCCAGAACCGATCTCTTTTCACTTTCAATTCATTGATATTCGAGAGAAGTGATATAACATTTGCTTCCTCTATGCGGTTCATATTTGTATAAAGCCCTTTGATGTATCTGATTCCAGTTCGTGTTGATTTGTATCAGATTTAATAGCCCATACACATCGGTTATTCATGATGGAACATGGTGGTCTACAGTGATTATTGTTCTAACCGCGGTATACAATAACATTCAATACATGTGTCTGAAAAACTCCAACTCTATTCAGGGATTATAAACAAATGCTATTCTCAGTGTATAATTTTGAGGAAAAGTTTATGATAGAATTTTTCACTATAAATTATATAACTCTGACTCATCTCTTTTTTGGAAATTGTCAATGATATGTTGAGGAATTTATTCCAATTTGTGTTCTTCCCCTCATGGCTTTCCTCACATAAAGATATTTGAAATTGCATTCGATGAATCATGTTTGAATATGCTTCTGGTGGATAGTTTATGCAGTACAAATCGGTATGGTCCAATGTTATACGTTTTTTATCTTTGAAAGTATACCATTATTTTGTGGTCAGTCAATTGAACTTGTTACATCTTGATCTGCATATTGGATGGCAAATTTGTGGGTTGACATGAATGTGGTTGTGTTCAATCCCATAGGATTTCAATAGATAAATTCGTTCTTATCAGTAAGTTGGATCTGTACATTGACTCAAATACACTGGAACATATTGTAAGAAGAGAAAGGGAGAGAAATTTGTGTTGTTCGAAACTGCCACACGCACAGACAATAGGAGGCAAAAAAGGTATCTTGAATTGGTTCGTATATACATCCAAGAAAGTTAAGTGTAAATGGATATAAGAAAAAAGGTCATATTTTACGTGTTAAATTCAGTTGTACAAATGATTCATTGATTCGAACCTTTCTAAGTCACTCGCAAATGGTAAATTAGAGAATTATCAAGCGGTTTTTCATTGGAAATACTTTGTAATAATTGAAATTGTCCTCAAAAGACCGTGAATAAAAATTGAGAAGGTTAATGCCTGCGTATCTGTCTCTTCGTTGTCATTCTTCCTTCACATTTGTTTAGATTCGCATGGATGTCATATATAAAATCAACATTATCCGACAAATTGTTTACACAAAAGATCCTTATCGACGAATATTGGCGATAGGATTACGAATACTTATGGGATATACGACATTTTTGTTTGTATGAATGTTATCACAATAATGTTCTTTCTCGTATGGCTTCGTGTGATAATATATGGGCTCGTACGTGTGATTGTATCATTGAAATCCGTTTGAAATCCGTTAAGAAAGCTTCATCTCACAGTTTAGAAACCATATCAATCTCAAGTGATCACATTCCATTTGAAATTAACTAAAAATCCAAGTTGCAGAGGTTTTTTATGAAATATATACAGGCTGAACAACTTCTATTGATGATATCCTTAGAATTATTTCCTTTGGCACAGTACAGAACAATAGTAATTGAAAAACTAGTTGTCCAGTTGTGTGTCCTTTGTTATATCAGCGGTTGTTAAAAAACAGTTTTAGGAGATAGTTTCGTTTTTGACACATGACACAATATTTCTTCTTCACCATTATAAATACGAACGAATTCGAAACATTAGAAGTCTGCATGAAATCGTTTATAAAACACAAAACTCGGATACTTCGGAAGTATCAATGTGATAAAAAGAGATACATTGTTAGAACAGACATTGTTTTGGAAGAAAATAAATGGATTGGTTTGAAAGACTTAAGTGAATTCACTTTCTTCTGTGATGCTGACAATGGCGAACGAGGAATATATATATAGGTACATATATCAACTGCGTTCATGTACGATCGATACCCGATGCCGCAAATTCCTGTGTGACAGGACCCGCTGACGCTTGGGAAATTGGGATATGGCCAGACAATACGAACGGGCGATGGACGGAGTGAACATGAACTGTTTTAATAGAAAACAAAAAAAAAAAATAAGTAAGGAGAGTGAGATGAGCGTATTATTAAATATCTCTGGCGATGCTCAGATTGCTTTCGACAAAGAAGAGCAGCAAGGTGGTGAACGGCCACGATCATATATCTCGTACAAATTTATCGATTTCGAGATGGTATCGGAAATTGGCTGAACGCAATATGGCACCATTTTTTAATGAAAAAATAATTCTATTTATGGATAAGGACGGAAGTGGCAACGAGATAAATTGCACGACAAATTGAAAAATTATTGCATTTGAACGCATTGAGTCGAGGCAGGGTCTGAATACAGACACAACTACACATGCACATTTACATGATTCTATCTACATTTCAACATATACGGTGGGGTATAACCTCTAATTTTAGAGTCGATCCTCGACGACCCGTCTGAGCAAGGCTATGGGTTCTACATTTTACCACATCGTGTTGAAGAAATTCAGACTCATATAACGCGA
The DNA here is from genome assembly GCA_030523045.1 of Meteorus cinctellus. NCBI lineage: Eukaryota > Metazoa > Arthropoda > Insecta > Hymenoptera > Braconidae > Meteorus > Meteorus cinctellus. Next base: position 87,730 of record JAPYZF010000225.1, on the reverse strand, counting down.
CTGAATCACGCTTGCATCTATATATATATGGATAAATATACATAACATACAAATATATGTGTGGATGCGCGCGTGATTAGGTCCATCACAGTGAAAACAAAAAGGAAAAGGAAGTGATAGGGCCGCATTGATGCCACACCATATCTTAGCGTCGATTAATTTTATTTCGACATTTTTAAGCAACACAAGCAAATTATGAGAATGGAAATGAATTTAACACTGCTATGTATACAACATTTTTATTCTGAAAGATGTGGAAACAGTGCGTTTGGATTGTGTTGTGAACTCCCTACTCGCTATTTGAACACCCGTTCGACCACTTCGGCAGGTGCTCGCCGCCCGTCACGGATTTATGTACATATATATGTGTTCTTTACTCCCGAAATACACATCTGAAGGAAGAATAGTATGGACTCCGGTAGGAAACAAATATCATTGGAGAAATGTATTGTAAAAATGGCGAAAGAAAGCCTGGAAATTTCTATTGATTTCCATGCAATATGAATAATACAAAATGTTTTTATTCGCTTCTTTAATTTCCGTCAGATGCTGATAAATTCGTACATCCAAGATATTTTGTTACTTTAGAAGAATATAAAAACAGTCCAGAATCTGTAAATGGACATTTTCTCTATCAACGAGAAATTTTATGTGACAATAAACAAATGTTTCTCTCGTACAAATAGCTCAAAATGAATATTATCCAAGTCACATGGAAATTCTTATTAGGCTTGAAATATATTTCCATTCAAACGGAAATCCATTTGATATTATGACAATTTATTTGATCCGAACTGAATGATTGAACAACCATTTGCAATTTACGTTACAAATTTTAATAGGCCGAGAGCCAGACTTTTTATGATATCTCTAATGGGTCGTATGATCTTTGACAATTTGTAAACTGAAAATAAGGTTGATTAATTGTTATATTTTAAATAGATTCGAAATTTAGCGTTGGTTGAAAAAACATTTATTATATGTTTAGACCGATATGCGCCGGTACATTGGTGAGCTGAGAAATATTTTACTGTCAGTTATAATATTCCATTGTCACGCAATGAACGTTTTCGGATATAAAAGAACCATTGAGACATGGATGATTAGGAGATGCTTACCGCGATATGTACGAAAATAAAATATATGTTTTATCACGTGCATACTAATTATTGTTAACAGATCTATAGAAACAATAAACATGTGCTATCAACATTCATAGTGGATATCTTCATCCAGAAACATTTCATGTGCGTTATCTGGGGAATAAAATATGTTGGTATATAAATCTCAACTGCGTTTGGAGAATTGGCGTTTAAGGCCGTGAGCCAACTAACGTTTGTATAGGTATATAAAAAACATAGGTGGAAAGGGTCGTACGCGCATACCCAAAGAGCAGGTGTTGTCCGTAGCCCGCTTGTTTCCACCCGTCGCCCCTTCATCCTACCTATATACCATCTATATACCACGTATATACCACCGCCCTCCTCTCTTCCACACCCTCACGAAACTCGTCTCACTCTTCGCGCTGCACCCACGAACACTTAAACCATACAACATATATATTTCGGTTCTATACGTTCTCATGCATCCTGTGTCCTGAATCGACTAACTCTCAAGAGTTGAGAGAAAAACAAAATATATTGGCAGAGTGATTTTAGAATATTACTGATAAAAAGTATCGAGTATTGCCACACAATCAAAACATGTCAATCTTAAAATTAATTGGATGATGACGGATAAATGGGCTGTTATTGATCATACGGTGACGAAGATTGATAATAAATTTTCGCACATGGTTTATGAGAGTGCTTCGATAAAATTTATGGAATAAAGTTATATAATGTTATGTAATGAAATCTTTCGCTAAAAGTTTGATTTTAATTTCTTCAATTTAATTATATATTGAAAATATTTTCAAAAGTAACTAATCGGAAACGATTCGAAAAGATAATAAAAAAGCAAAAACTTCGTTATAAATGAAAAAAAAGAATCTTACCGAATTCGGGATGACGTATTTTAATTGTCCACAAAATTTCCTTCCTATTGTTATTGCAGTGGTCTTTACTATTGTTCATTCTTGAGTTTCGTGTTCGGTGTCAATATTGACATTGCTTTGCATGCGGTGAGAGCGCGAAAAAGTCAGCTCATTGACCCCACGCGGTTGCATCGTGCTTGTCCGAATAGGGCATAAACGTATCAGAGTCCACCGCAGCATCCACCAGCCACAAACTTTTGCCCACCGGGGTTGCAAGGATTGGCGGCCGCTATTCCTTGCTCTCTCTCTCGCGTTCCTTGTCACATCTACTATATATATATATACCTTCTTCGGCTACGACTCGATCGATGAAACACGATTTCACTGCAGGATTCGGCGTAGAAACGTGTTTAATCGTGTTACGATATCATCAAAGATGACTGTTTATTCGATTATTATCACATGATCTCACCATTATTAATCACATCCGCCATTTATTTATCACACATAAATTTCCTCTCAACTCATAACCACTGCAATAATTTCTTTATTTCAATTCAACACCACTGACTTTACACCACGTGCCATTCCGGCATTTTTTCATTGAATATTTAATAATCATTGCGTGAAACGATTGTTATTCAAATATTTCATATCTTTCTATATTTTAGTAGTTTTCTTCAACTTTCTTGTTTTCTTTATTTTTCTGTCTATGGTTTTCCTCCCTTTCGAATTAAATATACATCATCCAAATATATACATAGATTTATTTAGTCCGTGGAAGGGGAGTGAGCAGCAATTGTGAAGATTAAAATGAAAAAAATAGGGCGTTTAAGAGGGCGTTGGTAATATTCACTGCTGAGATGTTACTTCGTGGACCTCCACGCTCGCTGTGGCGAGACCGCGTCTCCCAGAGTTGTTCAACAGTGGCTCGCAATTTAGCTTCTATGTCTGTATGCATATCAATGCATATGTATATGTTTGCACACATACACTTGGGTATAAGGATGGAAGTTAATGCGCAGCCGCGCAGCGACTCGGTGAATGTCCCACCCTCGATCTCGCGTCTTTGGCCATTGAACAAGTAAGCTCTCTCTCTACTGCGCTACCTACACGCGAACGTTAGGGTAGTATACGTTTACTTCCGGCATCGCGTTTCTTTACTCGGGCCAATTCGTATTTCCTCGACCTCTTTCGTTATCACTATATTCTTACCCATATACATTCAACCATCCACCTCTTTTACCGCCCCCTTTTTTTTCTTTTTATTTCTCCCTGGTTTATTTCACTCTGCTTTATATGCCCTTAAATGAATTCACATCTATACAATATATTGGCTCAAAGGATAATCAATTCACCGTCGCATCCGGACATAGCAAATGCATATGTGCCCCGTGTCTCCTTCATACCTCTCTTTACTTGTATTTATTTATTCATTTTTTTGTTTCATTCTGTCGACTGGTTCTGACTATATACCGTACCCTCACCACACGATCAATGTGTGTGCACAATGACGGAAAAACATGCGCCACAAATTTTGATGAATGTTGAATGCTTGAAAAGTTTCAATCAAAGTTGTAGAACTAAATGTCAAACATAAAAGGATTGTAATATTCAGTTATATGAAATTGTTCATTTCACAAAGAAATTTCATTTGGATATATTCGTTGATATTATGTTGTTCATTCAGAATAGTTGAATTCGCATTACATACCAGGGAATGATGATTAAACGTCTGATTACACTGTTTAACTTATTCAACTGGGGTAACAAACATATTTCACGCTATCATATATAAATGATTATTATAATAATTTCTATACTCAAGAAGTATACTCTTGAATAATTGGAAAATCTATTTTAAAGGATGGGATGGAATCATAATCATGGATAATTATATCTTGTACATATAGTATGAAAATTTTTAGTGGATTTTTTCCAATGATGTGAACTCATTGGCATAAATGAAAAACTTAATTGGTTGGCATCTAAATTCGCATTCAACTGCAGATAAATATATGGTCTTGGTTGTATACATTTATACATACATTTATATAGGTAAATAGAACAGTAAGAATAATACAGAACGTTGTATAACTATAATCGATCCTGATAAAAAAATGAGTGCGATGTAATTCTGTCATCATTATATATTATCCATATGTACACGGAATATAACTCAAGTATCACTGACATATATTTCACAATAATTCAATCAATATATCGAGCGAACATTTGGCTTTACTCACCACGTAAATATTATATCACAAACACGCAAAGTACATTTTTTATGCGTGTATATAGGGAGCGATTATCAAGATTTCGTTGAAACAGGATTGGAAATTGTAATAACAGTTTACGGACATAGATGAATGGAAAGGTATGGTCGGGCCTGATTATTAAGTACAGCGACAAATTGTCGATATGTATTGAGATCGTAATCTTTATCTATGAATATAGTTTATGATTTATGATATAAATTCACGCGGAATGAAGTTTCAAGATATTAAATGGCTAACCAATGTAAGCGAATATGGTAACTAGGAAGACGCGATGCGAATAACAACAACGTTTAACATCAGTTCATCAAATGTTTTAGAACTGTCAAAAATTATCGGTCCATCATTTACTACCGCTTGACGATCGAGTATTTCATGTGAATCGCACTGTCTATTTCAAAAAATAACACCTTAAGCTCTTCCTCTATCAAAAGATGGTAAGAAGTTTTTTAATTAAATGCGACTTTTAGAAGTTAAATATTTGTTCCTGGATATGTAGCGCGGTCAGGTAATCTCTATCCATATTGGACAAGGCGGAGTCCAAATGGGCAACGCTTGCTGGGAGCTTTATTGCCTTGAACATGGTATACAGCCTGATGGCATGTTGCCAGATGCAATGTGCGACGATCCAACTAATGATAATGGCGTTGAAACGTTTTTTAGTGAAACTGATCGTGGTAAATATGTGCCACGAGCAGCTCTAGTCGACTTGGAACCCACAGTCATAGGTATAATGTCAATATATATCGGCTTTTGTTCTATATTACTAATGTGAAATAATACAGATGAAGTGCGCACGGGAACATATCATTCGCTATTTCATCCAGAACAATTAATATCTGGAAAAGAAGATGCGGCAAATAATTATGCACGTGGACATTATAGTTTGGGAAAAGAAATAATACAACTGGTGTTGGATCGTATTCGTAAAATAGCAGATGTGTGTTCGGCACTTCAAGGATTTCTAATATTTCACGCATTTGGTGGTGGTACTGGTTCTGGATTTACATCTCTATTAATGGAACACTTATCCACCGATTATGGAAAAAAATCCAAACTTGAATTCGCCATTTATCCATCGCCGCACATATCAACTGCTGTTGTCGAGCCCTATAATGCCATCCTCACAACACACACAACACTCGAACATTCTGATTGTGCATTTCTTGTTGATAATGAAGCAATCTACGATATTTGTCGTCGCAGTTTGAATATTGAACGACCAACTTATACAAATTTAAATCGGCTCATTGGACAAATAGTTTCGTCAATTACAGCATCATTAAGATTTGATGGTGCGCTCAATGTCGATTTGACTGAATTTCAAACGAATCTTGTGCCATACCCTCGTATCCATTTTCCACTGGCAACCTATGCGCCAATTGTTTCATGTGAGAAAGCTTATCACGAGCAATTGTCAGTGATGGAACTCACTTCTGCATGTTTTGAACCAGCTAATCAGATGGTTAAATGTGATCCACGCAAGGGAAAATACATGGCATGTTGTTTGCTTTATCGTGGTGATGTTGTTCCCAAAGATGTTAATGCTTCGATTGCTGCAATGAAAACCAAACGAGCTATACAATTTGTCGATTGGTGTCCTACGGGTTTTAAAGTAATATATCTGTAAACTGTTTATACGAACAATATTTGATTCTTAACTCTTCAGTTTGAATTATCAATGATAATAGGTTGGAATAAATTATCAACCGCCGACTGTTGTACCTGGTGGTGATCTAGCAAAAGTACAAAGGGCAATGGCAATGTTGGCGAATACAACAGCCATTGTTGAACCGTGGACAAGATTGAATCGCAAATTCGATTTGTTGTACAGCAGAAGGGCATTTGTTCATTGGTGAGTCCACCATCAAAAATATATCCAATAACACCTCACAATATATCTATGTCTTTGTTTTCATTACATAGGTATGTAGCCGAGACGATGGAAGAGAGTGAGTTCAACGAAGCGCGAGAGGATTTGGCAGCACTTGAGAAAGATTATGAAGAAGTTGGTATGGATTCGACCGAAGATGGTGAAGAGGATGATGAGAATTGATGAATTTCTCTCCAAAAAATATGAAGGACAAATGATTTTGTTTCAATCTTCACAACTCTGTCACAAAATTTTATGATATTAGCATCGTCCTTAAATTTTTATATCTATATTAGCCTGTATATATATATTTTTTATGCAACTATATACATTCATTTATAGAGATATTGGTAACAGAATAAATAAATAAATGAAAATATGATTATGAATTGTTTTTTATTACGGCAAATTTTGCGCATTAATCGCGATTCGTTTATATTACATATGTATAAATTCGTTTTCTCGTTTATGTTTTATTTCTTTACACTTGAATTGGGAACATAATTAGTTATTATCTCACGCACTGACCTTGACAAAATTGATTATTTATTATACTTAAATCATAATATACGAATTATAATGCACAGGGACGGGATAGCGAGGTGTTTTTTAAGTCTGATAAGTAATATGAAATTTTTTCCTCTTGTCTTTTATCTCTTCTTAATCGCCGAGTCAAGATATGAAAAGCAAGTTTGATCTCTTTCTATTACATTTTATCCCTGTTCACTGTTAGTAAGTGCGGATAAAGATAAGTTGAGATATTCGTTTAAACATTTAGAATAACTTATTCAACAAATTTTTGGAAATATGTATCAAACTCTCACTAGTAGTTATTTTTTTATGTTTCATATATGCATATCGTCACCGTGACTACTCATTCATTTCTGGGGTTGTTCTGACATGCACCCTGTCTCCCAATTTCGCGTCGATTACTGTGTAGCAGTTACTTGTCGACGTTCATTCTCTCTTTTCCCAATTCTTCCCAGATCATTTGTATGTTCCTCAATTTTTTTCGTTAATTTCTTCGCATATCATTCTACTTATACATCATTCCACGCAATCTTAGAAGAATAGTTTGGTGCAATATGCGCTTTGTTTACATTCCCAAATATTTTGTGAGCCAAAATTGAATCTAAATAATTTTCATTAATTTAACATTTTTTATTATGTTTTAATTTCGATTTTCTTTTAAATTTTTTCTCCATTACTTTTATTATTTGGCAGGGGCTTGCAGCTGCCAACATGCTGGACTAGAGTTTTCACTACTGCTTATTGTGTGACCACCTTCCATGATGATAATAATGATTTGTTTTTTTTCCTACATCAATTATTTTCGTCTGGAAAATTCGAACCTGAGACGTCGATGCATAAATTGGAAATAATAGTTCATCAAATGATGGAATCGTATTCAACATCGTTGAATGCATTGAGATTATTTCTCAATCATTGAAAATTTTTTTCTTCTTCCGGCGTACTGTTCAACCACGTTTACATTCTCACAACATATCATCGAATGGCCTTAAAAAGCTCGTGAACAATGCAGTGATTCATGTATGCACCATCATTTGTTATTACTGCATTGAAAATATGTCATACGTTTGAGGGGACTTGATCAACACTAGGATCATTTTGATAATTTTTTTCCGATCTAGCTGGTTATTAATCCAGACGCCGCTTCCTCCTGTCATTCCAAAGCATGAGATAATCCGCCATCTCTTGTCAATATTAATTAGCTGATGTTAGGTCTGACAGAAACAGGGTCTGTATCACTATGTTGGCTGAGAAAACGTAAAATTATCAAAATTCTTCGACCCATTCCGCTTCCTAGATGAATATCTTTGTCTAAAAATCGATTATTGAAGTATCAAGGCACCAAATGGACCGCGCGATGGATATCATTGCGCTAAACTGTGAGAGATCGCCATTATCATGCCGGATTTTTTTGATCAAGAACACAACATACGTTTTCCTCCGAATATTTATCAACATTGCTTTCAGGCTTTTTTGTTTGCATATGACTGTTCACATATTTGTTATCGCAAGTTTCGATTGATCTCTTACATATCGGTAAAGTGAATTATTACTGGAGTTATTGCTTTCATACATGTCATTAGTATGTTTCGCAGGTATGGAATTTCTTTGGTGTGGATTTAGCAAGAACGAAATATGCTAAACTCAGTGAATTTTTTTCTGTATGAAAATTTCATGTCAAAATAACTTGCAATAATAGATTATTGTATTCTATAATACGAAGCAATGCTCACGATCCTATCTACATTATACGATAATCACAATTAATGATTTTATACTCACGATTGCGATCAGAGGAGCAAAGTGAAATCTTATGATAAATTATTCGACAGAAATAACCATAGAAAAAAAAGATACACAGTTGGCGGATGAAATTGGCAATGTAGTGTAGCTATAATTCTTAATATAACAGAAGCGAGAATTGATTAAATTGAATCATATATAGAGCAAATATTTAGTCTCTCACAATGATATACGCGTTTGGCAGTGCAATTGATTCACCGTGATGCGATGATTCACCGCGATACATCCATATATACATTTCACACCACACACACGAACACTCATGCAATCATTAGCAATCACACATGCGTTGATGATTCGCAAAATGTCGCTGCAACTATAATTAAGATGCAATCGGAAATTTAAAAAAAATACCGTGACGACATTGAAACTGATAATTATCTCGCGCCGGCGCGAAATGATTCCAGCGACGATTGTAGGTGGCAGTATGTAATAACAAATAAACGATTTTATTTGCTCATGATCGGTAAATTCTGATGACGTCTCTGATTTGTGCGCGACATAAAGGACAGTGGCCACCTCCTTTACCACGCCATTGTTGAATTGCGCATGGATAACACATACACATGTGCCCACACATATAAAGAACACTGTCAATATTTCTTTCATAGCATATTGAACATTCGCTCGGTTGTCCGGGTGTTGGTTGAAGTCTCTCACTCCATTGTTGTAAATGCGACGACGTTTGTGAACCAATTATCGTATCGTGACTTTGATACGATACTGGATCGACATAAGTTGAAGAACTTGTACTGCTCATTGTACCCGTTAATACTGGTGGCGATTGTCTTGGACTTATCACCGGATGATGTGAACTTGATGATACTGCGGGGGTTGATATCGCCCCTATCGCTGGTGACATTGGAGTTGAGGTACCAGATGATAATCCATTTAATGAAATTGTGGCGGCTGATGACGCTTGCGTTGTTGCGGTTGGAACAAATGCCGGTGAATTTCTTGAGATCCCTGTGGTTGCTGTACCGTAAGGTGTTTGCGGTGTTGCTGGTGGCAGATTGACAACAAGAACCGTACCACCACCGGCTGCCGGTTTAAATTGAACCATTTCGGAAAATCGCGAAAGTTCCGTGGCGGCATTCGAATGATTTGCATGTTGCTGTTGCTGTTGTTGCACATTATTGACTAGGGGTGTAGCAGAACACTGACGTTGTCTTGGTGGCGATGTAGGACGACTCGCTAACATTCTTACTCTTTGAGTACTTCCATAAACGTCAACAAATGCCCAAAGTTGCAGACTTTGGTCTACATGCATCACGACATTTGGTGGTCCGCCATTTTTACTCATTTGAACTTCACCGTAGTGTGTTACGGTGAACGCGATCTCATCACCTGGCTGTGGACTTGACGCAACGTCTTTTGACACTACCCAATATTCTGGTCGATCGAGTAGTAAATCACTGTCATCAGGTAAATCTTCAACTGAAAGTCGCGCAGGATCGCAGGAGGTGAGACCCAATGCCAATGCACCCACATACATTGGTTCAGTTGAGAGTATTTGGACAACTAAACGTTCACCCAACATTAATGGCCTGCCAGTAAATGCGTAACCATGACAGAATTCGGTGTCACTACGCGTTGCCACACATTGTTGATTGCTAAATCGTATATTCCTTCCACGCACTCTGTGAATTAATAAAAAAGAAGATTCAGTAAATTGGAGACGATACCTATACGCTAAAGAGTCTCATATAGTGAATTAATCTTGATACTTACGAATGAAAAGGAAGTGGCGAAAAAAGAACGCCAGACGGTTGAAACCTCAGACCTGGCAACTCAACATCCGGTTCATGATGGAGACAAACATTCTGCATTGACGGAACGATAATCCTTTCAACAATATCACGTCCAGCATTGCTTGCATCGTCCATAGCCGTATGACGACTTGGTTGCGCATTGTCTTCATTGCTATGCTCAGCGCCTCGTCGAATGTTATTGAAATGTTGACGATTTGGATCGAGGAATTCAATTGCCGTGCTATTCCCGTAGACATCAATAACCGCCCACAAAGGAGAGCGTGTCTCAACGCCACTGAAAAAAACACCTTTTTCTTCGCCATTTACGCCAAAATGTACGTCGCCAGCAGTGGTCACATAGTAGAAGAGAACGGTATCACGTCCGGCGAATCTTTCCGCCAACGCTTTCGCCCAATAACCAGGTTTATTCGTCAAATCTGGGCAAGCATATCTTGGCAATCCACTACGTAAATGTATTGGATCATTGCTCGTGAAGCCAAATCGTATCACCCCACTCCAATTGTTCGATATTTCCAGGAATTTAACGCAAACCTAAAATGGAATTGAAATAAAATTAATTATGGTGAATATCAAACTGTCTGGATTTTTGAGAAGGTAGATGAATATTTTACGAAAAAGTATGTAGGTGTGGATAAATTAAAAAATGTTAAGATTTCGAAAAAATATTCACCTTTTCACCAACACGGACTGGTCGTGCGCTGAATGTGATACCTTTGCAGAAACTTTCGTGTCTCCTAGCGATTACTGCACCATTGCACAATCGTATATTGTCACCATGAACTTGATGAAACGTAAGCGGTGGTAAATTGTTTGTTCCTGTGCTTGATGATCTTGGTGCTGTAACGAGAAAAAAAAAACAAAAATTCATCAAATATTTTTCTTTACTTCATCAAAAATTGCGGTAAATTCGTTTTTTTTTGTGTCATGGTTAAAGGGAATTTCTTTTTGACATTCATACGCTACATCCGAAATTGATATCCGGTAACATGAAACTAGTGATTCGTTTTTTGAGTTCATACAGAAAACACGATGAAGGATTGAGGAACGGGCGTATCGATGGCAAAGAAAGCATGAAGTGTCATACATATAACACACGCACACACATACACACATATTCTGCGACACAATCGCCTTCGGTACGTGCGTGTATATACACCGGAAACCGCACGCCCAGTAACGGAAGTGCAAAAGGCCGCTTCTTTATAGTATAACGGTGGATATAGTTGTTAAGAATGAGGCGCGATACGCTCTCTCTGAAACGAAAGTATTGCGCCGAAACTCGTCACATGATACAATACCATCATGTGTACATATGATAACATATAAGAATAGTAACATAATTGGCTTCAACTTCACAGCCAGTTCCCTTTTTCTTTTTGCATCCATTGAAGAAATCGGGAAAGTTGGGGCGACAAACATTGGAAAAGAACAACTATAGTACTTGTTTTCATGTAGAGAAATAGAAGATTCATCAAACTCCCACGAACCATTAAAGGCGTGCATTAGTTGAACCTGTTGCTGTTTGAATCGATTCTCATTTCATAAAGTTGCATTGCGGTTTTAATTTTAATAAGAATTATTTTGCGTTAAGATTCTTAGTTATTCGATTTGCGAAACCTATATATATATACTTGTATACAGCGGTAATGTAACGTTGTGACTTTCCCACGGTGCAATGAGGTCTGCGACCAAGGAGTGGAATCACATGGACTCAACACCGAGAGCCTGATACTAGACTCCTTAACAACAACATAAGAGAACCTTCTTTTGCCACTGCCATCTCAATCATTGATGCTGCATAATGTATATATGTATACATACATCAATGTGATCACGCTCTACATGTTTTTGTTGTTCCATAACAAATGTAAAAGAAATGCAAATAATATTCGCGGGAATTGAGCGCTGTACACTTTTTTGACGCGACAACGCGTAACGAAACCAGTATATATATATGTATATACATGAGTTTAAAATAAGACGGTAGTCATAAATACGTTTGAGAACAAGTCCTTCAACTAATAGTAATGAATGTCCATTTGGAATTTATGATATTTAATTAGAATATTGGAAAGGAAAGAAAAAATAAATATTCAAGGCAATAGTGAATAGCTGTAGAAACCGAAACGAAAAATAATAAAAATCCAGTTGTTGATTGAAATAATTCTAGAGTTTTATGAATAAAGAATTGATCGATAGTTGAAAACAGTTTGTGGGTTCTTTGTTAGAAAATGTAGGAGAGCTAAGCCTGTTGAGTCGGAGTGACCGGCGCAACGGCGCAAGAGTAATCGACCTTATCCCTTGTTCGCATCAGGCCACTGGCCTTCTTTCCAATCCACGCCTGTTCTTTCATTCTCTCTTCTCCTCGCTCGTTTGCTCTCTATCATTTGTCATTATTATCATTATCGATAGTTTGAAATTCAACATTTTCTTCAATGTTTTCTAACGATATTCATTGCGTGTTGGCACATGTAACAATGATTATTATGCCATGGGCAAAACGCAACGGGGTTACTCCACTCATCATCATCGTTCGCACTTTGCAGACTCAACGTTTGTATTTATACACGGAAGTTTCAGTGATTTTCCGCCTGCATGGAAGTACTCAGGCGCGTTTTACCAGTAACTGTGTATGTTTCTGTATATATATTCAAACATCTAGCGGGAGAATCACGCCGTGGCACTTTCCCACGCCCGACGCCGTGATCTTTGCCAGAGCCTGCATAGAGTGTAGATATAGTTGCCTATATACACCTATAAACACTAACATCAGGCCGCTCCTCACTCTTTCTCTCTCTTTCCCTGTTTTCCCCTCACCCCTATCCCTCATCTTTTCCTTTCCACTTACTCACTCGTTATGTTATGTTATGTATTTCCACTTGGCTACTAGACACTGAATTGTCTATTCCATATTCAATCTATTTTTATCGCTCGATGGTAAAACAGAAAATAAAATAGGAAAATAGTCGAAATCCAGTCATTGAAATTTTAACTTATAATATAAAAAAAGCATGATGTTAACGAATTCGTGATATTAGAAGATGAATGGTATTGTGATAAATTTAGTAATTATTTAATCGAGTCGCATCGAGAATTGGCTAATCCTTTTCCATCAATCCACCATTTTATCGATATGATAACAATACATTGAAGATATTAGACGCATCTGGGGTGATCCCGTAGAATCGTTAAATAGTTTGACCAATCATGTGGCCAGTTTTGAAATTCGACTTGAACACACTCGATATGACATGCCTCGCAATTATGAATTATATGTGCTCGTAACTTTAAGAGGTAACAAGTGTATATATTCTCACGGGAAAATCCATCAAACGAAATAAATGAACCTTGTGGTGTAGTAATAGTAGTACGACTCGTAGTAGAAGTGATAGAAGGAGTAATGAAAGATATATAATAGAAGTAGTGGGTGAATGAACAATAAAATTTTATTCCCGTTAGACTTGACGACAGTGAGGGTGCCATAATATCACCCTGGCAGTAGGTCTCTGAGGATATAAGCCTACACATCTGTCACGACTCGCACGTTGATACATATATATATATATATCTTATACCAAGCAGGGGGTCGTAAGCACTGATCTAAAAATAAAATAACCATCCGGCTACATCTTACGAGTTACAGGGCAAATATATGTTGTTATACCACATCTCTGACAAACAGACTGGGTGTTATCGGAGTGAAAGCAAATACGTAGATAGAGACAAAGGCCAGCCGCGCGAACACAGTTTATCATCATATTATCCTATATATTTATGTTATCGGAGTAGATGGGGTTCGATTGATGATTCCCATTAAGGTAAGGACTCACCATTAGCATTGGACAAACGTAGTTGGGCTACTCTTGTTGCTCTACGTACTGTGAGGGGTGTCCTCCTAGGCCTCTGACAAGACAGAGACATTTCTACGCACTCGTAAACAAAGAAACGACCGTTGAGTTGTGGCGTACGCGCTTTTCACTCCTTCTTCATTATTTTGATAGTATAAATGACAGGAGGTGAAGAAACAAACAAGAATCGGAAGGGTTGACGTTAAAATAATACTGGAATGACCAATAATTTCGCGGTATATCAATGAAAAATTTTACTACACTTTTACGATGAGTAGTGTATGAACGACGACATGAGTCACGTCAGACGCCACTACAACGACTGGCAATGCAGAACAAAACTCGAGCGATGTAGAGGAGCGTAGAGCCAGTATACAGTGGCAGCTGCAACCACGCCACGTTCGTTTCACCACCGCGCCCAAATGCCCAGTTGCCCGGTCGGGTAAGGCCTCTCTTGCATTGTGTGTTTTACTCGATATTATGCACGTCCAATAAGACATCGACGGTGAAGCCGTATATATGTGTGTTGTGTGGTGGACCCGTATCCTCAGTCTCATTGATTTTATCAAAAAAAGAAAAACCTTTTCTTCATTTATTCATACCCTCAGATGTTATCTATTTAAAATTTTAAATAATTTAGTCATAGAGCTCGAAGCAATAAACAATATTTTTCAATGAGTAATTGAATGTCAATTTATTTTGTATGAATAAAAATAACTTAGCTTAGGCTACAAATACATGAATGCGTGGGGATGTGCAGCTGGCATAGCACCCTCTGGCGAACGGAAATTCAGAGGGGTTGATGCTCACATACACATACAACAAGACAGACTAACAATATCCTGCTCCCTCTTGTGTATTTATACGTAACACATACGAATGGATCGAATCGGGGTTGGAAGGAGGCAACGGTCGCGCACCACCTGGCCATTTCTCGTCATCTCTCAGATGAACTTGAAAGCGCAAATCTCTTGTCTCATTTTTTCGTTCCTTCTATATTCTGTTCTCTAACGACCCTCACAATTCTCATGTGAGTATGACAGTAACAAAAGAATTTTCCGTGCATTATTCTTGTCCATTCTGAGAATACACGATTGCATCTTATTGCGTAGTGACTGTGTGAGAAAATTTATTGCAGTTCAATACATCGGAGATTGAAATGAAAAAAGAAAAAAAAAAAGATTTAATTATTTTTTTTTAAATTTTCATCTTGTAGCGGTGTGTTAGGCGATTAGAAATGATTATTGCATAACGTTAAACAACAGCGAGTACTTGTTCATAATCCGTTCATCCTACTCGCATATCTCGTGTCGTTAGTTGATTTACTTCCGTAACTTTTTATCAACAGAAGTCCAGACAAAGAGTGTGCAAAGAAACTAATTTAACTAAGTACAAATTCGTTTGATGAAAAAATTGATAGTGCAAAAGAAGAGAGAAGAAAGGAATAAAAATGTCGTAATGGTGGTGGGTGTTAAAGTGTAATCGGTACAGCCTACACATCTAAGCATTGACCCTCCCTTTTGAACTCTTTTCATTAATTGAATCATCATCTCATTTCATTCACTTGCTCACAGAGTAGAGTCAATAGCTAAAGACGTTTTCTCTCTACTCACAGAAGAGACTCAATTGTATGTGGGCTGAGAGATAATCTTTATTATTCTTATTGCTCATTTTTTTCGTTACAAACATTGTCAAAAGTGACCTACACCGTCAAATTGTCGTTTCCTGTGTGTATGCGTACGTGATTCAGCGGTCAAAGTTTAATGAATACACGGGAATGTCTATCTGTGTTTCAACATGTTTTAAGATATCCATCGTAATAGAGCAAATGCAAGAGGAAGTAAACGAACACGAACGTGCGTTGGCCTATTTCCTGCATCTTTTCCTCTCATATTCTTCATCTCACATCGCTCCTGTTCTCATCTATTTTAAAACGCCCCTCTCGACGCGCTTTTCACGGTGGGAAGTTTGAGATGAGAATGTGGCTCACCCAAGGGGTACCAGTTGTCATCTTATTATCCCACAGACATAAAAATAATTTTGTATATTTATTTATTCAATGAAGAAATTTGGATATCTTTATCAGTTACGTATATGAAATTGCCTCTCTAGATATACTAAATCTATACTGAGTATCCCAAATTTTATTTTGCAATAGATCTACAACCAGTACTACAAACAGAATCAACATAATGATTATGATACTATGAATTCTCTTTAATAGCAAATTGTATGTTTTCACATCCGCGTATCAATAAGTTTGTGTTTCCTCCATATCAAATTGTCAAGTCAAAAATTTTCAAGATATAAAACTGAGAGTGTTATAATATATATAAAAATACACTGCAGGTTCTAATCTGTAGAATCAAAATTTTTGTTGATGCTTGAAATTTTGCGAAATTTTATTTTTCAATGTATTTTTTTTCAACAATGTTTACTTTTGTATTATGAACCGAATTATATGAGAGTGAGCGGGTGTTTCCTCGGTTATGATTCAACGGTGTTTCACAGCTGATAGAGGAATATAGTCAACATGTATTACTGCTTGTGATGAAACCGGTTTGTAAAGCGGCGCCTGTGGGAACAAAGACGGGTTATTCGCGGGCGCGATCCCTGTGACGTCACGCAGCGATGAACATTGAGATGGATTTTTTTTTACCCTCCCACCTTCTCCCCGTGCTGTTACTGCCAATGCTTTTCAAGTAGGTGCCAGTGCACTCGTTCAATATTATTGTTCTCCAGTTGCACATGTGACAACATCGTCTTCAGTATATTGAAACAATTGTTGCATAAAGTTTTGCTTAGTATTCATTTTCAGATTTATTTATAATACGCTCTCAGCGGTATATAATAATGTGTCAGCTGTTTTACCGGGGAAGATAAAAAAAGGTAAAATGACGGTGGAAGAATAGAAAAAAACTAGGACAGCTGCTCCCGGAAGATTACAATGGTGTGTCGACATTTGGGGAAGCTGAATGGTGGCATATTGCGGTATTTTATATTGTACACGAGATGTTTTTTCCGAGTCAAGTGACTAAGAAGAGAGAATAGTGGAGAGGTAGGGAAGAGGGCGGGGAATAGAGGCAAAAGGGAGAGCGTGAGAGAGAACGAGAGAGAGAGAGAGAGAGTGAAACGATCAATATCGGCTCCGCCACGTCGAATATTCACACAAGAGCGTGACATATACAAAGAGTAATTTTAATTGAATTTCAATTGACCTTCAATATTTTTTTGTGTATTCAATTTTTCTCACCTAGACCCATTTTACGCTTGAGCTTCTTGAGCACTTTCATTTTGCTCTTGAGCGGTGCCAAAATGTTATTTTCCGTTGTTGCAGTTGTTGTTGGGCCGTTGGGACTACACGTTGGTATTTCGGCTTCAATATGAAGTGTTTTTGTTACGCGACTGTGTCGACGATTTTGATTATTGTGCTGCAATTGAAGGAGCGACAGTGCGCCAGGTGCACTACCGGTACTAGGTACTCGACTGCTGCAGCAGTGACAGGGATGGCTTTTGCCACCGGTACCTTTGACCGCGCACTCTCCGCCGACCACCCCCATAAATGTGATTGGTGGTATTGCAATTGCAAGACTAATATATGTAGACATATATACATACACACATATGTATATATGTATTTATTTTATCACCGATATTAATATTATTTATATGACTTTGACAAAATCCCGAAAGATGTTTTTGTTTTATTTATTCACTCAAATGACGCAACACTGTGTCCAATACTATTCCGTGTTTTAACTGATGATAAAACTTGATGAATTCATCAAAATATAAAAAAAATTGTTTTCAAACGGAATGGCTTTTACTATGATATCATCCACGGTTGGATGATGTTTCACAACGGATTATTATCCCGGTATTGGAGCGAGTGATTGCTCCACGAGCGGCGAGAGTCGACTGGAGTATTTTGTGAACGAGCACAGAGGTATGTTTGAGACGCGCGCGAGCCATCGCCCAATAGTAAACGGAGGAAATGCGACTTCTATCCCCACTACAATGTAAGGCATACAGCCTTTTGCTGTACCTCCACTGTATGTACAAGCGCGCGCACGCGCCTGATTTCTATATATACATATGGAGTGCAAGCCGTGCAAGCACATCGAGGCGTCGATGAACGGAGTGTATGGAAGAATGGAGGGTTGCGGTGTATATAGGAGAGACAGGAGGGAAGCAATATGAGGCACCTGGTGGACAGCTGTCCTTACCTGGTTGTCCAGAGAGAGACCGATTGTGCACCGGGCTTCACCAATTCACTCGCCAAGAGCCCTCACTTTTATATCTCTAGGCTAGATTGTATTTTCATTCCATCTCATGCTCCCTCGCAAAATCTTTCCACTCTTTTCTGCCAATCTAATATTCCTCTTTCTCAATATAATCTCAATATAATACATCATCTCTATTCATATCAATGATGCGATCATTTTCATTGGTCATCGATGTCATCAATCGAGGAGTTTTGTTCAAGACAGACATACAGACAATTTATCTCGTAGGATACCAAATTACTCAAGTGATTCTCATAGAATAATAAATAAACCATATTTGTTTGGGTCACTAGAAATTATGTAAATGCAATTCAAATTATTTTTTTATTCATTCGATTACTCACAGCAAATCAATTGATTGGACTATAATTGTATACAATACGATTGTGAATGTCGGAAGAGGCCTAGGTAGCCAACATTTTTCAATTTTTTTTCTTTCCATGTAAAAAATTACACTGGGATCCACTACGCAGTTGTACATGGAATATTGAATCATCACAAGACCATTTAACATGTCCTCAAGTACTGTTCATACGCAAAAATTTTTCAAACAAACAGCTTTTTTGCATCTATCGATATTTGTTTGTATACAGGTTGATAAAATACCAGATTCTACTCTATATTAAATAAAATAAAAAAATGTAGTTTTCCGGTTGCCGTATTGCCGACGATTTCGCCACGACGTACACTTTTTCCAAGCATTATTCTTATGGTGAATACATTCTATTCTGTGGCCGGAATAGGAAAACAGCGGTGCACGGAGAACAAGGGGAAGAACCCTCAAACTAAAGTTACCTCTCTCATTCCAATGCGAACAAGCGTTATATGGATACGCCCGGTGGGAAATATGCTCACGGCAGCGTGGAGATTGCTTCGCTTTGCTTCCTTTCCTCAATGGCTACGCATCCTCCTTGCATAACAAGGTTATCTGTGCCTCTCCATAAACTATTCGATACATACGAATATTTTTCAACAACATTTTTCAACAAAATACATTCAATATTTTGAACATCAATTCAACAATATAATTTGAAGATGGAAAAGAGTGTTTGATAATTAATTGTTAATAGGACGAGGACGCAAAGTGGAAGATAATTCTTGCCGGAATTCAGGACATATACATATAAGACCCCATGAGTACTTGAGGAAACGGAGACACGGTTCGCTTACTTTCGGGTGCGCAACGCGCCGATGTGTGATACGCAGTAGTGCTTCCATGCATGTGTTCATATTTATATACCAAATCGCTGGTTTGTATTAAGAAAAAAAAACAAAACAAAAAATTTTGTCAATGGAATTGAATGAAAAATATTCCACCTCGTATTCCATGTCAACTTGTTTGTGTCTTCATTCATCATCGCATCTATTGTTCCCAGATTTGTTTCATTGTTATTATTCTACCAAAAGAATATCAACTTTATAAATTTGATCATAAATCATGGGAAAATTGAGATTGTTCTTTACATGCTGGCATGAATACATGAAAAGACGTTATCACTTCCGTTTCGCCCAACCTAATTGCTATGATGATTGTCATTATCATAATATAATTTTTATCAAACTAGATATCCGAGTTAAACTTATATAGTGGGATGTAAAGTAAGTATCAGCACTGTCTTCAAATTTATACAAATACAGTGAAGAATTTTTTAGTTTGACGTATTGTTATAATAATGAAAGACAAAACAGTGAAATCTCATTGAGTTCTCTGTCAAAATAGTGATCATTAACAGTAATTGATAATGTAATCTAATGAGAATAATCATTGACTCTTTTACTATTTATCTCTGAAGATGAAACGAAAATAGTCGATAATGTACAGTAAAAACTCATGATGAAGTGAGCTTAATAATTCTCAATTTTTGTTCGATATTTAAGAATCTATTTTGTTTAATTATTCATCTGACATTTGTGTAAATTGATTGTCAATGACAAATCGATCAACTTTGAAATATCCTCGATTAATAGAGTAGCTAAATGGTTCTAATTGTTTATTCAATTATGCTGTATAAAAATAAATTATTCTATAGCCCAACAATTAGTTTTATCTCGAGTTTTTTTGATCAATGTTGAATTAAAGGCCCTGCATCTTGAAATTATTTATGAGTTCTCAGCGCAGTTCTTACTATTTGTATACCTTGTATTTTGTATTTCATACACTTTAGAAAATGTCGATGAGTCCTTATAAGACTTCTCGAATTACTGATGGCAGTAATATTAATTTATCAGAAATATTTATGTTCAACCTCTTGCCAATACATTCTGAAATCTCATCACATCATACTGCATTGCACTTCATTTTGTAATCGATCTGCAAACTTAACTACTCCCTAATGAATTACTTCCTGTATCGAACTCGTTGAAAACAGGAAAAAGTGGAAAAAAAAGGAAAGGAGGAAAAAAAAACGACTGATAAGGAAAACATTCTGGGTGATCAGGAAAATGAGTCTGTGGAAATTGAATTTTCTAATGATTTTTTTTTCTCAGACTCGTATCTTTATGGACAATTTTTTTGCAACCACTTAATATTTTCAACGTTATCAACAATTCTAAGAACTTCCTATTACCATTTGCGTAGAAAAGTAGTATTATAAAAAATGTTGTTGGCAGCGTTCGATGTGAAGTTTGAATAATGTTTGACCTTAGTGATTCATACTTTTTCATTGATCTTGTGAATCAACTTTTATCCTGAAGACTCACTTCATATATTACATGTTGATATGTATCCCGTGAGCTAATCAAATTTTTTTGATTCTTTCAACTTGATTTTATTCAGATTGTTATTCCAAATACAGTTTATAATCTCTTTTAGTGTATCATTCTATTGAAATCTGTTAGTTTCCATTAAATCTTATCAAAGAACAATCCGAATGTTTTATTGCTAACAGCAACAACACATGTTCATGTTTGAGATTTCCTCTTATAGCGATGTAGTCGAATGTGCGCCAGTTTTCTATAACTTTGTCATACTTGATATTGTTAATTCCAGAAAATTTTTGAAGTAAATTAAATTCTTCTCTTATCAATGAATCACTGACAATAAGCGATTGTTTACTAATCACGAGTGGTATTTTTGTAACTTCTTGAAGTAGTGAATATTCACTGCCAACCAGCGATCTTGCGCTGATTTAATTTCATCGGGTGTATCGCTTTCTCGAGTCGGATATTCGGAAAGCATCGATCAGGATGCTCAACCTTTCACCCCTGCGCACAAATATACTGATGTTTAAGATAATCGGGGTGTTCAATGACTGGCTTTCGTGTTGAAAGCCCTTCCAGCGGGACTCTGTATTGTTTGTCAGTGCACGACTATACGCAATATTAAAAAATATTTCTCTTTGATCAGGCTTTCAATATTTCAGATAAAAGTTAATGGCCTCAAGCGATACTTCTGACTTTATAAACTTTTTCAGACAATATGATGTTATACAAAATTCTGAGTCGAGCAAAAATAATGATAATGAAAAATTGCTATTTTTTATCGATTACTAGTAAAGATTCACACAGTTTAAATTGAAGATTCGTCATGATGATTCGACATTGAATAAAAAATAATTGTCCCAAAAAATAAATATGCCGCAGATAATAGAACATTTTATTTACATATATTAATTATTTTGTATTTATTCATGATGCTTCATTATACAAACGAACGCCAATACCTATTTTATGTCATGTCAACAATATAATACATATACGTCTCTAGAATCATGTTGTGTACCTCGTATATAACAAAAACTGATTAAAATTATCACCATCGTAACTATTTTTAGATGTAACGAATCTAATAATTAATTACAATCCAATATTTCTTGACCTCCAATCCGCAAATGTATATAATTATTCAAACATCAAATTTGAAAACCTAATTAATTAATTTAAGAGTTGATTGATGGGTAAATGACTCGTGCACGAAAGGCTCTCATATACATATACATATATATATATATATATAATATAGACGTCATATTGTAAGCGGAAGTTAGACGAATGGCAGGAAGTTGAAGAGACTGGGTGGCTCGTACGTTTTTACTCCTACTACTATATAGGAATAACATATAGTGTGGCATCGACTGTCTGCCATGGTTTCTTTGGAAATAAAAGACAAAAAAAATGGAAAGGAATAAATGAAAAGAATGTACGTGGGGCCAGCTTGTATATGGCTTTTGTGTTTAATTTCTTGCTCGGATTACGAGTACTCATATTCATATGTCCGTTTTGTATACATCTCAATATACACACATATACACATTTATCTATATATATATGTATGTGTGTGTCTTAATGTATTTATAAATCTGCACAATATCCATGTAAACTTTAACAAGTTGGCTTTCAATTTCTCCAAATGGTCATGTATAATATGGTATACACTCACAGAGTGTCGTAATTTTTTTTTCTCCTCCAAACAATCATGTATGGTTTTATTTGCGTGTGTGTATAAAGACGAGCCCAACGCGGCGCATTTTAAAGTAATTTAAATTAGAGCAGTGTTGTGTGTTCAGTAATAAATATTTCGCAATAAAAATTTAATCGTTCGTCTATGTTTGGTTTTCAACGTTGTATACCATCCACGATATTAACACTGAATATGACTAATAATTAATTCCAGTGAAATGAGACTCATACGTAATAATACACATGCGTGAGTCAATGTATTTGTGTATAGAATGTGTGAATGTATGAGAAAGAATTGTTGTCTTCCTTTCTATTTTCAAATGGTTCTATTCCTATTTTTCGCCCTTGTAAAATCTCGTAACGTTTACCTGCTCAGAGGAACTTTAAATCTTTCCGACTGGCAGGTATTCTATGTTGATCATTCGTATAGAATTTTTAAGAATAGAATCCGACTTTTATGTCTGAGCTCTTCGATACAATGACGCAATATACCTGCGGAACAGGAAAAAAATGGCGTGCTCTTTAAATATATATTTTCCTTCTGTAATCATGGGAAAATGACGTCATATGACAAGAAACTACTATTACAATGAGAAAAAAATCGAGAGAATTATTATCAATTACTTTTCGTTTTCTTTGCGGTTTCAGACTTAATTCGATTTCCGTTCTTAAGCTGTGACTTCGTTGGTGTATATATACGTATATTCACATACATGTGTGGTTTTATGGCTTGTTGCTGTGACAAAGGACTCGAAAAGATGCGTGGCAGGTGCTAACGTACGCGTGCCGCTGACCAATAGTATGCGCGCATACCGCTCGTTCTATATACACGATCATTTACTTCTTTCACGCAGTGTATATGTCTGTTCGCGTGCCTGTTCGTCCATGTGTGCAGCTTACCAGCTTCGCAAAGAAGTATAAGACTGCATATTTTTTTATGCATCACAGTTGTCGCAAACTGTATGAATTCAATAGATCTATGAATAAATAGCAATGAATAAAACCCCATTTGTCATTAAAATACATTTTTTTTCTTCTTGTGATGTTGCTAGTCTGTTTAAACTTGAATTTTCAATCATTTATATACTCCATAGTTGGGAAATTAATCATAGAAAATATTTATGAGAAAATGAAAATAGAATATTATGTTTACTTAGATGCATCGTGTTTCAAAATTTCTATAAAAATGTACGCGTGCGCGACTGTCATTCTTTTGGAATTAACATCTGCCTCCATCGGTTAAACTGATACGCGGACGGCAGCGGTATTTTCCCAATTTGATCGACCTTTTCTCCCGGATGTGCTGTCAATGCGACACGTGCTCGCGTTATGCGACGTTACTCCCAGAATATAATTTACTATACAATCGGTCATGTTGTTTTTCATTCGTTTATTATCACAACTTTAGTTGCATTGTTTGTTCAAATAAATGTTTAAGATTTCTCTCACGTTCATCCGATGCTTTGTGGTTCTTTGGCACACACAGGAAGGCTCTACGACTACTTCATACAATTCATTCTTTTTTATATTTACGTGTAAAGTTTTATAACACATTTGTAGTGATTAATAAGAATTATCCTTCAAAAAATTATCAGAACTAGAACATTTATAAGGAATTAATATACAAATAATTATAATTGGTATAATTTAGGATTTAATGAAAATATTTTCATCAGAACTGTCACAAGTATCAATGTTGTGATTAAAATTGTATTGGATATTAACACCAGAGGAAACATTTCTCAATGCGAAATACAAACAGGAATACGACATGATTTATTGTCGGAAGAAAAAAACAACCATATATTTTATATTTTCTACACTTCACAAATATGCCATTTTTTCTATTGCCAAATGACTTTGCTATGCTGAGATTCACTAAGAAAAAAAAATCCTCTCAAATTTACACACTGGGTTGTTAATCATAGATAAGTAACATGACATCATCCGTAGTAACTCTCATTTTCAGTATTTCTTTATGATATATGAGGGTGGTTGTAACAGTTCTGTTCCTAGATAGCTATAAGAGCTGTCTGAATCGTAACAATGATATAAACTGCTGTGACACCTAAGAACATCTTCGTGATTTCCACTAAACCTCTTTTTCTCGTAACTTTTGATATATTGATGGATCGATTAAAAAGTTCAGACTGATTGATGAATCAACAAAAACTAAGGTATAATGAATGAAGTATTAAAAATTATTTTCCGTGGTAAAGTTGATAGAATTATAATTATAATATTATTTTCGTGAATGGTTTCATTCAAACAGCAAATAGAATGAGTTTCCATTTTTGCCATGTTAAGAATCTGGTAGATAGATCTTGTAGCCCTCTATACGATTTGCTCTGTATCCTTGTATAACTTATCTGGATATCTGCCACAGCTATTCAACATAATTATTAGTTCAGTATTACTGTCACAGTAATTCCAATGAAATTATCTGAAGAAGATATCTATGGCAATCAACCTGTATCACTATGGAAGTCATATTTGTTTTGAATATGTCATAGTCAACTTACGTGAGTTTCCAACTATAACTTTAGAATTGTAAATTTTTATGTTGTCATAAACAGATGAGTCAAACAGAACAGAATTCAATTTTCGTGAGAATTTGACATTGCGAGAGGAAAACTAAAAATGGGAAAAATATGTTGGAGTAATAGAAAAAGTATTTGAGTTTATGACTAGTGAATATTTCTCCTGATATTTACAACGTGTAGCATGTGCTAACCAGGTGCGAACCCCATTCGAAAACTTGGGACACGCATACATAGTGGTTGGTCTTTGCAATAAGAAACAACCAGAGGGGGAAGTGAGCAGGCGAACGAACGAGAAAGGGAGGTGAGTACGTCCTCGATATGACTCGAAAAATGGCTGTCTCAGCTAAATTCCAGGTGCATGAAGGAACCTTTGCCGCACCATATCGTCGTCGAATTCGGATTATTATACAGACCCCGCTGGCTCCAATGACTCCCCATTGATTTTCAAAATGCCGCAGCTGTATATCAGAATACACTCAAATAGTGAATAGCAAATATATTCACTGCATAAATTTAACTACATTTTGCAAATAAACTCATATTAAAACATATCAAATAGAATTTGATAGATGACGGTATCTTGTAGCTACATTGAAGTGTCACTAATAACGAGTTGATACTGTCATTCAGGTAGGCAGAAAATGTCCTCACCTATCTTAATTAAGACTCTTATAGAAGATTAATCAAGATTAATCATTTATGGTTATGAGTTGTTAGAGACAAACCCAAATTTATGAATATTCTTATCTGCACAGAGTAATTCACGGCACATTAGATATATTCTTTGAAAATATATAATTTTTCACTTTTGACTCATCAGCTATATCTTTAATTATGTGATATGCAAATTTCTATCAATCAATCTCAATTAAATATTTGATAAATACATTCAAATAATTCATGCTCATTTTCCGTTCATAATCAATTAGATCGATGAAGAGTGAATGAACAAACAAAAACACTCTATCGCCCAAGATGTTGAACTAATAAAATTACAGAATGAAGACGAATGAATATGATACGAAAGAGAGGAAAAAAAAAATAATACCACCCCAAGTCATTAAAAATATCTGTCTATCGAGATGCACTCAATGAAGTTGATAGATAATGAGCGGGGAGTTGTAATTTGCCAATGTCCAACATAAACGATGCTTCGAAGATGGGAAGAAGAGTCTCCATCCGCCACGCGATTATCCCTTCTTTTTGTCCATACATATATCGACAATGATGGAAGTTTCAGAAGTAGGCAAGCAGCCTGCACGCGCCTTCATTATTCTACTATCCTTCTCATTCACATTCGCTCCCTCATTCTGTACTCTCGCCATCCCTACACCAGTAGAGCCGCCAACATCTGTTGGGGGGATGCAGTGCGCTGTCCTTGTTACACCAGCCAGGCCCTGTCCGCGATCAGGGACTGCTGCCTGGTAACAGCGCACCTTCATGCATCCAATATACGTAATTCTGCCACATCAATATACTCACACGAAATTTCAAGATTTTCGCGTTAAATATATATTTGAATGAAAATTTCCAACTATATTTTGTAATTATCTCATGGATGTCCGTGATGAATATTTCTGTATTTCATCCTTGCCAATGTATGGATAAGATTATTAATAATACATATATATATATATAGTTTATAGCAAATGAATAACAATCAGGCGCAATGGGAATTAAAAAGCACATCTGCTTACTCGATATGCGGCAGGTGTTGAAGTTGTTTTGCGCTCGCGATCGTTCTTTCACTTTTCACTCGAAACTCACATTAAAAAATGAGAAGAGAGAGGGCAAAATGAAGGAGGACATAGTGAGAAAATGAGAGACTCAAGGATGTCCGGTGTGTATATGTCTAAACGATCCCTATTGCCAATAAAATTATACCAACTACTTAATCATTGCTATAATACATATAAATATATAGTAAATGGAACTGAGGGTATATGATTAGTGCAGCAACCCCGATCACTATTCGGCTTGCTGCCGAGAACCTTTTCCAATTGACGTCATTGCCACTTGGCCAATGTTTGTTCTCCTCATTTTATTCTATTTTTCTTTTTTTATTTTCATCGTCTCAGTTAAGAATATACAATGCAACAGGGAAAGAGAGAAGGTGAGAGGGGAAGAGCTGGATATGCACATGTTTCGTAACGGTATGTATACACATATCTTTATATGAAGAGTTGCAGAGTTCTATGCCTGATAGTTTTATAAGTATGTCATTCATTTGGACATTACTCGAATCAGCCAATGTGAAAACAAGCAAACCCTTTTCTCACATTATTTTTCATAGTTCATTCAAGTGTTTAAACGAAACAATTTTTTTTTTGCTTGTATCTGATGTTGCGTCGGCGTATATGCCTTAAGGGTTATCGACCCTCTTGTATTTCCTCTCTTCCATCTCGTCATCCCCAGTCCCGCCTCTGCTCTCGTTCGCTTGCGCTCTATAGATTGCCACCCTAGAAGATTTGTCCTCTGCCTCGACCATATACATATGCAAATATATATATACATAAATTGTGTCTATCTGTCTGTGAGTTTGTCTCGCTCGTTTTCCCTTTCCCATATCTCTTTTTTCTCTCTCATTCTTCCAACTTCTCTATACTCTTCTTTTGAAAGTTTCAGCTGCTTGAGAATGGCATGTGTTGGCGGTTGTCGACTGAGTTCTAACTAAAAATAAATGAGGATTGTATATTTGGCTACGATTACGCGCGTAACGTATTCATTTACGCTTGTATATATGCATGCGCCTTTGGCCGTCCCACTTCCTTCCCTATTTGCCCATTAAATATACTTGGATTCAATTCGCACTAAAATATCGTTTACCATAATGTAGGCAGAGGGCTAACGAAATTTTAACTCGCTGTATTTATAGGTTACGATTTTATTGTCAATTTTTAGCGTAATAATTGTTTTGTTCGAGACAATATCGTTATAGATGGGTGACAATTGCAAATAGTGTTTCGATTGACAGCATATTTTCACAATTAAAAACTACTTATCTATGCAGTCACCACTTTTACTTTTTTTTGCCACCCCATACTCGCCCTTTTTCTTGTTTATCGGCCTTCATCATATTCAATTTCGAATTGCATTCAATTAGAAATGTGCGGATGGAGAAGTTCACGTGTTTCCATATTGCATGGAAGTTCTAGATGTAAGAAATATTTTGAACATTTCATATAGACCGTCATTTTAATGACTACAGATGAGATGAGATCACCACTGGAAAACCCTGTTCAACCAGTTTTCAAAACAGACTGATGAAATTACTTCATGTACATATTCTCATATGATAATCGGATATATGCTTCGACACATAAAAATGCTGTTGATAGATCTCGTTCTTTTCTAATTACATCTGAATGGCCAACAATTACGAGTGGCAACATAATTTATATTAAGTATTCATTGTTTATCAAAAGATTATAATTCTCGCTGGGATTTCAGTAAATATCTCCGATCACTATATTGATCTATCAAGAAAAAATTTGTTCAATGAAACTACCCGTTGTCATGGGAGAAAAAACATTGAGCAGAATATATTTCCGATTCAATTCGGGCCATAGGTGGGTGTAAGTTCTCGAGGGGTTTGTTTCATTCGGCTGTGCAGACCGGCCGACCATATCGATTGAAAATTTTTCAACAAAGTAATATTTTCATATTATATTTAGAAAGTCTTGACCCTGGATGATACATTTGCTGAATTCTCTAGCATTTTTGACAAAAAAAAAACAATAATATTATGGTATAAAAATTATGCGAATTATTTGTCATAAACAATCGAATTGAATGATGTGAATCCGTATCTACCTGGTAGAGAATGTGAAGTATGGTAGGTAGGCATACAATGAGAACTTATGCGGAAAATTTAAAATTAATTCAAAGCATTTTTGGAATATTTGAAATTGGGTGAAGATACGAAAAAAGTGTGCTGGCGATGAAGACATTGGTAATATTTTCGGATTTATTACTGAAATTAGTAAACCATTGTGAAATAAAAAATCCAATATCAAAATCAATCGCGGCATTTTCCAATTTCTAAGAAGTATCATCGTCACATTGGATTTGGACATTTGATTATTTCAAAAACTCAGCAAGATGTTTTGTAAGTTGAAGAAAAAAGGAAGATTCTCATTTCAATAATACGAATGTGTTTAGCCATATTTACAAGTGGCAATAAAAACGAGGACAAATACAAGTCTTGTATTCAACTATGCAATTTTTACCAGATATCAATTAGTATATTCAATCATGATACAACATCTGGTATGTTTATTTTTTTCATTAGATATATATGCTGATGTTTGATGAAGTGTGTAAATTGAACGCCCGCACTTTTGAACCCAGATGGCGCTAATGAGTACGCCACTGCGACGACCATACGTTCTCAGTCAGCTGTTTTTATCGCAGTCGATAATTCTTTAAGAAATTACTGTTTTTCAAAGTTCTTTCAAATATACAATTTAATATTATCCACACGAAAATACACATGCATTACTACAATACTTGCAACCATTTGTTTCAGAATGGAATAAACAAATTCTGTTTTTACACTTGAGAAAAAAAAAGGAAACGGTTCACCAGTGGCGCTGCTTTACTGTCACAATAGAACTTCATTTTTTACTCAATGAAATGTAGAGATGGTCTGGTTAATCAACGACACATAACCTCATCTTGCACTTGCAATTATGTAGAGTTGTATGATACATTCATCATCATAAACAGGACAAAAAATTTTATTCTCCTTGGATGATTAAGTAATGAAAATAACTTTGTCTATGACTTAATATTTACAAAATGAAATGAGAGATTTTGTTTGATGAGTTGTCGGTAGTAGACGTGAATGCTGGAGAATGTTTTTCTTCACGTCATATTTTTTGTTTTAAGTCGCAATAGAATTAACCTACACTCACCATTGTGACTGGTATTACTCGATGATTGACCCATAGCTTGTAAAAAATTGTACAGCCAAATATGATTGTTGAGGAAGAAGAATGAGCAATTGGAAAACGTGATTGTTTCACACAATTTCAACACACCACGAGCATGGCATCACTTTACGTCGATCCATTTTACATATATTAATTTATTTTATCATGTGTGAATAATCAACGAAAAAAACCAAACAAACGAAATGAAAATTACATTGCAACAGACAGCAATACCCGCAGTCTTGCGACAACGGGAATTGACTTTAATGGACGGTGTTTTAGTTTGACAAAACTATATGTATCAGTGTGTGTTATATCAGTGATATCAGTATAGACGCATTATGGCGGTTCAAAATATATATATGTATATTTACATACATATATGTACAGTGGCACCCGCGCATTTTTTAAATGAAGCGCAGTCATAGGTCGAGTATGGTATGTACACAAAATTTTGTTTCACATGACAACCGAATAACTGAAAATTTCGAATAAAGTAACCGAATAGAATTTGTTGAGAGTTCCATAAGTTAAAGTTTCTCCCTTTCAGGGTATATGATGGCGTGTGGGGTTATTGAATGAAAATTCAATTTCGATTACCTATCTTCAGCCATAATTAAAATTATAAAGCATTTCTATTATGCATCATCGCAATTTTTTAATTTTCTGTACTTCTCATATAACAATTTTCCCATTCAGTATAAAAAAAATGTTTTTTTTTCGATTAATTCAATATACAATTTCGATTCAGTTGGGCCAGGTAGTTTTCAATAAATGTCATAACGGATTATTGAGATTTAGGGCACGTTCGATCAATGAGTAACGTGATCTCGAGCCAAATCACACACGGTTATACTCTACTCAGATACTATATACATCATGGAATGGTATAGTTTTTTATTCTAAACTACATCTGAAACTCCCACAGGATATATGAACAGTTACAATTAGAGATCTCTTCAATCCAATTTATATTGTTATTTCATATAAGTTAAATTTAATATAGTGACCTTTTTTCCAGTCGAACATTATCCTGCTAATTATTTCTAGGTGTCGAATACCGAAATTTTTTTTTCATACACTAACAATTCGATAGCTCAACAAAGACAAATACCTGATGCGTTGAAAACGCACAACAATCGCCACGGCTCTCCTCAAGTCCACATCACGCAATGCCTAATTTCAAATCGGCTTATTGCATGTCGTTGCTCTGCAGTTTCCTTGGTAACAGAAAATCATAACAATTGTTACAGTGTGTGCTTCATTATTGTTACGAATGATGGGACTCTGAGAATTAATGTACTCAGAATGTAGTTATTGTTTAAATGCATAATAGAAGTGTGAATATTTAACTTAAAAATGTTTTATCAATGGAGAATAATACTTTCAGTTTCGTTTTTCATTCTCTTCGCAACGTTAAATAACAGTAAGTTCCTATAACGTGTGACTGCTAAAAATTAACGCTTCAGAAAGTATGTTTCATGTATGTACACAGTTATTGAAAATTACGCGTGTGATACGACCGAAAATATGCGTGCTAATTTGTGTATTCACCATTTTAGTCATGAATATCGTATGATGTTGATAATCAAAAAATACCTAGAATAATTTCATAAAATGTGTGAAAAATAATTATTTCACGTCAAATCGGTTCTTCTTTTTCTGAAATATGACATCAACTAAGTTTGAAAATTGGAAAAAATATTTTATTCCTGCAGGTTTATGTCCATTTGAATCATAACAGCTAAATTATTCCGCTGTAATGATCTTTTAACTTTATAATTATTTCTGACAGAAGAATCATTTTTTGTTGTGTTGCTATCGGAGTTTCATTAATTACCTTAAATAACTTATTTATGATACACTAACGTGAACTTAGAGAAACCAAATTTTATTCCACTTATATTTGACATTGAATTAATTCCGTCAAAAATAATTCTATCAGTGCTGGAATCAAGAATTATCATGCAAGAAAACGTAATAGCTACGAGGCGTCGAGGGTTTTTTTCCTCTTCTTTTTTCCTCTTCTTTTTTGAAAAATAGTAACGGTGTTTGAAAATTGATCGAGTTGTCATGCAGGCACTGACCGCAAACATAGTTTTGAGGGAAAGACGTTTGAAGTTTCGGGTAGGTATCAATCCCAAATTGACGTTACGTTTGATTTTACACCTTTGCAATGGAACAGAATTATCGAAATATATTTTTTCTATTGTTCTCGAAGAGAGAGAGAACATAAATTTTCGTGGATAAAATGGATTTCTGGTGGATTAGAGGTGTACGTAATCCCTTGA
The DNA here is from genome assembly GCA_030523045.1 of Meteorus cinctellus. NCBI lineage: Eukaryota > Metazoa > Arthropoda > Insecta > Hymenoptera > Braconidae > Meteorus > Meteorus cinctellus. Next base: position 55,197 of record JAPYZF010000225.1, on the reverse strand, counting down.
ATATCATTTGAAGTATTTGTAAAATTTGTTATAAACATTCATTTGCATTGACAATATATACTCATTTCATAAGTGAATGTTTGAGATTATCACTTTCTGACATATACCATATGAGAATGCATAGAACTGCATTGACTCGGTATGCGTTGGAAAAGTATTATTGTATATTGACACGATTTGAATTGTCAATTAGCTGATGCCATCGACTGCTTCGTGTGTGAATCAATTGGAGGTAGCAACAAAGATTGCGATGATCCATTCCACAATAATAGCTCGTTGGCTCTGTTGGAATCGCCGTGTTACGGTGGTCGAAAAGGTCGCGCCGGACTTTTCCCCGCTACTGCTTGCTTGAAACTCTCGGGGATATACGGTTCGTATATTCTTAAAAAATAATTCACATATATATAATTAATGACTATGTCACTCTTATATTTGCGGCTGCAGATGAAAATGGTGAAACTTTAACTGTGAGAAGTTGCGCTCTGGACAGTGGTACACTCACTACCGACTCTGAACTGATTCGAATGTCTCATTGTGGAGCCTTCTACTATGACGATAAGTAAGAAGAAATCAGACCATTGAAAATCGTAATTCATGATAATTACTGAAATATTTATGCTCCATTGATTATTCCTTTCATTGTCCTTTAGATATGTTCGTGGATGTGTACAGTCATGTAGTGACGCTGATGCTTGTAACAGTTGCGAGCTAGCCCATGTTGATATCGGATTAGTTTTTGTGTTATCTGCCGGATTATTTTTTATGAATTTGATATAAATATGAACATAGGATATATGAGGAATGCAGAGACATATATATACGTACCGAACTACCTCAATATTGCTCAGAAAGAAAGAGAGAATCATTGGGTGTTTTTTTTTTCCGAAATCAAGAACAAAACACTTCTGACAATGTTGGCGAAAAGAGTTCGATGCAAACACGTGTCTTTGCGTAACATTCAGACTGTACTATGTCATCGTCATAATATTGTGTGCTGTAAAATATGCTATAGCGTAAATTCTGTGTTAAATCAAATTTTTTTAACCTAAAAAATAAATTGGTAGGATAATTTTTGGCATATGAGAACCAATTATAATTGGATTGGTAAGAGAGTTGAATTCGAGAGATCAGTCGGGTTAATCATACTGTTACATGACATCATGCATAGTCGCATTGAAAATGTCTACGATCAATTGGAAAATTTTTCATCTATAATCGGCACCTGGCTGTGGGACACAGTTGGACTCATCATTGATATATTACTTGAATTTCTTACCAGATCTATTGAGCTCACAATAGCTATTTTACATTTAGCCTTTCAAGTTATATGTTTCTTGAGGGATTTATGTATTGAGGCAATGCAAACATTTGCAAATATATTTCGTGGTATTGTCAATGTTGTTGGCTCCATCGACTCTGACGATGTCGAGGATTTTGCAACCGCTTGTATAGTTGTAATACTTTGGATTGGTGCTGGTAAATTCATTCTCGGTGCTTTAGACAAGGTGAGTTAATTCAATGTCTCCCGTTTCTCATAAACCATTGCAATGGAATATCTCTCTGTTGAACATTGTAATATTCAAAGATATCTGTATTTATATCAATTAGAATACTGGTCGCTACAATCCTCTGAACTTATTTGGCAAGACGGATGTACAGTTGCGATCAAACAGTCGTTTTGAACATCAAGAAAATTGTCCTGCAATCCGAGAAAGCGCATGGCTACGAGGCACATCAGGCCCAAGGAAAAAATCGATTGTGTCGCGGAAGCGAAACTCAACGAAATACTGAAAATTTAAACACGGTGTATGACAAAAATTGTTTCATTTATTTGTAACGTGTAAAAAATTTATATATAATGCAATAATAATTTTGGATTTGCGTATTGTCATCAATTATTTTATATACATACATATAACTATAACTGTTACCGTTTTGAAAATAAAACGGATTATAAATCCCCCTCTAAGTTTAAATAAATTATATTAACTTAGTATTCGATTGTCTAGTAGCGCCATTATCCGTAATAATAAATAAAATGATTGTTGTATAATCAGGAATTTCATCTTGGGTGACAATATCATATATCCATTGATATGTCAATCACTTACGATTGTTATCGCAAGCATGTATTCGGGCCATGAAAATGTTCTTGGCAGTTGAAGCTACAAAAATAAATAAATGGAAATTATCGGAAATTTTTGAATTATGCACTTGAAAGTTTTTAATAATACATACTTGTTCGGGTGAATTGAAAATATCGAATTCACTTGCCATTTTTTCGGCTAATTCATCTGGTATTAAAACTTGGAGCCATGGGCCCTGAACAACATATGGTCTTTCGTGTGAGACTAACGTTCCAGTAACGGAGGATGCAACGATTGTAATTGCTGAATGCGACAGGATGGATTTAAACGTAAAGTGCCGACCATGCATCACTCGGCCTCTTTAAGAGAGAAAAGATGGAAAATTACATGGGAAACGGACGAATTATGTATTCAAATATAAGATATGGTGGTACAAACTTGATAGCAAGTGGCAACAGACTCCCAGCCTCGAGATTGAACGTCATGTGAAGTCCATCGAGTGGTTTCATAGTGAAATTATCATTGAATATCGGTGTATGGTCACCTTCGTTGGGCAATAATTTTTCAGATTTTACTGACATTTTCGAGGCTATATTCGTTACTAAGCATTCGTCATTTTCATCTTTGTCATAATCATCACCATCAGCATCCTCATCATCCGATTCTTTTCTTTTTTCTCTATACTTTTCAGTACTGCTATTCACTGTTGTTTGCACCCACCTTTGGCAACACACATATATGAATAATATCATTAAAAAATGAGAAGAAAATTTTTCTTTACAGGTATGGTTGAAATTTTTCATTGTATTGTGTGACCGATAATGTCAACGTACCAACATTTCGCTGATACTCCACTCAAATTTGATCCTTCACGCTCAATGCCAGTCTGTATTTTTTCTGCGACGGTCGGATCTTCCTCCATCGCCGAATGAACTCTGTTAGTATTAGTTACTAGCCATGGACCACAACCTCTCGTTGTTTTTAGAAGATTTACGACACCCAATCCATTCCAGTGCTGTGCGGCTTGCAATTCCTCTGAAGTCACGCCAATTATTTGTACAAATGATACCTATAGCAATTCAACGCAGACCCATGAATATAAGTGGTGACAAGAAAAAAAAAAACAGAATGAAGAATCATTGAATTTGTATGCGAACCTCCCCGTGTGGTGTGGTGATTGAATCCGGTAATTGTGGATCTTTGTCCATTAAGATTTGGGTGATGCGCCCCCCTTCATTACCCAAGGGTGCATGCCACGAGACATGGTCTCCTGGGAGTAACATGTTGCCGGAGTTGAACACATATTTAGCTAATTGTTGCATAACATTTGCTGGCCAGGTTGGCGGAGTTGTCTCACCGTGCCCGCGGACCAGCCTGAATGTTAATTCAAATCCAAAACCACTTGGACGCCCTGGTTCACTTTTTGGATGCAACCTTCCATCGCCATGTAAATCTGATAAACCTAAACTGTCAATGAGAAACGGACTTTTTAATTCCGACTATGACTGAGCGCATATCAGTGATTATTTGGCACAAGTCCCATATTGCGATGAGGTAGATTCGAAATTTATCTCATATAATAAAACGAGTTGAATTCCATATAAATTACATAAAGACAAAAATATGCTATTCCTTCGTTCATTCAAGGTTGAATTACAATTACTATATGTAAGACCGAATATAAGTTAATACGTGATGAGTTTGTGGATAATAGTAGCGTTCTTTATTGAGATGATGGAAGATGAAATAAGAACCATATATTTCCATGACCGATCATAACATTTTTTAAGTAAAATCTGAAATATTGAATTGAAAATTTGTGTACAAAGTACTGTGTATATTTCTTTTTGTGCATGATTATCATCACGAGATTTTTACATCATAATGAAAGGGGTATTTTTCTCCATATGTGATACCACATGACCAATGAATTAATGATCATTTCCGTTCTATATTTGGTTCATACTTGAAACATCAGTACTTTTTGCCTGTATTTTCAATTGCGAAATTGTGGTTGAAACATTCTATTATATAAAAATGTAATTGGGATATACAGATTGGTGAGACAACATGAAAGTTTTTAGCAACAATTAAAGCAATGCAAGTGATAGCAAATATGCAAAATAAATTTTGTTATCATCATGGAATTGTAGGACTGAAACTAAGCAGTGACTAAATATATTGCCATAGTAATGAGATACAGTGAAGAGTGTATTCAGACTGATTGACCTACTAGCTGACTTCTATTTTACTAAGTCTAATTCAATGTATGCTCAATACAACTTTTCATCAACAATTGCCTTTCTTCTTTGAGATTTGGATGTGTCTCATGGTATCATTCTCTGTACCTTGTAGGTGTATAATAACCGAAAACATGATGTTTTGATTTTGTGGTGGTGGTTTCTTTGTAAAATCAGACTAATAGCAAATTTCCGAGCTGCATTGCCGCTGTATTCGGTTTTGATCACACGACATACATTTCATCTATGCAGACACACCCCAAAAACACTTTGAAGGCATCTATAATCTATTTTTGACGCTCGCACCCCATTATGCTATAAATAGTGTAGAGGATGTATGTGTCATTGTGCATTGACTCGCACACCCACACATGCACAAATTTCATGAGTGTGGTGCGTATATATACTCACAATCTAGACATTGGTTTTGGAGAAAATAGAAAAGTAAAATTCTCACCTAATATAATGCCAATGTGGTGGTACTCCAAGTTCTGAACAACCAGGATTATCATACATACTTATGTAGTCTAGTGGATCGGGACCACCTAACCTAAAAAACAAGAAACAAATGTTTTCAAAGTAATGTTTAGAGAATTGTAAGGCAGAGAAGATTGGATGATAGAAATTAATGCATACCAAAATTTAACTATAGCTGTAACTGTAAGTGGGTTGCTTTGTTCGGGATATATTTCTTTGAAAACATTGTGCAAAGCGTCAAGACCCAAAGCCCGACTCAATGGAGCTTCTGTTGGATTGTTTGGTGGATGATTCGTAGAAAATTCTTCTTTCTCTCTCATATTTCCAAACATTGGCAATTAAATAGGTTCAACTTGAAATTATTCAAATTATAATAACAATACACTAAGACGAGTGTTGCAATTTTTACGGCTACACTATTGTTAAATTTCTGACGCTTCGCGTTGAGACGTCATAAACATATCGGGATGATGGGGAAATCACACGAACACACTACAATCCACTACACCATAGCCACTGCTGCTACCAGACTGACTGACTGACTGTCTCCAACTGTGCCTGTTCCTGACTCATTCACACAATTCTTTCAACTCTTGGATTTCGTGGACCTTTCCGTATTCTACGACCACATTCTACAATTTCAATACCACTCTTCATATATATATAGATAGACTTTCCCCCAATGTCACGATACTTCAATTTGTATACAGCGGAAGTTTCATATATAGCTGAAAATTGTGATATGCTAGGGGCGGAGAATGTTGTAAAAAACTCTTATTCATGGAATGCCTCTTTCGATTTTTCACACTGTGTATTCTCTAACCAATCAGCATGTTCACTTTTACGCGCGAAATTCGAAAACTGTCAACATTTGGATAATGAGTTGCAGTAGTGAGAAACGAATATGGGTCGATATTATCCGTGTTGAGGAGGAATTTACAATGGCAGCACACAACGATGGATGTTGGACAATGGTGCAATGAAACATTCAGATTTATCGTAACGCGAATATCTAAAATGAATTTGTATGACAAAAATTGTGAAGTGTATATTTGTCGTTCACTTCAGTTTCAATTCATCTATTTTTGTTTTGTCGAAACAACGGAAGTTTCGTATTGAAAGTTGATACAAAAATACGTCAATGACATTTATATCCCATACATGAATGCTTTGGTGCTGCACAATTCGATGATTGATTTCACGTCCCAAAACTTCCAAAGTCAAAAGCAACAATGATGATAGTGGAGTATCTGACAAAGGCGGAATGGGAATTAAAAATATTGTACGACCAACTCTTATAATTCTGATGATGAGTCGATTAATGATATTGCGCACGTTATTCCGCCGCTTCGTTATGGCTTTGTGAATAAAGTTATTTGCGATCGGTGTCCCTGAACTGTTTATCAAGAAAACATTCTTTCAATACAAAATTTTTTGGAAAATTTCACGTAGCTGCTCTCAGAATAGAATGTTCAGAGGATTGAATTTCAGTTATTTTCAATTTACTGTGATCGGGAATTTATTCTTTTCTTTCATATATCGAATATCGATAAGTATGCGATTCTCAAATATATATTGTTAAGTCACTAAATTTCATCTTCAAGTTTTATAATTGGGCAATAATATAGTCACTATCTATCTGCTAATTTTTTTTATACAAAACTTCATCCCCTCAAATCTCGATTGTATGTCTTTTTTTTCATACATTTCGCTCCACAGAATTTAATAATAAATGTGGCGAATCGTGCGAATCTGATTTCATCCTATACACTGTCATCCACGAATCTGACTTTACATGGTATTTCATATAACACTGTCTCTTCTTCTCTCGTGGGATCGTTTGAGACCAAGTTACGATCAGATTTAAACCAATATATAACAAAAACGTCGATAGCTGGCGGAATGTTGGAAATCACGTATCCACTTCTACTCATGATGTACATTTTTTTTTTCTTTCAATCTTCTGGTAACATGGTGTAAAAAATTGGTTTATTTTTAGGAGGGCATGGGCTCAGCCAGGTTATTTGATTATTTTTTGTATCAACAATTGAATGATGTATTCATCTTACATCGAGTGATAAGATGTGGAATTCATAGTATTGTTCCAATATCTGCTCTTAATATCATACACAAACTGAATATTTGTTTAACTATTGTAGAAATTCGCAATCAATCGTGCGAATGATAAACAATAGAGAACCTCGGTAACTATTTGACTATGGGAGGGGGCAATATGGCAATATCATATTTTAGGTTTTGATAGACTTTGTAGCATTCATAACGCCATTCAATTTTTGCCAATACCAGTGGTCATAATTCTGTCTTCCTACAATATTGGACGCAATATGATATCGTATGCACACTAATAGTCTATAAAAACGCGCATCTCACCGTTACATTTCAAAGTCTCACACCGCAAGCAAATCTGAAAATAATCATTTACATTTGTTTTTGATTGCACTCACAGAGCAGTCATCAATCAAAACATTTATGTTAATTCACAAATGGATACTTAGACGATAACTATCGGGAATTGATAGAGCGACTGTATCAACTTTTGATTGTTATGATGATCGGATGAACGAATTTATCACAAAATTTCCATGAAAACGGCTTCACAGTAACGGTACTCAGTGATTATTTGCATTACGGCGTCATCATAAGAAGTTAAAGATAAAATGCTTCGGTCCATAATTATTATTTCTACAATTATTTTCATATGTTTATGGGTGACATAATATTTTTTCATCGTTTGATTATTATACGAACTGATCGAAATTCATGGACAAATTGAAATATAGTTTTCAGTTATTGATAGTATATGTAAAATGATTATTGCGGTTTGAAACACATGTCAAAAATCAAATTTAGGTCTTCACCGCAGGAAAATCATTTTCCCAACTATTCTGGTCTCGAACGCGTGAAGGGGAGGGAAATAACATATGCCTTTCTGTCAGTTGTGTGCAGTCAATGAAATGCTCGCCAGTAAATCTATTTTTGAACAATAATAAGAATTCGCAAAGGACAGATTTTCCATGGGGATATGGTGGAGCTCATTCGAGTTCAATTTATACCAAAAAAAGCTATATTACTACGATTTTTTTTACTGTTACACGTTGAAGATTCACTATACATATGCGCGAGTCCTTATTCAATGAAAAAATTTCGGGTCCTGAATACGCCAACAATTGAATATTAGTGCATGAATTTTGTGTTCATAACTTTTGTATGTAAATGAAGAGTTGACATGAAAAACGATGATTTTGTATCTTCCATTTATGTCAATGTTGGGGGAGACAATTTTGAGATGCACTTCTTGTTTTCGCATTCCTGAAACTCGTCACACTCGTCTTTGATGATGCAACTCTCTGAAAAAATAGAATAATGAATTTTGATAAAAATAAACTGATTTCTCTACGAATTCTTTAATTAAAATTGAATTAAAAAAATTATGTCTTTACATTGTTAATTACTGTTCATAATTTTACATACTTTCCACACATTTATCGAGAGGATCACCAATCAGACCTCTTGGACAAATACAGAGTGCTTCGTGATTCGTCGCATCACATTGACTGTTTTCCCCACACGAAACAGAGTCACATGCATCAATGCAATTATTCTCTTCACATCGTTCATTTTCAAAACAATCGCTGCTGACTGTACAGTTTTCTAGCGTTTGGATAAATGAAAATTTGAAAAACGATTCAGTTGATTCAATCATTGCCATAATCGAACGTACTTGACTTCCCTGAACTAGAATTATGTTATTTTACGGCCCTAACTCTTCGATAGAAGAGATGAGAGCACGTGCAGAAACGTGAGCTGAATGTATTTCACACGCCAATGGTCCGCATTATGTGTTAGAGCAAAAGGGCAAGAGAGAATCAATATTACCATTATGTATTTGGAGTGTTGAGTAAGCATATCTGATCGATATATCGATGAATATATCGGAACCTGATATAGCTTGTGGTGAAAAAGGTGAGCGGGGAAACGTCAAGTGGGGCGGGCGGTGACAAGCTGATCGGTGTAAGTAGAACACATGTCAACTGCACCGAAAAACGAGGCTTGTGAATACTTATTCCATCAAACAGAAGATTATCCACGCGCCAGAAATGCTGGTTTACAATCGCAAATGAATTAGGCCAAAGAATATCACTGAGAAGACTGGTGTTCGGTTGAGAGATCGGAGAATGGGATAAGATTTAAAAGCTAAGTCAGCGTGTTTCGCCCCAAGAACGAATCAATCAAATATTTTTTGACGTATGAATTGGACTTAAGGAATGTTTACTGAAAGTGCTTATTGCTAATTGCAAATAAATTTGACATGTTGTATCAATTCGTATGTGAATATGGGTGAGAGTTTATCAAAGCATCACGACAGGTGGATGATTCAAATTTCACGTGCATAAAACTGTATCAGGAATTTCATTTTTATTACTTTTCATTACTTATCGTAATTATTAATTGGTCGTTAATTGATGTTGTGATACGTTGAATCATGATTAATCACGTAGTGCTTTAGTTGTGAAAATTACATGCTCCCAATTTGTTGTAGCTTGTAATGATAGAGATATCTCTCTCATTATCAGTTAGATAGTTTACTATAATGTTTGTGATCGATTAGTGATTGACAAATTTTCATTAAATTCGTGCAATGCCAATTCGTGTTAATTTAAAAGTCAATATGGTAATAAATTGATATATATATACTGAAATTGAAAATATGTAACCATCGACTGAATGGAATTGAATCTCTATGTATGGTTAATATATCAAATTATATGAGCTCAGGAAGCCTGGAGAAAAAGTGAATTAGGACTTAAAATTTCTTTTCGTTTATGATGCGTGATTTTATGATAAAGAGTTCGAATCTCTTTGTCGAATTAGGATTTCTGGCAGGCTTTCAACATTTTTTCTCTTCCCATTCCTTCCCATTTTTATATTGTTTCTGGTTCCCACTGGAATGTGTCTTTAAATGAGAGCAAATGTGACGAGTCACAAGTGAGACTGATCTCTTGGTTGAAATTCGAATCAAGTGGGTTCAACGAGAGCAAAGATTGACTGTGAAAGTGTCAATGAGACTTTTTCTCATTGTACTTACCCCTAATACATTCAACTTGCGGATCGCCAGTGTATTTGTCCATACAAGTGCAAACAGCAGCATGTTCTACTACATCACACCATGCGTTTTCTCCACACGAGATTGATTCACAGGCATCAACACATGCATTGTTTTTGCAGTTGTCGAATTCATCACAATCATTATTAGTGGCGCAATTCACTAAGGAGCCAACATGATAATTTCAAAGAGAAAGTGAATGATTTTACTATTGCACTTGTTATTATGATACTGACGTTCTACACATATGGCTTCAGGATCACCAGTATATCTGTGCATACACGCACAAACAGGAGCATGGTCTTGAACATCACACCAAGCATTTTGTCCACAGGTGAAAGATAAACATGCATCAACGCACTCATTTTTCTCACATTTTTCGATCTCTGTACAATTATCGTTAGTAATGCAGCCCTCTGAAAAAATTGACATGTCCAATTCAGCGAGTGCTCGATCGTATATTTGACAATATAACATACAATCTACATATTTTTTGAGAGAATCGCCAGTCAATTTTGATGAACATGTGTAAGCATCAACATGATAACATATGTAGCACTATGTGTTTTTGTCATACGATCTTGATTCACACATGTCAATACACGTTTTGTCCTCGCATTTTTTAACACAAAACGTTTGACAGCAGTAATGCACGGTCTAAAATATTGAATGATAGAAGTCAGGGTGTAATTGAAAACAGCACCTCTTTGGAAGACGATTGACAGAATTTCCCATCGGGATAGAATGGTTGGATACAAATGTAATGTGGATGGGCTGATATTGACTCAGCACAACAATCACGTTCATCAATTTTAATACAATACTATACTTCAGAAGAAAACTATTTCCGATTGACAATCTCACTTTCTCACAATTTCATGAGAAACTCATCTTTTCTAATAACATATTACTGTTTTCAACATTGGACAAATTATTCGATTCATAATTCGATGTTTAGAAGTAATCAATAAATCAACAGCCAACAATAAACAGATTGAAGTGACGTGGTGGATCATTAGAAATATGAGAAATAGTATATAAATTTATGCATGAATAGATGTTGAATCCATGTGATGTTTGAAGAATCAACATGTTCAAAGTTTCTTGAGTGATTCAGAGTTCATAATTCCACACTGATATATGATGAAATATTTATTGTGACAGTGAGTGAATGAAAAAGTTATTGCAAAATATGATTCTTCTCAGATAGTTGTTTTGTGTAAGTTCTCTCTGTTCTACTCACCATTTTTACCCTGCGGTGGGATCCATGTCTGGATTGAAGATAAGAATAATATTAAAGCAATAGTTAAGAATAGATTAAAAATTCATTTGCATCAGGCTTACATATATATGTAGATGTATATGTGATATATTCAATTTTATTTCATACTCACATGAGCTGCCTGGCAGGATGACACGGAGAAGAAAGCAACGGCGGGCACGATGAAGATAAATATTCTCTTGATTTCCATTACAGCTTCCTGTGAATTGCAACGCAATAGTCAAATCAGGATACAAGCATCAATACAGATGTGGGAGTCAGTGCTATCCAGTTTCATATAAGAATGTATATGAATTCCTTGAAATATCTTCTGGATGTCGATGAAGAAATCCATGTATGCACAATGGATAAGTCATTGGTGAGATGGTATAAGTAACATATTGAAATCTTATTAGCATAAATATCTTGATAAAAAAAAAAGATTTTTCTTGTTTAGCAAAAAATAGATTTGCACTAGAGGCAAATATTTCTAAAAACAGATTTGCCGAGTATGGTTTTTTGCACTAGAGTTGGCTTTAGCATTCTAGATCTGTTCAGTTTTGCTATGAAGTTTATCGGATTATTGATATATGCGGGAATATGGCTGACTGAGGAAATCGATCAAGGTTTGCTCAATTCTTACCTATTAGTCTTGAGAAAAATTGATTGACACTAAGTGGAATTCATATTGGCTCTTATCGTATTTTCAAACCATGTTCACTGATGTAAAAACAAATGCAATGTGTAATGGCACAAAATAATGTATGCATGTATAATCAATCAATAAATTGAGTGTTGCCAAATAACGATTGGTGTTGATTAATAATAACAGTAATTCTAAAACGGTTGTGTTTTGAGAAACAAAGTGAACGTTATGACAAAGATCCGGAAAATATTATCGTAAAATAAATCTATCTGACTGTGATTATTCACAAAAGTATTCGTGTTAATTGATAAAGGCAGAGAAATTATTCAATTCAACAGTTTCGAATGGGTAATAACACGTTAAAAACTCATATTCCAAATTTTCAATTCAAATATAATTTTTCGTTGTGATGCGTGACTCAGAAATTTGACTTTTTGACAAAAGACATGTATGCATTTTATTCTATGACAGTCCATAAAATTGTATGAATCTTGTGGAACTGATCATGCATAGTATTATAGTAAGAAACCGAACATAAGGCTCAAATCTTTATTGCCATAAATGTTTCAAAATTACATGAGAAAACTTCTTAAAACTTGGGATTGATAATAGCGTGATAGCTACTCTTACTATTTCATTAGTTCAAACGTAGTTTCTGGTTTCGTACATGTTTTAATTTTTCTTTACGTATATCGGAAATACTTCCGCTATAACTGTCATAAAGAATCACTTCCAAGTCATAACTAAATGAGTCAGTTACAAATGAATGATTATCGTTATCGTGAAATTTTGTCACTTTATATATGTTCATATATTTATGTATATCCTCGTCGGTTGAATAATCTTCGTAGAGATTAAGGTGTTTCGGAAAAAAAAAGAATTTTCTTTTTCTTTGAAACAGGTTTAGAAGTTTTAAGTGAGTCACAGGAGACGTCTGCGAAAATATGAGTTTTTAATACTAACATTTAGATGCGGCTTATCGCTCTTTTTATTTTCCATTTATCCAGCAGAGGGAAAACTTTATTTGCTACTTCTGAATTTCATACCCGGCCAATGGATCAACATATGGGGATATTCAACATACATTGTTGTTCGGGATTGAATGCTTTACAGAAGAAAGCCTTAGCAATGACAGGGTATCAAGGCACGGAACATTTTGGAATGACAGCTCGTCGAAATTCGATGTACATGAAATTCATTGATTGTATTTTAATAACACTGTGAAAGTATTAGTCTTATCAAAAAACTACAAGGAATCTTTCCTAAATAACATCTAGTTTAATATTAACGAGAACCCAATCACAGTTCGTGTGTTTAATGAACAAAAAATAATAGGCTTCAGAAAACTTTTTGAGTTGAAAATAATTTTGAAATTTCCACTCACTGTTTCTTCCTCTGTACAAAACAAAAAACGCAATAAATTAAAACTCTAAAGACATTTTTTCCTACTAGGGAATCATTTCAAGAGATTTTCTTTTGAGAGTCAAACGAAGTTTTCGCTTTGTTAGATGAATGGGAAGTCGAGAATGTTAACATTAAAATGTTATATTTTCACAGACGTCTTCAGTGGCTCAACCGGAACTCGTGAACGGAAACCTGTTTCGAATTGTTCCCTTTTTTGTGAAACACCGTAAAACCTATTACCCGAAATTTAAGTGATAAATTATTTTATTTGCCATCGAACGATCATCATCTAAAGTTCTACAGTTTAGAAATCGGACTCGGCTTGATATATTGAAGTACGTACGTGAACAACACTTGATATTTACATCCACCTGAACCTTCGTTCATCGTATAATACATCTGACTTTTTCTTCCACTCAAATTCTCGAATGGCTGGATAAACGAATGGGAAGGTGGAGCAAGACAAGAACTCTTGAAAAACTTGACAACGCGCCGTACCATTGAAACTTTGTACAATAGAATCTCTTTAAGTTGACCGATCTGGAGCTTTATCAGAAACATAGGGGGGGCCATTTTACCTCACAAAAAGCGGATTCTAGAGAGAAATGAGAGGTACTTTCATACTTTGCCGTCATGTTCGTTGGTGGGGAAACCGGGAGAATATGGGGTTTATCAATAATCAGGCGAGCATAAACTTCAGATGTATTTTCAATAAACTTGTTCTATAAGAACTTCCTCTATCAGATTATCTATTGGTTGATTACTCATTTGCAGAATAACATGTTGGTTAATTTTTATGAATTGTATAAAATAATTCGAAAAGTTAATATCAGATATTTTGTTGTGCAAAAAAGCTCATGATCTTTGAAGATGTCTGTAATATATCAATTATGAAATTGTGTCTCGCAGTACTATGGGTAATATTATTTGAGCCATTTTCTTGTGCCGTGGCTGTTAGAGGTGCGGTGAACTATTTTCTATGAATTAGGGCGAATAAAAAACGTATAAATGGGACGGCGAAAAGAGGATCCACTGAACGATTGGATGGAAAAGTAAAAGGGAGGAATGTTATGTTACTGGGAGGGTGAAAACATTTTACGCATTGAATTACATGACATATGGTCGATTCAGTTTTCCTTTTTTCTATTTTTCTACAGAATGGGTTTATCATCAACCTGTTTCAACTATTATTTCTCTCCGCTCATAAATTTCTTCCATTCCATAAAAATTTATTGAGATCCCCGGCACCATCACCGTGTGATTAATCAGAAAATATATCAAAGTATTCCACAAATACTTCATCATTGGTCAGTATAAAAAACAGCCTATATCTGTTGTTCTCTGATATAAATTAAATATTCTTTCAAAGTTAGATTCATGTAATATGGGGTTGCAGAACTATTTGATTTCAAAAAAATAAAGTAATGAATTTTCTCTTGTATGAACGCGAAGATTAGACCGGGAAGTTGAGTTCTGCTGTACTTTTTCCCGTGACCTGGTTTCGGACTGGTATTTCAATTTGCACGCTTGATTGGCAAATTCATTTGTTGAAAATTGCATTATTTAGATATTATTACCATGTTGACAAACAAAGTAATCCTGGTTATTAATTCCTTGCAATTCCAATATGTCCCAGTAAAACTTCAGACTACATTTTAATTTCTGGAACAAGTGAATTATCACCAACATTCTTCAGTCGTAGTTTTCTCCCTCTGTGTGTATCAGTGAGCACTGGAGCTGTACTACCTTGAACTTCCCTTCCCTCTTCCTCATGTTTTGTTGTGAAGGGATGTGATTATCATTTTTCGTGTTTTCAATATATCGGATTTTGAAAATTGCACAACTTTCCAATTTGGCACGGAATCCGTTACTGAGCTCTTATGTCATTTCTTGATGGGGACATGGTTGCTCTCTGTGCCAAGTGCAAACGAT
Source organism: Meteorus cinctellus (assembly GCA_030523045.1). NCBI lineage: Eukaryota > Metazoa > Arthropoda > Insecta > Hymenoptera > Braconidae > Meteorus > Meteorus cinctellus. The sequence continues at coordinate 40,025 of JAPYZF010000225.1, read as the reverse complement.
GTTATTCTCCAAGTCTCATAGACCACCGCTGCTTACGAAGAAACGAAATTTTTATTATCATCATTTCTTTAGCAGATTTGCAGCAAGATGATAAGAATTGTAAATTTTTGAATATATTGTGAAATCTGGTGCGGGGCACTTGGTTTGATAACATCCTCGAAAATAATTCTTTATGCATTTACTTGATAGATGCAGGAGACCCAGTTTCAGTTTACTGACCAATATGTAATATGCAAGAGGGTATGGGCGAAGAGACATTCCACGTTTCAGATTTCCAATCGAATAATATTTGATTTACTTTTTTTATTCAAATTATTCTAAACGATTTTTTTTTGTTCAGTCATATTTGGCTCATGTGGAGTGGTCGAATCTCAGTGCACTAATTTTCTAATCCCCGCTTCGCGAATATTTAGTTTCCGGAAGTAGTTGATTTTTTTCAGATTTAAATCGATTCTGTTCAATTGGACAGACATACAAATATTTTCCAAATTGGATAAATCTGTACGAAGGTCTTGTGACCCGTGTCACTGCCAACAAGACACGGTTGATTTGCACGTCGCCGGACAAAACGCGGGCAATGATTAGTCTCATTGTCACTTGTTGATGATGAGATAAGGGTGAGACTTTCATTTGTTTGCAATTATTATTACTCATAGATAGATATTTAAATTCTCTCGTTTCATGTAACAATTGTTCAGTATGACACGGCATAATTAATAACAGATTTCGGGGGTATGATTATACAATCTAATATGTTTCATGATTGATTAGATTCTCCGATAATCCACTGTTGGGCCGAACGAGAATTTCGATTCTGCGAAATACTCTCACGCATTCAAATTGATTCTGGGTATGTTATTTGAAGATCAAAAAAAAAAAATGGAATTACTTTTCCATGTCGAATTGTTGGTCAAAAATTTGATTGTAATATGAGACTTTTTTTCTCCAAATTTCTCCACAATTTCCGCATTAGAAGTTTATGATAACATCCAGGAACATTCAAGTCGTTCGATTTATACGGTAATATTTGAAAGTCATTCAAAATTGGCCCGTTGAAAGTTTTCTTGTTTCGTTGCTGTATATATTAACGATCAAGTCCATCGTGTGGGAATTTTTGTTTAATAAAAAGGCGGGGTAAATCGATTGACAATTGACTTTAGTATGATAAATAATGCGACAAGTTTATCCCAAATTCGGAAAATTCATATTTTGTAAGGGCGATTCTTTTTTCAATTTTCGTGATATTCTTTTTTTTCCACACTCATCGCATTTATGTATACGTTAACACTGGGGATATTCCGTTCGTGAACCAGTCCCATATCTTTTCAATATATGACATTTTTTTGTGCTATTTCCTTTTTACAGTATTTTGTGCAAAAAATTTAATCGTATTATTTTAATGGAAGATATGACGATGATACTCGGAAAGACTGGAGCACCTTCAATCGTTTTTGTTGGCTGCAAATTAGATGATATACCGATTGAAAGCAATGGAAAACATCACACTCGAAAACACAAAATAGCACATGCAAAAAAACTGTGTGGGCACAAGTCGCTTACCCAGTTCATCAAATGAAAAACTTGATAAGCTCGGTCATTGAATCCGTATCTCCGAGTAAATGGTCGCACCTTTTTCAAAGTCAGCTTAGGTGAATATCAGTGAAATGTATGGTACAATATTTAACACTACGGGGGTTGGCAGGGTTGTATCGACCTCAGCTGTAGTTCAGAGAGTTTCTCATGATGCCAAACGGTGCGTTATCAACCGTTCTTCCCATGCTGAGATATTAGTCCGAAGTGCTTGGCGAAGGCCTGGAAGAGTTTTATCTTTATTTTGATATTAACCTTTAGTAATAAACATTTCGAAGGGACACCAGTGCTTGGAAAGTTCCAGTGTAAACTCACGGGAATATCTACACTCCACTACTATGATATTTTATTTTGTTTCAAAACAGCAAATATATCTACCAATAATTTTTCTATGAAAAATGATTTTTCATTGCAATTAATGGTGGGTCCAATTTGCGATTTTATTGAAACGCTGTTCCCCACCTTTTTTTTTTTATTTTTTTAATAAACATTCTGGACAGTTGAGATCTGACTTGTCTAGATCAGCTATAAAATTGCGTCTACTGTTCCAATATTGAATAGACACATAAAGAGTAAATAACAATCTTGGATGTCGGCATAGTCATTTTATTGAGCATTAAACATTTTATCATATATCAAATGTATCATACATAAAAAATGGATTTTTAATACCATCACAGAACTTGAACATGATGTCATTGTTGTTATATATATTCGACATAATTTCATGCAGGCTGAAAGAAAAGGTAGAAAAATAACAAGGTGGGTCAGGGCTACGTGGTGAGGGGATCCTGGAATCCATCCAAGGAATATAGAAAAAAAAATACATTCTCGTCGTTCAATACAATTGCCAAGTAATAAAAAAAAAAATTCGACCCTCAGAAGGAGAATTAAGAAAAACAATTGAAACAATTAACAGTGCTTTGGAAATCGTTGCGACAATAAAAATTCAATATTCAATATAATATTGCTTCTATTTTTTGTATTCATCGGTGTAATGAATAAACAAGGAACATAAATTGTTTATTAAGAGTCCGATATATTCGAATGTAATTATATATCCAAAAATATATGAATATTCATGTCGTGCCAAAAACAGACACAAATATGTATGATATTCCGGTCTAGATTTATTGATGTGGATCCAAACTTCTTTTAATGGGTTATTGTTTATCTCCATACCAATAATACTCCGTTTTTGCATTATCATAATTCAAAATGATTCTGTAGTTCATGGATGATTGACGAGTGTTTATTAGCATATGAATTTATCAAGCTCGGCTACTGAAGATTAGTATTATTCTCTTCTGATTCATCAGAGACAGGGATGATTGCTGAAAGAATAAGTGTGGGATAAATTCATTTTCCTCTTGTATTATTCGGTCGCTTCAAATTCATTAAACTGAATAAAATTGTCTCTGCCAGTGTGCTGGTGTGGATCGTTCATATTAGTACCATAGAACGTGTTCAATGTTCGGGGAATATATTTAAGAAGGGCATTAATATTGAGCGCCTCATCAAGTATTTGAATTACTTCGAATCACATGTGGTTTTATTTTCTATCATTTCTACATGTTACACAAACGTATGGTTATTTTTATTATGTAAAGTAATGATGAAACTGATATATTTTCTCCGCATTCATTTTATGGTAATGAGCTATTACCATCTAGTCCTGAAAGTTTGGATCGACAGGTCATATTTAAGAGCACAATAAATATTTGCAACTTGCAAGGGATGTTAGTTATTGATATTTTAAATCTTAAACCCGGATGAGGAATCAAAAGATGAAATACATTAACACCAAACCGGTGTGTAGATACCTCTATTAATCTATCAATTCTACAAACATCATTGTCGATCATAAGACATTAAAAAATTTACTTTCGTTCAGAATTCAACAAATTCCCATTTGTTGAATTAGCTACATAATACGCTATTGATAAAGGATATTTGCTATGAATTTTATATTCGGGGATTTATATGATGTAGATTTGACGTCGTGAAACAAATGTCTTCGAAAAAAAAGTATTCAAAGCCTAAAATGAAATTTGACTATACACATGCGGCAGTGCAATTGGAATGATCATTTTCAATGTCGTGGGATGTAATAAAGTGACTTTGAAGAGAGAAGTTGAGAGAAAGTAAGAGAGGGCTCAATCAACAGTATCCCTTCGAATGGCTTTTCTAAGGACTGAAATTCCGACAAATAGATGGAATTAAACCTCTAGATATGGTTTGGCGGAGGGAAATTGCAATTTGAAATCATGGAAGTAGCCAGCTGAAACATTAGCCATTTAGTGATACTTACGCTGCCTGGTAGTGTGGTTTGGCGTTATTAGATATAGAATGGCTACCCATTCCTCCGTATCTATTGTTATTGTAGTTTAAAAAGAGAAGAGGGAGTTGATGGAAAGGTGAAGCGATGATGATTCTTGATTATATCTCCAACACCAATTTTGTTGTTGCATATAAATTGGAAATATTGATCTGAATGTGAATGAGGTGGGATACAGTCAATATCATTCATCTGACAATGAAGGTAGCTGATGTGTAGGACATAATTCGAATTCATCAAACTATACCCTCAATTTTTTGAATTTGGAACTTTGCGGAACTATGCTGTAAAAATGCGGCCCATAATTTGTTACATATCGCATCACTTGATCTGGTAATATTTCATTACTTGTAGTTAGAGTAATTAACATTATATACTTTGCAATACCTACAGAAGATGAGATTGCGTTTGAAAATGTAGTAATATATAACCATGAACAGGTTGTGCCGACTATTAATATTTTCTAAAAAATTGTATAGCAAAAAATCCTTCATCTAGTAAAATAATCGAAAATTAAATTTTGCGTTTTCAATATGGAATAATGAATTGAATTTTGATTTGGCAACTAGTGCAATTACGGATTATGAAGAAGTAATTTCGGGACCAATTTTATAACACCAAGAACTATGAAAAAATATGTTTATTTATTGGATTAACCGGGAATTGAATTTTGCATTGTCCATTGCGAATAACTGATAACATTTTCATTCTACAATTGGAGTAAACTTGAAGGTGCATTTTGTGAGCAATTTCTCCAAGTATAATTTATACGAGAATATTGAAAGTCGGCGCCAACTTGTTTATGGTTAAAATATACCACTCGAGAATAGATGAAAAAAATGTATTGGTGTCAGTTTATGTCAGTCATCACAGAAGTCACAATCCTCACAGCCATCACATGAACCAAAAATACAACAGCCAGCTAACTCAACGGCATCAGAAGCTTCAGCGATTCCAATGGTTCCAGCGTCTAAGGCAGAGTCAAAATGCATACAATATACATACTATAATTTGAGTAAATATCTTATAACAAACCTCGCCTATTGGATTCTTGTGCTTCTCTGCCTTCTTGTGTTGATTGATCATTCTCACTACAGCATATACATGCAGTGAACAGCAACAATGATATCAGAAAAAATACGGGTATAACAAGGAGCAAAGTAATAGTCATGACTAATATAATACGGAATTGATGCTTGCTCAAATATTATGTTGTGGCGTGAACTGTACACTCAGTGCCACGTACTGTTCTCTCTATAGTGTGGTATCGAAAAATGTTTGAGGCGCGTCACATCTATCTCTCGATATAATGGCAAGCAACTAGATAAGTTATCGACTAGATTTCTCTCTTAAGAATCATTATATATATTTCCATTTATTCATACAAATATACATACATATATATATACATACATACATACATACATACATACATACATACATAAATTCATCAAGTTGGATCAAAAAACTCGAAAAAGAATTCGTTTCTTTCAATGACACACCGAAAACTTGCAGATGTATTAAAAAAAAAGATTTCCTGACCAAATTGGAGCTCATAAATTGGAGATTTAGAAGCTTCGCGTCGCCTTTAATTCTTTCTGTAAGGTTGATATGAAAGAAAAATTTCCAGCTTATTTTTCTTCCAGACATAGGACATATTTCCTATGAAGGACTTAACGGCCGTAAAAAAAAGTTTGTGTTATCAGCACAATATCAAACATGGCGAAGGTTGCAGGCTGCTAAAATTCAATATCTGAAGAGATAATTATTTGGAATATTTCAATTTGTTTTCCATGTGAACAAGGATGGGTTTTTGTAGGGAATGGAATGATCTTCGAAAAAGGTTCGTCATTATAAGCGTATCATCAAGCGTTGCAAAGGTTGCCGAAGCTCAATCTTTATGGAAATTATCTGATCGGTGGTTTGCGAAGCATACGGGCCCTTTTTTACTATCGATTTTTCTCTTTCTTACTTTAATTTTATTACGAACAAAAAAATAAAAAATTTTCATGAAAATTCTACTATGATATTCCGCTAATAATGTGACGAACCTTTTGTTGCAGATCGTCAATTTCCGAAATAACCTGTCTTTGTTTACACGAAAAAAAAGTAATTGAAAAATCTAGTTTAAGTATCTAAGATATTTATCTTTTCGAATATTGAATTCTGATGTATTGTAAGGTCATGGTGGTTGATATTATGTTAATAATCCAAGAATCATCGATTGTATGTCGTTCAATTTTCAATCAAAATATTTCTTAGGTTTCAAGAAAAATTGAACCAGGCAGTTTTTCCACATTAACCGTATGAAAATCACTATTATATGACGCGGAGATTGTAAATCTTTGATTCGTGAGCTCTAATTTGGATTAAAAAGTTTCTTCTAAGTTCATTCATAAGTTCTTGGTGTGTCTGTGAGAAGTAGAAAAAAAATCGCGTTTTTGGTACAGGAGAAAATTTTTTTTCCGACAGATTTTTGATATTTTGATGCCACGTACATAACATTAGTTTAATATTAGCGCAATTTTTTGTTTCTCAATAGGAAAGATAGAGGGAGGGCCTGTTTGGGTCTGTGCGAAAATTTTCGCTCGAATCAATACGATTCCACTATTAGGGAGTCAAGTTTTTTCTAACATACCCACGACTTAACAATTCTGAATTTTGGACCCTAGATGGCGTCACTCTAGGGTCGGTTTGCCCTTAACCAAGGAATTTCGCATTCGCACTTGACAGTCTCTCTCCTGATTGAAATTCGACAAAATCTATGATAGCACTGAAACACTACGATGTACTTTGTCCAATAAGCATAAAGAAAACTATTTTCTCTATAAGGCAAAATATTTATAAAAGATATTAAACATGTAATGAGTAATATATTAATCATAGAATAAAAAAAACTGTATTTGTTACATGAAAAGAAAAATATAATAATATAGAAAATGCAATGAACATTGTTTTCTTCTAGTTTCACATTTATGTTAGCTTGTCAGCTTCTTCGGGTTTCTCATTTCTAGCCATTCACATTATGCAATCCAAAGAAGAAACCCGAATAATCACTTATTATTATATCGATGGCAGCAGAGAAGTAAGAAATCAATTGATAGTATGTAATATTTTACTGCATCGGTGAAGGAATTGTACTATAATGAATGAGAGTTTTATGATGTTGGCATCCTAATTTTCACGCCGCTCTAACAAGGAAATTCCACCATCGCTTCTACCAGGAATAACAGGAATACAGAAAATATTTACCTCAAATATTCAAATTTATCCAGATTATAAAAGAGCCATAGTATTTTTTTCAGTTTGTCAAAACTAAAATTAACGATCTTATGTCTCCATGTAGCTCCCTTTTATTTTGCCAACATCACACTTATATATAGAAATATCTATCATCAGATAATATCTTAAAAATTGCAATCACATTAATATGAACAACACTTGACAGTGTATGATAGTTACATAATTCGTTGGCATCATGTCACATGAATTAGGAAGCGCCCCTTCCTGAGCTCGTGATGATGTGACAGGTATGTAATATATTATCAACCATCTCACATTTCATAATTGAAGTTGTTTTATACAGTTAATATGAAAATCATTTTTTTTGCATTCAATACTGAAACGATGAATTCACATGATATCGCGGATGAATGAGTCGATAATAAACAGGTACGAGACCGATTCAATCTGTATGATCACAAATGGACAATCTCACAGTTAGTAAGCGTGCCATGTGAAGCTTATTACGTCATAGCTAGAGCCAGCTCTGTCCGCTGTTGTTCTTATATGCAATTGGAAAGTTACACAATTGTAATATTGTAAAATTGAAGCGACTACTCATATTCATTTTTTTTCATCAGATCTTTTGAATTAGTTCTGTTCGGTTTTCTAAAGTCATCTGACATGGAAGATCTGTGAGCTATCATGACCTGTTATATTGATTTTCTAGTTGCAATATGAACCATCAACCTAAACACATATGTTTCAATTGAGCATGCATAAGTGAAACTATATCTTGGGTATTCCCACTTCAGCATCCTATTTCAGAACAATTCTAGAGAGCAGCCGAAATTCCCCGTTAGTATGGCAATGTAAGAGCATTGAGAGAGAATAACAATTCTCATTTGTGTATCATGTTTCAATACATTTACGATTTTATTGTGGAAGATAAAAATACTTTGGTGATGTTGGCAGTTACTAATTGTAATTTTCAGGCGCGATTCGGTGGGTGGTATTTTCTTAATAACAAACCAAGTAGGTATTTATTACCGTAGTGACTTCGTAGATTTGCCATGTTGTTTACGCATTGCAATGCTATATTATAAATATTTGTAGGAAATAAGAATCTTAGTAGAAATGATCGGGTTTGGTAATCGAATTACTGTACATATTTAAAAATGAATGTAATAAAAAAATTTGAGACAATAACCGAATTTCAACTGTGGGCAACAAAAACAAATATTGCAGATTGTAATTGAGACGAATTATCGAATAGCTTATAATTTGCAGTACTTCCAGAGTTACCAGTATCAGTTACAATTTACATTTGACAGTTTATACTAATAATTTAATACTGAAATTTGAATGATGTAGTGTTTTGAGAAATTTGTCTATCTGTCTGGATGAAGGCAAATAGCAATTTTTTCAACTTTAAAATCTGTGATTTGAAAGTCACAGTCCAGCCAAACTGGCTAATTTTTAGCCAGGAACTCGATTCAATTTGTACCAAGCTATCTCCGAATAAGTCGTGTACTATATTCAATTACTGCAATATGAAATAAACATAACTATGTTCAACATCATATAGAACAAGATATACTATAGAATATATGATAATGAGGCAAAGGAAAAAAAGGAGAATTTTGATTCTCCTGGTCGCTATTCAAATGAATAATTCTATGACTTTTGGTCGGGGGATGATGGACCTGCGCGCGAGGGATGCTTACACTTCTCACTTCGAGCAGTTGTGGAATCAGTATTGCTCGCGACAGCAATGTGATGGGACACAACTTTTTTTTGCAAAGATTTTCGCGAAGGAGCGCATAAACCTACGAATTCAATTAAAAACATTTCAATATAGTTATTCATTCCCTAATTACTCGAATCATCAAATGCATTGAAGAAAATCCCTCTCGTTCATTAATGGTTTGTAGCAGAGAAATATTTATTATTCATCATCTGAATTGTGAATCTACAGGTGCCCATAAGTAGGTCTTGTATTAGCAAATGTTTTGTAAACAAGACAATGTATTTTCGTGGTGTATTTTCATTCCCAGTTGAATGTGCGCGAATATTTGTTTCGAAAGGATTTTGAAGTGTTTCATCGAGATATAATTTAGACGAAAATGCAACAAAATTTTGAATAAGTTTGAGTACGCGCTGTGAATTAATATTGAACACAAGCGAAACGCAACATCAACAATTGAAAATTGAAAACTACAATCGAAAATGTCAGCAACACTTGAAGACTTAAATGCAATCCCGGATCGGTATTTGAGCACAGTAGCTCACTTATTGATGGGCTTGAAAAACTTGTCAGAGCAAGAAGATTTATCCAAGCCGCAGTTACGTCCCTCAGTAATTAAAATCTATCCTCTATTCGTCATCCTCTACGCCACTTTGGTTATTATAGGAATTATTGCAAATATGGCGATGGTATTTCACATTATCCGGTTCAAACTATACCATGATCCTACCTATGCGTATCTCATCAACATAGCAATATCGGACGTGTTCATATGTCTTTTCGTTCTTCCGATCACTTTGGCTGTACTTCTTCTACAAAATTGGATTTTTGGAAAATTTTTGTGTCTATTCCTACCAATGATGCAGGTAAGAATCGATTCTACAGCACTGGTATATTTTATTATTTTTGGTTTATTTTTTTATATTCGGTTTCCAACTTTCCAATCATGATGATCTAAATTGGCTAACAAAATGTTATTTAGTTTAATGGTTCGCCATTTACGAGGCCAGTAATATAATAAACTTTGGATAGGGAAAACTATCGTAGCCACAGGCTACAATAGTTTTTCAGCTACTGGGAATTATCAAAATTGCTAAATGGAAACTGTGGAAAGGAAGAGATGAATGAGGCGCCGTGCTGTAGTAAACTTGTCAATTCACTTACTGAATTGTGAAAAAAATGGCAGGAATTGGCGATCTCAAAGTATAAAATAAACATAAATAAAGTCGCACTTTATGGTTTACGTCATACTCTATCGACTGTCAACCTCGTCGTAACTGGTACTACATATATCTAATTCTCTTTTATACAGTCGTGACATTCATTATCACGTTTTCTGATTTCAGTTGAGTTTTGATGTTATTAGGTGAGCGCATTTTGATTTTCAGGCACTCTGTCGCTTCGATTCTATAATTGCACTTCAGGTTAATTAGTCAATATATTTTATATGGGGTCTATCGAATTGATGACCTTATATATTTCTACATTATTGGAGAAATACAAATATGGAGTGCCATGGCATCGATATTCGCAGCTGGTATTTTGAGTCTTTGTGAAGTATAAACACAATTTTCATCTTCCTATGAAATAGTTTTTGCGTTATGAATAAACAAGCAGAGAAAAGAACGGAAACTCAACAGGAATCTGATATTCTCCATTGAGATCTCAAGATATTATTTCATTCGGTTCGAGTTATCGAATGATTTTCTTTCACGTACGTGCAGCTTTTATTCCGGTAATAACATCTAAGTACAAAATTTCAGATGAAATTATTTCAATACAAAAATACAGCCACATTGAATTATACCATCAAATGAGTGAGATATTACCGGTTAAGGTAAATTTGATGTGAAATATTTTCAACTGAGATCTAATTACCAAGATTTGTTTACTGAGATATTCTTGTTCAAGATGGGGAGGACAAGATTCATGATATTTTGCGTGGAAGCATAAATGATATAAATAATAACGTAATCTTCACAGATGTAGAATCAGACTCTGAAACGCATTTGAACTTGCAATACAAAATAGTAAGACTAACTTGTTCGGCAGTGATTTTGTTAATATCCATTCTCATCTACGCGTTTCGGTATTGTCACAAATTTCTGACAAATATATGACGGCAATCTCTCGCATGTTTGCTATCCACTTACTGCATGAATTAAAATGATACCTTAGAATTTGTGAATAAAAACCGGACAGGAAATGAAAGATAAATAATGTATTTAACCTTTTGACATGTGAAAGTCCGAGTCCAAAGTAGAAGCAGGAAGTGTAAGATATATAGAGGACAACAAAGAGAAACATCCGCCCGGTGTGTATTGAAGAAGTGGATTTGTCTATGGTGGAATATCGAGCTGCCAAGGTTCCTTATTTCCCATATAATGTTGTGAAATGGAATTTGAGTTTTCCAGTGATGCAGGATCAAGCGGATGGTGCATGAAACATCCATACACTCCACTTGATTTGATGTTAATTATTTCGATTGGCATTTCTATTGCATTATTTGTCAGTGTATCATAAATGAAAACGAAATATCCATATCCATCCAAAGAAAAATTGCGACATTGAAACATAATGGAATTGTAGAATACGTCTACCGAGAGCAATAAGATGTTTATTGACAATATGTATTACAATAACGTATGTTCGATTAAAGAGTTAATTTACAAAACAACAAGAAATCAACTTCATACACATTTTTTTTTTGTTCTTTTTTACAATACACTACTGCCGGTGCGAACATAAATGAATCGAGAACAGTACGGAAGCATTGCTATATGAAGTTACTAATAACGATGGGGTGATAATACGTTCGACACAATGTATATTAGCGGATGCACATGCCATATTTCTCATCCTTGTGTGTGAAGGTTTCATACAATTGTTGTCCATGGCAACGCACGAGTTCTTGTTGGGCTTTATGCATTATATTTACAATTCAACAGAACACAGATTTGAAATGGAAACTGAGAGTTGATGGAATCACAATTTAATTCCACTATTGTTATGCAAACATAGTTTTCACTCCGATAATTATCATCCGCTATCTTTAACGGACCGTCCATATAATTCATTCAATGTTTTTCTCGTCTGTGGTTTATTTATTCATTAATATTGACTATACGAAAACATGTAGAGGTATGAGTTGAAAACGCACAAAAGTACATGATGCTAATTAACGCGGAGAGTAATATAATACGTACTCACAATTCTAAAACGTTAGAGAGATCGTTGAGTGATTCTGCTCGTCGAAATGTAAATAATCATAAAGTGAAGGGAATGCTCCATATTGGTTAATTTCGTGATATGCTATCGTAGCATTAAATATCTGAGTATGAAAAGAGTAGATATGTGAAAGGTTTATTGATGAACAAATAGGGGATGGTAAGATAGCTTGGTCTTGAAAATTTATTTATTCATTTACCTACATCTGGGGATTGTGTGTACTTAAAAAATGTATCACTCAGATTTATGGTGAGAATAGATTAATAGCTGTGTGTTCTTCAAATAGGCATTATAAGTATAGGCATTAGACCATTCAGTAATATGAGCATGACTTAAGAATCTGATAAATATTTTCATTAAATGTATTAGTTTCGACACCATCAACTATCCAATTTTCTCACATTATTGAAATGGTTAATACCATAATTTGCAGCCGCTGAACTCATGAATTATTAACTCGATTGGATTATTTGTTACATAAGGTAGATATATCGAACAGGTAACTCAATTCATAATATACCAGTTATATAGTAATCCGTAAGAGCATGTGGAATTAGGTATATGCGATTGAAAATTTCGATGTATCTCTCAAAGGTGCTACTGTTTACAATATTGTTATAATTCTAATATGGATGCATGAATGTCAGTGCAGTGAAAATTTATTTTATGCGATTGGAAAAAAGTTTTCTACCCAAAAATATTTTCAGTTCAATAAAAATGTTGAAAATAAGAAAAAATTGATTTCTTAGAATGAGTTACATAATCCGAAGCACCTTACCTTGTCACTTTGAATTGAAATTATTTTCAGTGGAGTAGTTTTCATTTTACATAAAAATATGGAGCGTGAAACAAAATTCACCCACGCTCATGTACGAGGATAATAATTTATTATTGCGGTAATTACATATCCTCTCGACTGTTACTAATTGGCACTCAATCGTACGTTTCATCTTCTGAATCGCAATTTTTTATTCTTTGAGTGATTGCTGTGTGTCACTCGCATGGATCAATGTCACGATGTTTATGAAGAAAAAAATGATTTTCGTTTAGAAATTTTATTCTCCATGTTTCTGCATGCAAACAAAATTGTCAATTACCAGTCGAAATTATTTTAGGAAAATGTCTTGAGTGCTCGCTAACAAGAAAAAATTGCAAATACATAAAAGAAGTAGTTAGTATGATTGGGCCAACATGTGGCCCGGCTCATAAATTAGGCAACATTCATCAACTTCTTTCAAGTATTTTCGGAACAAAATGAGAAGGCATATACGTTAGAAAAAAACATCTTGATTTTGATACTAAATCAAACATAACGATAAAAAAAAAGGTGAAAAAGTTTTTTGGTATTTTACTCCAAAAACGACATTTCAAAAACAAATATTTTCAAGAGGATACAAACCAGTCAATTCCTTCGGGAGTTATTGTCAATTAAACAAAAAGAAATGAATTTCAGGAAAATTCTCATCGCCGAGTCTGTTAGCGATTATTATGTTAATTATGTTAACATTTCAGGTAAATCGCAGGTGCAAATTTATTGGATAGGGTACTTTAGCGTTGAATACCCTACATTGAACAGTTGATATTCTATTTCGGTACACGTTTTCATCCAAATATTTTTTTTCTAAATGATATATCAGAGTGTAAGTTTATGATAGACACGTTCGTTCAAGCAACGACACATCTTATATGCATTGTCGATCTTTGACATTAGATACCTTCGTTTCATTCATTTTCGTTCGAAGTAAATTCAGAAAATGAAGTTGAAGATGTCGTACACCTGTAAAGTTTAAAAAAATCCTGTTCTATACCGTCTCTGCCCCTTAATCACGCTGTATGTATAAAACAATGGACACACATGCAAACACCCATTGTTATCGTGACAAAGTCTGTTGCCAATATCGAAACCTTCGCCGATTCATTTTTATTTTTATTTTTATTTTCTTTCATGCTCCCTCTCGTTTTCCCCCATTTTATCAACTAACTAAAGCGCCAGAATGGCGCCACGAATAATCACCACGTCAAGACTCCTGCTGACTGCAGATGTGTATCCCTAGGTGTATATGTGTGTCCGTTCGTATGTCAAAAATATTTTATTCCAGGCCAAAGAATAGTCAATATGTCCCGTGGTGTATATAATTCATTGTCGCAATTTATAAGAGGGTTTGTGACGAATGATAAAGTTTGATCAGTTAGCGGTTGTATGTATAGGGGTATACAGCTGCGCGTGTGGGTGTATCAAGTAGAATTCAAAAATAAAGAGAAGAAGAAAAAAGTGTGGTCGGTGTGAGAGTGAATTCAGTTGGAGATCTATTCGTCACCATGGATACCATGTGGAATTTACCGATATTGCAATGCTATACTTTATTATTCTTGTTTTTTTTCTCTATTCCAGGATACTCCGATTCACGTGTCAATGATGACTCACCTCCTCATCGCGGGCGATAGATATGGATTATTGAGAGATCCTCGTAAGCCAAGAATACCGGCGTTTGTATGCGCTCTTGGAGCATGGTTCTTTGCAGTTTGCATTGTATTACCATATCCAATTTATACTACTTATCTCGATCTTGAAGTAAGCTCTCTTGTATATTGGAGGATCTGTGCATGCACAACAATTTATTTGAAACATGAGCATACACCATATTACTTTTGGGTTCTAATTACTAAAGCCAGTTATGAGAGCATAAAAGTACAGAGAAAATAAAAATGACCATACCACTTCCCAGCATAGATTTGGATGTTCATTGGTATACCCAGGATATTTTTAGATAACGTTTTTTTATGTGAAATGTTTACATGAGTTGCTCTCAGTAAATATGAAATATGACGCACCATAAAATTCCAACTCATTTTTATATTCGCATATATCTATTGGACCTCTACAAACCCTATGAGGAGAATTATACGAGGGTTGAATCGAAGAATTAGTCCCTCCCTAAAGAATTTTTTCATTAGAATGCTGCGACATGGCAAATGATTCAAGATAGAGAAGTTTTGTTATATTATGGAGAAAATTTTTCCATACGTGACTTTATCGAGCACTATTAATCCTAACGGACCTAACGGATGTTTCATGATAAGACAACCTGTACTGAGGAAGAGTCAATGTTCTACACAATATTTCGCTGTTCTGACATCAACCTGACCTTTGAACATACAAGACTTACTTGCCCAAGTTCATCCAGTAAAACAAAAAGGAAAGCTTGACTTTCTACAATGCTCTTGCTATTACAAATTCACTTATTTTTTATGAATTATTTGATTATTAAATTTCTTCAGTATTGCTCGTCCGATCATTCTATAATTCCAGCATGATACATTGAATTTATATACTTTACATCACTTTCTTATCAGTCCTCATCATACTTATAGTTTTTTTCCAAGATGTCATTAATCACATCATGTATTGATAATTGACGTCAACATATATCTTCCTCTAATGCATCGATAAGAACAGCGTTCAAGACGTTTTCACTGTATTTGACAAACGATTTATTTGAAATCAATTCTGTTCATCTTTTTTTTTCAGAGCTTCGAGAAACATCACTTCAATGGACTGGGTTTATGTCTAGGGAATCTTATCGACGATATACAGCAATACACGAGGGGTTTATTTCTAATAACGTAAATACCCAATATTTATACACATATACATAACATATAGTATGGATGTACTAAAAGTGGTGCGTGCGCCGAAAAGTTGATTGTTATGATCGAATACTACGCATGTGTTAGTACAAATACTCATGAAAAATTTGAGTAGAATTCCACATTTCCCATCCATCCCAAATGATCCTCACAAATTATAACGACGAATCAATACATCAACTATGCGTTGATTGCACAAAACAAAAACGGAAACTTTTACAATGTTGGATACGATTCTTCGAATGTGTGCCTTCGCATGCCAACGAATTCTAAGTATATATATACATGGTTTAATAACGTCAAAATTTCTATTGTGACGATGTTACTGGTAATAGTATTGACAATTGTGCAAATATTGCACAAAATTTTTCATTCAAGAAGTCGCATATTCAGATCTATAGAAAAAAAAGTGCCCCGAAATGTTACCTGTGAAAAATACTATTTAGAAAATCATAGAAAATTGCACACACACATCGATAAATATAAATACTCTAGGATTTTCCGGAATAATATTGAAAACATTTACGTTCGAGTAGACGATGATAGTACAATCTTGATAATACAATGACAAGTGCTTTTAACGCTTGAACCGCAAAGTACCTACAAGTAGTTTAATCACTGAATAAGGGAGTCATGCACGTATTAAACATTTTCCGTTAACGAAAGGTCCTCTGTGATTTGCATTCGCAGAGTTCAATCGGACGTTCATCCATTTCATCGAGTTGCATGACACGTTTTGTGTAATTGTGATTCAGTTGTTTTAATCCATTACTTCAATTAGAGATGCAACCATCCATATCTCTTTTTATTTAGTAAACTTATCGAAATGAGAATCAAAGTCTTGGACTTGACATGAAATAACGATTCGTCTTTCAGTAAATTCTCGATTGATTGACTAAATGATAATACTTTTAATATTCATTGTGCTGTAAAAATTGAATTAAATAAACAACTCGTCTTATTTGTGTAAGCAAAAAGGCCTGAATTGCTCCTCATATATTTTCCTTGAATATTTCAATTCATGCAGATATTATGTTTTATGTGACTTTTAATAAAGGAGTGTGCTCCTTTATTTTTGTTCGCACGTGTATTATTCCAGCTTTATTACCCCTTTTCCTCTGAATAGCATAGTGTATAGATATGCTCTATTAATTCCATGGAGCTAAAAGCAAAATGACAATGCTCGTGTGCTTGTATGGTTTCAGTCACGCGATATCTTGAAAAGTACCACTTTTATTATTTTTTTTTCTCTTCAGCCGAAACGTAGCGGGGTAAATGGATTGTGAACAATTGTGTGATTACAGATATATTGCTCCTTTGACGATAGCAGCTTACATTTACGTTAAAGCCAGCAGAGAATTGCAAAATCAAGAAGAACCCTTTCCAGTAACGATGTTTGAGACACGAGCGAAGACACTCTCCTCACGATGTGATAGTGACACCAGCAATAACTTTCCGTTAGTCTTTACTTTCATTATTGTGGTCTGCTCATTATAATGGTGCTTTATGCCACATAAAATTTCCTTCATCTCAATTCTTATTATTATGCTCTATGGAATGAGAAATTCATCTTTACGTTGATAATTATACTGCCCCTAACTGTTCTCGTTGCTGAGAAATTAATCGTCATCACTTACGTGTATATGTATATATGTTTCTGCTTTCAGATTGTTTCATGATGGAAAACGACAGAGCGAAAGTTTGACAACAACAACAACTGGAATGATGGGTGTCTCGGCTTTATCAGCAACTTATGATTTGTATGACACAGAGATGGATGTACGAAAAGAAAAACGCAATCAAAAGTACTTGATTTTCATGGTGTCGGCGTTCGCTATTTTACTCTGTCCCTTGATGGTTTTGAGGTAATTTATTCTAAATATTCCCATCCTCGTAATGAAGTTTCAGGTTCAATATGTTCGCGCAACTATTTCGATCAAACAATTTATCTACCTCATAATTGTCTGTTTATAGCTACATCATTCTCCGATATTTGCCGACCATGAATTTTTCGGGAAAATTTGCGCCATTCTCCATGTGATTTTGAAATTGTTACAAACGTGGAAAATACGGGACTATGTGCAAAGACAAGAGATTAACACATCACCCTCGATTTGGTGGAAAGAAAAAAAATTGGATTGACGAAGATTTTCTGGAGATATATCACGGGCTACATATGAAACTTTTTTTTATCTGCTCTATGGAAGATCATATGAGTTCAGTGATGTCACTAGAAAACTTTTTTCTCTCCGCGATAGAAGTTAATCTCTTCGACGTTGCAATAGAAGTTGCTCCACAAAAAACAAATTGACTTCCTTCGATTACTTATCAAAATGAAATGAAATGTTCAATATATTGTCCGAAAAGAAAAATATAAATGAAAGAAATGATAACATATCACATGAAAAACTGAGGACTATAAATAAATTTCCGAACGTACATACATTCATGCATGGACCTTTCGTAAGTCAATATGTGAGCAATCGAAGCGCATACTAACAACAATATTGATGTAGTAATCAATGTTGTTTTTGACCAATCAAACTTTATTTAGCAACGAGATGAATTTCATATCTAGTTCCATTTTTATTTGTGGTTGCAAATTCAATTCGGATGAGCACGAGGATAGGACAATAATATCCTATAAAAATTACTGCCGTGGAAAGTTATTCGATATTATAGACTGTCGTGTTGTTGCAACATAACAAACATTATATAAATAAACAAA
The DNA here is from genome assembly GCA_030523045.1 of Meteorus cinctellus. Taxonomy (NCBI): domain Eukaryota; kingdom Metazoa; phylum Arthropoda; class Insecta; order Hymenoptera; family Braconidae; genus Meteorus; species Meteorus cinctellus. The sequence continues at coordinate 21,524 of JAPYZF010000225.1, read as the reverse complement.
CTTTCATTCTATTCCATATCGATAATAAAAGATGCGATGCTTATTCAATGCAATGCAAAGTTATAAATCAAGTTTGACACTGATTCAAATGCGCTTTCAACGAATGTCAAGTTTCGCATTCGGAAACATTCGGCGGCATGTAAATAAACAAAAGAAAGGAATGATGAAGATGCGCGTTGATATAAAAGTTCATGGGTGTCCATTCTATCCAATAGTGATAGATTGTTATATTATTCTACCAAAAAACGAAGTATCAAACCATCGGAATCGTGCGACATTTGTATTATTCCTCTATATCGAATGCATTGTGAGCTATTCTGGGTCAGTATGGAACTGTGATGATTCATCCGTGTGCAGACAGTACAATCGGTCCCAGAAGTATTGAGACAATGATAAAAAGAAAGAAAGGTTATACGTATATTTCGGATTGAAGTTAAAAGCTTTCTCGTGTATATTTTCATCTCAGCCACCGTTGTTGTTTTGGGTACATATGGTAGTAATATTTATGGCTTCGCCGCAATTGTATGGGTTTATTATGAAGTTACTGAACACGTGGAAACGTATAGAATTTTTTCCCAATTAGAACGAATAGAAGACGAAAAAAGTATTCATTTAAATTGCATGACGGAACAAAATATAATTGTAATTTTCTGAATAGAAAACATTGAGACCAGACCGATGAGAAATTTACGGGTGTCTCACAAAATCGTAACATCATGCTTTCATCACAGTTTGCTCAACTTCTGGATGGTCGGCGACATAAACACACACACACACTTATATATACATATTCGTAGACTCGAGTTTACTGTGCAACGCGTCAAAAGCTATATACTCTTATATATACAATATATACATAGTAAATGGCAATGTGAAAATAAATGCAAGGCGGAACGTTTCTATCGTAAATTAATCCGGCCCGATATTTTCACGTTAAATGTATACTACTGCATTACACATATATTCTTCTACTTTATCTTTATAGACTTGCGAAACTTGCATTGGTGGAAACTTACGAAAACAGCGGCCACTTTGACATCACTTACACAATATTTATTTGGCTTGGATTCGCATCAACTGTTACAACGCCGATTCTTTATGCATCGTGGCAGATGAGTAGGTACGTAACATCAAATGGAGAAATGTTATCTCAAGTACTTTGGAAAACATTATTAACGCAATCGAATGGTACTCAATTACTCATAATATAATCACCACGAAGTTGGTTATCAACACTTTTACATTCGCACTATTAGAATCCATGTAAATGGTATGCTACATTCTTCCCAGTATATTTTTGAATGGGGAATTGATAAACATAATAAGTTCAGCTCTAAACGACAAAACATTCTATCATCCGTGAGATATACATCATAGCGTCACAATCTCCCCTAGATTATATATTAGATATAAATGCAAAGAAAGATTATCTCGAGGAATAGAAACATTCCAGGACACCTGCATTCAACTTTCATCTTTATTCGTTCGGAATGCGTATTGAGATCACTCAGGAAATTCCTACGAAACTTCATGTCATAGAATTCGCAATGCTGTCAGGAATATTTTGTTTATAGAAGTCGATATCATAAATTGTGCAATTTTTTACAGCTGTTCTGATTTCATTAGAGTTTTTATGGATATTCTGAAAAATTCAATAAAACCGTGAGAATATTGAGTATTCATAAAGATTCATAATGAATTACTGTTCAAGAAAGTTTCTGGTTTTTCTTATACATCCGGTCTGAATTATTCACCAAAGCCTTTTCATTTTGCGAATTCCATAAAGTTTGCGTCAGAAATTTTTGGGAAAGGGATTATTACTACAACTTTCATTAATGCTCTGTTTCTATAAGTTATATTAAACTTGTGCTCCCCATTATCTATTACCGTCTTTGAATATCATATTTACTTGACATATTCGTTTAGACATTTATATTGTCATCCAATGCATGACAATATGAATGGGTCGCATTTTCACACATGTGAATGATGCGTCATAAAGTGTCGTCACTACATCATCATATCAGAGGAAAACCCTGTCCGTTAAAGCGATGTGACATTTCACAAAATGTTTCAATAAACGTAACATATACGTCATTTTTATAAATAAAGCTGTTGCAATCTTTATTCACTGGATACCCCTCAGATTATTTCTAATCGATTTGATATATCGCCAATACAATATTGAGGTCGTGATAAAAAAAGAGCCGTGTGCTTGAAGATATTTTTTTCAAAATCAAATTCATCATTTCAGAAATATTAATTTTGCTGTTTAACAAAACTGTAATTTGAGTATTGTGATGATATCTGATTTTTTCTAATAATAAATCAAAAATTTTGGTTTGATAAAACAATCACACTTGAGACATTTATCAAAGAAAATGATTTCTCGGTATTTGAATTCATCAGTGTATGCGGAAAGTATAATAGATAACTGATCTAGTGGGGTGAATTCTCATTGGAATACAAGAAAGTGTGTTGTTTTTTTTTCGCTTCCGGCTCTTATGACTAGTCATTCACAAGATATCCCTTCCATCGAACATTGAATCTCAAATCGTCATGTTTTCCACATTTGCATAAACAATCATCCTGCTCAAATTCTACATTTATCGTCTATAATCCGTAGTTCCTTATATATTCAAATGTTGAAAAATTGTGTGGATACACAGTTGCAATGTTATAATAAATAAAACTATATTTCTATGAAGAAGATTTGATATCCCTGTGATAAATATTACATTTTGGTGTACTCATTCAAGCAGAAAACACATTTGAGTTCTAATAACTGGGCGATTCTCACTAGTGGTTACACACAACTGTATGCACGGTTTTGTATATTGATGGCTGTACCGATGACAGATTGCAATAAGTGTGACGTGACCGCAGAATTGAATTCAAATATCGTATTGCTTCTCTTTCTCCATGATGAATTTTGCTTTCGTTATAGCATATAATTAACTTTTGGTGGCAATTGTCATGACGTGAATGGTAAATGAATATAAACTCAAAGTTATACTTTCACATACAATAACAGTGCTAAAACATATGGTGTGCGCATGACTCCGTATTGTAACTTACATGTGACTTATCTTTAATTCCATGTTATGCAGAAAAGCCGCTACATTGTGTTTTGTGACTGCAGCATACAATTTATATGCCTGTCTTAGCGGTTAAAAAAAACCGTTACACATTGTAAGACTGAAATTTGCATGAGTCACTCCCGCTGATCTTCTGTCACTGGTGATAGAAGAAATTTTTACTTTTTGTAACGTCATCTTATTTCACAAGGGAAGAAAATGATATTTTAGTTGGAACCGTACGTATTTTAATTGTCCAAACATGAACTAACTATATTTTATGACTTTCAAATTTCATTACAATGTTGATTATAAAATTAATTATGTGCCCAGAAATCAAAGTACGTTTTGCCATCCATTTCCTCCGTAAAATGAGGCGATGCGTTAGAAAAAATAGTGAATTATACATAATCCCGGATGAGGTAAGCTGTTGCAGTGAGAATATTTTTTGCAAGCGTTGTCTGGTAGATTTATTTGGTTAAAGTTGAAGTTGTGAAAGATATGAAGTCGATATTCTTTACCTTGGAAGATAGTATGTTGCATTATATTACAAACTTTTATGAATAAAAAGCTCACTCGGCTGTGCATCTTATAGTAATTCATAAAGTGTATTACAGCTAGAGGGGAGAAAGAGAATTTCACATCCCGTCCGAATTCGAATTTGCATAATTGGTAAACAACATTTTATGAATAATATGCTGATAATGTTTACTGGGATGGAAGTAAAAGCGTCATTCATTCGAGATCATTCCAGCTTCTCAATTTCCACCCGATTTCTCTGACTTCTATTATGTTTCGTGCATGTGTGTCGTCATGTTTATAGACATTAAAATATGATGAGGCATAGCGATGTGGATGATGGAAAGACTTGGTGACAATTTATCACACTATTTGACATGTGATTATTACACTTATATTGGTGGCATATTCCACCGTCTGGAGACGCGCCATCATCATTTTCTCAACGTATATATCATATACGTGTTGATATTATGATGGCAGACATACAATATACCCTCTTTTGCACATAAACGTGTATCTATAAAAAGAATTTATATAATGTTGTATTGTATAATCGACACTTATATAGCGTTATATTTGTAGGGGTTTCTTCATTAATTGTTGATAACAGTCGCTTTATTAGTGTTTTATCGGAAATTGCGTGAAATAATGAATAGAGTATAGTATGAGTAAACTTAAAGATGAAAAATTTTCATTAGCATCATAAACATAACATTTATCACAAATGGGTATTTTTAGATCATCAATGTCCTCTGGGTGCCTTTGTTCTGCAGCATGAAAGCACTTTTGCGTTCATTAACAACTTTCTTTGTTGTCAGAACCCCAACCGAATGAACTTTTTTTTTCTTCTTTTGTTATGATGTATACAAAAATATAAATATTTAAAGTCATTTAGTTAATTCATCCATACATATTCATAGTTGTCTGTACCATTGAAACGGATGAAAAGACAAAATTTTGGAATTAGTTTATTTGGATTATGAAAGAAAATTTTGAATTCAAATTAGACGGAAAATCATTGTCAGGATTTGATATTTTCTCTTGGCCATTTGGATATGCTCACACGATCAATGAACTGAATATATTCTCAGGGTGGTCTATATATATTACGGATCAATACCATACCTATTTTAATTGATTGAATAATATAAGTGGTCGGTCAAGAGAAGTGAAATGCAATAAATTGATGTACATATCTAGGCACTACACATATATGTAGAGTTTAATCAAATACTATGGACTAATTCCCACCAAGTGTTTGATTCACAGCTGCGTCTATCCACAATTGATGATTAATATAGGGATATACACGTATAAATTCTTTCCATTACTTTTTTCCCGAGTTGTCACTATCCATGAACGATACATGATTAATGTTTTCAGGCCGACAAAAGAGCGTCTGAAGAGTTATTTTCAGTCCTCCGGGCGGCGATTAACATTAGCGTGTGAAGAGGGGGTAAGAAGATCATCACGACACGTTCATGGTCACGTTGCGTACAGTCAACAAGAGCGTACTGATGACAGTGTCAGTGGAAGCCATGATGACGGAAAGGAAAGTTCGCGGGGTAATCTGGGTGTTGCAAGCCCGGATCTTCTGGAAATTGCTGCTACACACACTCATTGAAACTACGACATATTATTATGTATTCACGATACAACGCTCTCTAGTTTTATTAACTATAATAATAACTGTAACCCTACCGGGGTATATATCGGATAATGTTGATCCTAAAGCCTCAACTATCCTTTAGAATATTGATGTAATGACGATCATTCTCGCTCATCATTTATACTTTTTCCATCACAACAAAAAGGAACGTGCATCTGAATTAAGTCAAATGATAATTAGACATTCAGGATGAAAATACAGAATTGCGGTACGGAAATTGAATTGGGTTGTGAGTCATTAAAAAAAACTAATGATATATTAATATTTCTGTACAAATCAAAGACAGTTCTGTTTTTTACCGTTTTCAAAGGTTCCTGTGCAATTATATACAACAAAGTCTATCGTTGAGTTTTTGAACCCATCGTTCATTATACGTTATGTTAGCTCCCACTAAGAATTTACTTTCAGTAAATAATGAGAAATTAGGGTCTTAACTTTTCGTCTTGTGTTTCCTCTATTCATAAACAAGGTTTCTGACAGTAATTAGAGCATTACATCAATTTTCTACTGGAATATTCATGAGACGGTAAGAATAATCGATGTATTTTTAATATGTACTGTAAAAACAATTTTATTTTTAATTGTATGCATTTTCAAAGATTCATAATGATAAACAAAGTGAATCCTTCTCAGATTTCACGTGAATCACTGAAAATCCAAATGAGAAAATGCGAATGTACATGTTCGCAATTGATTTTGTAAACAATCAAATTTCCAGCACACAAATTATTAGAAGATTCTCAAAAGAGAAATTATTTTTTTATTTTTTTTTCATGTCTAACATCTCTAGAAAATGTTTGGAATTCTGATTATTCATATTTTCATGGACGCTCATGTATGAAAATGAATGTTTGGAGAAAAATTTTTCATATATTATCATGTTTGATATGTCACTGTACTGGTAGCGTTTTACATGATGTATAAGTTGACGTCAGTTCAACATTGGTGCACTCTTTGCCTTCAGGGCGTATTCCGATGGATAATTCACTCTAGTCTCATCATTCACTTTAATATACGCATTATGAGAAAAATACTTTTTTTCATCTGTTTATGAATTATGCAAACAGTTATCTACCCCATTTGCAGTCTGACAAAATGACAGAGCAGGGTGAAAATTATGTCTGCCTCGATACATTCAGTTCATATTCATTCCCACAAACGTTCTCGACTCACTCGCTGTTACGGATATCATCAATTTCCACAGTATCCCTTCGTTTCTCAACATATCTTTATTTTTAGACTAGGGGATCGATTAAATTTACTCTGGTTCCGATAAGTTTTATCTAAAAGTCATTGAGGGTAATTTAATTATTCCGATTTCTGATAACTCTTTCACTCTTCAAATGAAAACTCTTTCTTCTCGTTGTAATGATAAACAAAAGATGACAATTCAGTAGATAGTCAATTCATTAACTCACGATGCAAAAACGTTCGGTAATGAGATGAATAACAATTATCCCTCGAATTGATGATTGGAATAAAATCTCCTACAATAGAACAAAGCTTTTGATACAGTAGAGTGGAAGGAAAAAATAGCAGTTGTACCTTGATAGGATGAGGATTCTGGAAAAAACTTTTAGCACGTAGTCATTATTGATAACCAAATTGCGGTTCGGTTATTCCAATCTCTTTTTTTTTTCATGGAGAAACTATTATGGCTCATAATTGAAATATATGAAGTTGTAACATTTTATGTTCGTTTATTACAGGAAAGAAACCATGGAGGTTTGTTTTCAGTAGCGAGAAAAAGCAGATTGTTCGGAATCTAGACGAATGCAGTTGATTTAACTTAGTTGAACTGTATACGTATTCAAATAGCTTGCTACGCTTTATAAATATTGGCTGGACGTTTTTATTCAACGAATCGATGCCGCATATATAAAGTTGAGAGATGGGAAAGTGCCGCGAACGCGAAATAAAAGTAGCAGTTTTTGCTCGTCAACGAATCATAAATTAATGTACCATGTATTGATGTAGCCAGGCATTCTGACTTTCCGATTCCATTCTCATATTTACGGCTTCCTTCACTCTCGATATTTTATGTTTTCTATTTTCCACAATTAATTACTCAACTCTATAGAGATAAATTATTCTCATGTACGATGGATAAATACTACTATACAATGATAACTTCATTTCAAGTTTGTTATGTATTACTTATTCATGTTATATAACATGAAAAATGGTCGTTGGGTTTTCGGATTCTCTTCCCATCACCGAATTTTCTTGATTACTCAATTGTTTACGAAAATTGACTATGCCAGTTACTGAAAGCTGTCCTTTGATATCGTTTATCACCGACTCCAATTTCACTTTGATCATTCAATCTGCCACTTACATTTATCAAACAAATCAACGTTTCTCCCTTCCTTATCTTCATTGATTGTAAAGTTGCTCCAAAAAATTTAATATTTCTACTTTCTTCTTATCAAGACAAGAAAAGCTTGATTTTGTGATGATCATTTGGGTCGCGAGGACAGTGATGTGAGTAAGGGTTAATGGATATGAACAACATCCCTATTTTATTGTGATCATTTTTTTTTATTCTCAAGAAAATAGGCACTGGAGTCATTGTTGACATTGCAATATTGTTTTTTTTTTCCCGTAGCGTATAGCAGTTTTTTTACTCGTCATAAACAGATGGGTATGAGATGTCCAGCGTTTCATGAGGATAAAGGCAATGAGGGGGAGAGTATGAAATAGAATGACATCGTTAGCTGAGTCGTAACATGCTCGAAAAGTTACGTGTTGTATAGAATTTTCCACTCGTTATAAAGAATATGAGATCGATGTAGGCAGGCAAACAAAATGGATGAATAAAAGAATTTACGAGAACATTATAATGGAATATATTGCGGAAAATCAAGTCAAGTACGTGCTCAAGCGAGCAGAATACTGAATCATCCTCGCGGGTTCGCACAAAGATGTGACGTTACACTCCATCGTGTTTCTATTCAGAATGAATGTTGACGCGTGAGGAAACATAGCTTCGGAAATTCATCTATAGAAAATTTGTCTAGTATTATATAGCTCTGTATCATTTTATGTATGAGATATGGAGTATTTTATTCAAATCATCAACACTTCAAAATCCAAAAATATATACAAACATAATATTTTAACATAAAAATATGTTGCGTATATTACTGTGAATAACGACTTCATTATTTGGCTACCAGAATGAAAAGCGTTGAAATTAAGTTGGCTGAAAGCTCTATGAGATATGAGAGAGAAAAGAAGTTTTGTTCATTTGATGTGTGTGGAGATATGAAGTATGTAAGACAGCGTTGCAAAAATTCCCGATGAGGGAAAAATGTCTGTAGATCTGGGGAAATCGCTACAGGCTATGACTTTAGTGTAACTGACAGAATGTTGTGCGAAAAATATCTGAGCCGATTGGCAAAACATCTCGCCGTACACCTAAACTATCTTGAGTTATAACTTCTCCAAGGACTCTTATATTTTTATTGATCAAGTCCATACACACTTACACATTTACTTTGTCGCGAATTGATATTTACTCGCCTCAAGCTATTATATGTGTAGATAAATACAACACTGAACCACTGCTAGCTATTAGAAGCTATCAGATCAGATATATAATACAACGATAACTATTCATATTGATTGAAAAAAAAATAGAAATGGACTGCAATATAATAGCTCTACTTTCTCTTTCCGTTACTGAATGAGAAATAGAATAATGGCAATGCATCAATCATAATAAATCGTCAAAATATTCTCAAATCGCTATGACAAATTATTATGCAAATATATAGAGGAGATATGCATATCTCACCTATACACTCGTTTCTATAATGTATATGCTCTCAGGATATTTTATCGCAGACATTCTGCCCAGAGATATTCAGCAATAGAATATTTCGTCCTGTCTACGTAAAGTGACGTTCATTTAACGTATGTGTCAAATCTAAGGACCTTCTGATTATATCTCGTCCCAAGCTATCAATCCTGAAGGCACAAGAATGACTCCTCAAACATTTATCATATCTCACAGCAGTAATGAGTTAGATCCACACTTTCGTTTAGTCTGTTTTTTTTTTTTTCTTCAATCATATCAGTGGATAGTATAAGATAAATTAGATATTGAGTCATGTTCGATTTATGAAGACTTTTTGCAGGTGATTGGCCGTAATTAGGGAGAAAAAAATAATCGTGTGTTTTATTCATCAATGATGTCGGTATCATGAATTTCATGAATTTTATGAATTCTCCAAAGTGTCAAATATGTATTCCTCGAAAATGGAACAAAAAATGCTGGTTTTAAACAAAACAAAGTTTCTATATTGTATTGACAAACAGTTGCGAAAAATTGTAGCTAATGTCATGCCAATCATTTTGTGAAACGTCTTATCCAAGCTAACCGTTTCCAAGAAAATCAATTCCAAGTCAACACATTTAAAGTTTCAACTCATTATTTATTGACACTTGACCTGTATTATCGTAAGATGTCATTACTACCTCACGATATGACACACTATTTTTACAATTCGCGAAGTTCCAACATGGATATTCGACGCACATGACCTCAAAATCGCTCATATTGTGAAAATGCAAGAGACGGAAATTTGTTTTCGATTGAAAATTTATTTTCGATTGGAAATTCGGAGTAGCTTCTTGATCACTTCAATTCGATTCTCACCAATCCAATGACAATAGAAGGTGCACCACATGGCGCATGCACAATTTACCACATTCATCGATCAATGGGAAATAAAAAAAAAAAATAACCAACAAGTATACTCACATAATACATAGACGTAATTATCACTATAGTGACCATTTCCAAAAAAGGCGCAAAACAATTATATATAAATGTCTACAAATTCTTATATTAATTTCTTCAACGGATCGATATATACTAGATCGATGCTTTCAACTAGATATTATTATACATTCGAGTTATATATCATTTGTATACCAAATGTACATGTAAATTTGTAAATAAAAGTCAAAGTGTTTATTGGGAGTCGATCAAATGATTTCACCCTTGAAACCTACGTGGAATAAATATTGTATACGTGGTAATGTCAATTGGAAATATTAACTGAGAACAAACGGAAGTTCATCCAATATGTCATATAGTCAAAGTGCTTCTTTTTATTCATCTCGACAATTGAGAGAGGTTGTTATCAATCTCAAAATGACGTGAGTACAACAGCGGAATGAGTTGCGGGAAGTAAGAGGGTGAAGTAAAGACTAGCAGGGTAGGAACTGGAAATAGAAAAAAAAACCGCATGTAGTGATACAGTATATTGTTGAGCCATTGGATTTTATCACGATAACGTGACTAGAATTCAGATTGATTGACAATTCAATCTTCATCAAGTATCATTTGGCTACATAATATTGTTCCAAAAGTTTTTTCTATTTTCACTTTCCGAATATTCCATGTTTGATTCCATTGGATATGGCGGTAGAAAGAGACAATAGAAAATGGTGTATGTATCTGTTGCAGAGAAATGTTGATTTCGTCTATTCCAATCGTGTGGGAATTTAGTTATACTGCAAATATATTAATAAATGAATCAACGACAAGGAATCGAAATCGCATCATGAAAATTGCTTTCGCAAATGATATATGTCGGGTACGATATTATCATTGGCACATGTTTTGATATTGGACGTGTGTCCAACTATCAATTGTGAACGCAAATATTCATGAGAGTTTAATTTCACGTTATTTATTGGGTTCACGATTCAATTCAATGAAATGGAAAGAAAATGAAGCATTCAACTACAGCGGAAGAATCAAACATTCGGAACGTAATGAGCACAATGTGCAGCATAGATAAATAAACTGGTCCTATAAGGCATGCGAAAACAACATCAATTCAAAGAACGTAGATGGCTTCAATTTGCTGAAGGGCAGTGCACAATAATGCTTTCGCCTTCAGGCGCACGATCTTATTATGATGCTCAGTCTGTCAGTTGTGTTCCCGATATTTTCGTAAGGCGAAAGTGTCTTCAGTGATATCTATCACCACACATTTATGCACATCACGTTTTTCAAGTCGAATACACTTCCGTGATATATAACTAACTGCGACCTCAAACATTGCCGGATTATCATTTTGATTTTCAATCGTAACAAAACTTAGTGAGCTCTATACACTGCCATTACTGATATTATACGACAGCGGGCTGCTATGTTCGTAAGTTAACGTTGAGCTACATTAATCTACTTTATATACACAGTTGAAAACTTCTTCGAGATAAATGTTAAGTCAACCATGAGTTGTAGATCTTCCACTCATATTCCATAACAAACTTACAACGGTGTTAAAAAAATGACGAAAACATTGGTGTTGAGCTGTTTCGTTCAAGTTTCGCATTTATTTTCCTCACGTCAAACATGAGAATTGATTTGTGAATTAAACTCTTTTTGACAACAACGAATGTGAGAAAGTTTATTATAACGTTGTTCAAGATCAATAGTGTAATCTTATTCTAGGTTGAATGTCACAAGTTGAAGAAGAAATTTCAGTTGAAATATAATTCCAATTGAATTTCGTTAGTTTATGTTTTATATTAAAATTCTATTCAAATTTTCTTCTCTATACGCAACACATGAAATTTCCATGTATCAATAGAAAGGTGATTTCAATCAGACAGAATTGATTACTTTTATAGAATTACCTTGTATTGTGTGGAGTGATGTATGGAGTAGTGACGGCTGAGCCACCAGTTGGGATTGCAAATGGAATTAAACCACTCAATGTTCTCGGTGGTCCTGAGCAACATGCGTCGTTCAGTTTTATTCGACCAGGACTCACACAAACATCGTATGCGTTCCATGGGCCAAGTTCACATCAGGCGTTCAGTTCAACTATTGGAAATTCCCAATTGGCCCAGAGAGTTCTACCCAATGTGGCAAATGCTTTGTCTTATAGGAATCCCGGACTCGGTAAATTTTCATTATTCACAAAAGATCGAAATTCAAGAGAGTTCATCTCGGCGATTGATTGTATTATACCAGACATGTACTCGACATTTCTATCGTATTACCTTCGAGATTTGAACATTTATAACGGTTTTATCGCCTCTATACGTTACTAATATATATATATATTTGTATGGCGAGTACGATCAATGGTGGTACAAGTTTGAACACTATTGCCGGATGCGATGAACGCCGTGCACAAATTTTCTGCATGTTCATTCACTGATATAATATTCTTTTGTTTAGGCTATTTTGCTAATGTCCCAATATCGATGGGTTTTGCGTCGTCACCACATTCACCAGGAGCAGTGGCAACCACACCAGTAGCATCATCTCTGTCTTATAATCAGCTTTCTCCAGAGCAAGCAATGTCATTGGCACATTGGCAACATGGACAATCAGATTTGTATTATAACCAATTAAGTCAATTGTTGGCTCTACGACAGGCGCAAATGCTTCAACATTCAATACAGGGTCAAGCACATCATTTGCCGACACATCAGTCACAGGTCTGATATTTCTTACGTAGTATATTTTTTTTCCTTCCGCCTCACCACTTGCAACATTCATCGTTCGAACCCTATACCTCTGCTATTGCGCCATAATGGTGAGAAATGTAGGTCAATTCTTTTACATGCTAGCCTTACTCAGACAATATTGTTTCTTTAGAGATGTCAATCTCTTCTTTTTACTTGAAGTGGTCAGCCTTGCTAAAATCCAGACACGCCTTTAGTCGTGTTTATTTATTTATTTTTTCTCCCGTACAGCCTAACGAAGAACTTCAGCTTCAGCACCAAGACCCTCATCATCAGCAGCCGCAGCAATATCAACCTCAAAGTTTACTTGGTGTCGCTTATTCTTCAGCACCCGCGGTGTCACATGTTAAAATTCACGGCCACGGATACAAATATAACTTCTAACGTTGTCCAAGTTAATAATAATTAACAATTTGGTCATATAATTTATTTTTTATATCTTTTTCAATGAAATAGTAAAAATTATCAATGAAAATTTTCTTCATCGTTTATTCACTCATCACACATATATACTCTACAATAAAAATGTATCGTAACCATAGATTTTATCATGGAAACGAAGGCGATATTATTATTGACGCACACATGTGCGCCTGTGAAAAATGGGTATTTATGTGCGTGTACCATTTTGATAAAAATCGTAGACACGCAATCGGTGAAAGTTTTAATTCGTACAGAAAAAAAAATAATAGCAATCAATTTTGTAATGTCGCGAATGAGAGTGGAGAAATGGCTACAGAATTGTTGATTCATTTCTTAAACATCAAAGAATCAATATATAATTCAGTGGATAGATTGATCTGGATTTTGGCGGACGTATATGCACTCACACACTCAACATGTGCCACGCCTAAATACCTGCTATAATATTGTTGCCTCTTAAAAAGATAATCCATTCGTTTTTCGACACTCTCATTCGCCCTTCTCCGCCTTCTATACCCACATGATGTACACGCCGATATTGTCCTTGCCTTCTCTTTCTTTCTTTCACTCCCATTTATTCTTTGCTTTCGTCTCCTTGAGTTGAAAAAATTCGCGCGATTACCGTGGAGATATTTTTACGTATACGCAGTATCCCCTCTCTCATGTACCAGTTCCTCAAAACGAGTAACCGACTGGACTCTTTTCAAGATATTACTACCCTTTCTCAGTTCTCATTTCGTATAAATATCGATGGGTGAACTGGAGATTCAACACAATACGCTCGGCTCTGTACAAGCTAATTCAAAGATAAACTTAAACAATGGCATTCAACGTGAGTATAAAAAGTGATATAGGACATTTCTGCTTCAAACATTTCGATTTGTTATTCTCATTTTATTTTATTTTTTTTTTTTTCCCAGTTCATCCTTCTTGCAGCGTTTGTAGCAGTGGCTCAAGCTGGTGGTCCAGCAGCTTACGACATCGTAGCAGCATCTGCTGACCATTCTAGCATTGGGTACACCCAGGAATCAACGCATAAAGGTTACGGTGGGCAAAATGTTGTTACACATTTCAGCAAAGCTGTAGATTCACCTTATTCTTCAGTTCGAGTTAGTAACAATCGTGTAAGCAACGATGGATATTATACCCAAGCATTGGCTCCAGCATACGCTTATGCCGCTCATGCGCCAGTTGTCACCAAAGCCGCATACGCCCTTCCAGCTTTACAATATGCCCAGGCTGCGCCAATCATCGCCAAAAGCTATTCGTCAGCGCCTTCAGTCTCGTACTCAAGTATCAGTACCCCAATAGTCGCCAAAGCGGCCTACGCAGTACCAACATACAGCTACGCTGCTGCAGCACCAGTTGTTGCGAAAGCCGTCTCATCTCTACCAAGTTACAGCTATGCTGCAGCTGCTCCAGTTGTCACCAAGACTGCTTATGCCACTCCAGCCTACAGTTACGCAGCAGCTTCACCAGTTGTTTCTAAAACTGCTTACGGTGTGCCATCATACAGTTACGCTGCTGCTGCACCAGTTGTTGCTAAGGCTTCATACGTTGCGCCATCATACAGCTATGCTGCTGCGACTCCTGTTTTCCACACTTCTTTTGATGGACTTGGTGTTCATTATGCCTACTAAATGTCATTTTTTTTTTTGACTTGAGATGCAAACGTGTTGTTGTTCGATCATTCCAATGTGAGAATCCTACATGGTCTATAGCTAACAATACAAATCTATTGCACCTGAAATAGATATGGATTGTGCAACGATATGGATATAGCAATACTGCGCTCTTGATCTCCGTGAATGATGCCAAGTCACAATTGCGCTATTATTAATTCATTACAATTTACCTATACTGATAGCAATAGTTTTAAATGAAATTTTGTATAATTGTCCATTAATTGTTATGATTTATGATAGTTACAATGTGATGTAATTCAAACTTTTGAATCGAATGAATATTAAACATTTTAGTTTGTCAAGTTTTGGAAATTGTTCTATTGTGTTTTTCTTCTATATATATTCCCCTCAAAATTGATGTCCTTTTGTTATTCCTTACGAATTGCGTCAAAACGCAGTTTACAAATTTTTCGCCATAGAATTGTTCATTTTTACATGAGGATGCCCTTTGTTTCAATGGTCAGAAGTTGAGAATTCGAAATTAACCATAAATAAAAATCAAATAAACAAGATTGCCTTTGAAAGTTTGAAAATACAGTGTGGAGATTTCTTGAGGATCTGAACATGATATAGAATGTAGATCTATTCACAATCCCACCAACAAAATAATAACTTTCAGAAGGGAACAATGCAGAATTTAGTATGTTGGAAAGACCCTGTCGTATATTTTGCGATGTTTTTCCTACGTTTTCCTTGTGTAAAACATTCGACGACTCATTTTCTGCACTCTTGCACCTGTGATACTCCTATAAGCGCTCATTTATGTCATGAATAAACGATTCGATGAACTAAATCTCCTAGAAGGTCATGTTCATACAGCTCTTATGTTTTTACTTTTTTTTCCAATTTTCATTCTCCATAAATTCACTAAGTATGCAGAAATTGTTAGTATCAAGTTAAAGGGGGATCGGGTATAATTTCCTCATCAGAACTTTACGGTATTATCACTTGTGAGCTTATAACTTGTCTGTTCTAAAGCTCTAATTCAAAATTGAATGTAATATTAATACATCAAACTGCGAGATTTCCGACTCACAAACAACTTTCAATATCATATTATTCATGAACGGAATGCAAAGGCGGAAAAAACTTTCATCTATATTTCATAGTGAGTGCAAATGACATGAGCAGAAGATTTTCATTGAAGCAAAATGAGAAAAACTTGGATGATAGTGTAACAACTCTTTCTATAAGCACTCTAATAATATACAGGAGAATATGAGACGACCTTTATGACTTCTTGTATATATCTCACTAGCAGTCAAGTCCACCCTGATTATCAGACGTCATCGTGACTTTCTCTAGATTGTTAGCAAGAAGTTCGCGAACTTTTCCCCCCGGATCCTCGATCAATTACGTTCTGAAAATATACGCTGTTGTTGAGTATCGGTTTATACTTCCATCTATATTACAATCAGTCGCGGCAGTATCATATTTCGGGCTAAAATGTGAGGGGAAAATCAGAGAAATTCGAGTACAGAGTAGAGAATCCGCCAGAACAGCGATGGAATCCACATTCCACGCGATCTCATTTTCCCCGCGATGAGTTTACGGGGACTTCCTTTTCAATACTATACCAACATAAGTGTGGGTTTGAATGGTCGTGATATTGACTTTTCTATTTCTACTCAAACTTTATTATTAACACACCATAATAAAGATGAATACATTAATGCGCCAAAACATTTACATTCGAGAAATGGAGACTGCGAATTAGAGATAGAAATACGAAGTGGTGGACGAGTATGATCTGCCTCCAATTAACGTTGCTATTTCTCAATGTTTTCGTAATACGATGAGTTCATCAATGTGGTTACTTTGTGCCTTTTGTTTTATCTATATATATATATAGATACGAATGTGTTTGATATGACTGATGAAATTTCAAGAGTGACGAATGAAAAGTCAAAAATTTTTCAAATAATAAGTAGACACTGCTAAAAAAAAATAAGATGTAATGTTTCATTTGGCTGAAACTTGCGGTGAGACGAAGAGAAACATTAACACATTTTCTGAATGGATGATATGAATTACTACCATGATGAAAAGTACCAGGATCGTTTTTCATGTGCCAAAATTTCTTCAATTAGTATACCCGATTAGTTATTTGCCGTCCTGGCAGATTTAATCCCAACCGTGTTTTAATATTTCATATGAAATCGAACGTCGTCGTTTATTTCGGTGGTAATGTATTAAAAAAAATACAGGATACTTCAGAGCAATATAAGGGAAAGAAATTTGTATTGTTCACACTTGGCTCTGTTGTCTTAATAATTTAACAATTGGAATTATGATTAGGGTCAAGGTATTTCGTATTTGCAGTGTCACAGTTATGATTATAGGATAAATTTCACATTAGTGCGATAAGAGCATTAGTTTCAGTGATTACTATAATCCATTCATCCCTCACTTATTACGACAATCCCATTGTAGTATTGATATACCAATCTGTGTGAGTCCTCTACATTGCGTATAGTCTCCCTCAATACTGAGGGTCGTGACTGTCAAAAATCAGCGATTCTCTTACGATTTATTTCCATTCATCTCTATTTGTGGTGACGTGAGGAAAATTGTAGACTACTCCCGACGCTGGTGTGGATTTGAACAGATCAACGTGAATATGTACTGGAATTAAATATTCCACGATAGCAGCCAGATGAATAGTGGTGGGGACGGCCTACGCATGCAACGTGAGCCTCAGCTTAATGCAGATCACACATGAATGAAACATGACTTCTCTTCTACGTAAGTCATGTATTAAGATTTTTGTATGAGAGTTTTAAAACTTCAGGATTTGTGGAACGTTGCATATTTTTTTTCCATTTTATTCACGCCCCATCTATTGGTTCATTGTAACTAATATTCATTCAGGAAATTATTTCAATTAATCTCCCACATTCTCGCCTTTTGAATGATCCAACAAATTGCTGTCATGACGAAGTTTTTGATCTCCATATAATTAGTATGAGACGTCTCAATTTCTGTTCTCGGCATATTCGTACGCGGTCATTAGCATTTCCTATCACGACAAAATTCTACAATGTACGCATCGTATTCCTCAGCACGTTGAAAGTTTCACTGAGAGAACATGATGGTGATAACAGAATTACTTTGAAAACTCCTAAACATTTTGTCTTTCACCGATATGAGTGTTGATGAAGTTAACATAGTTGTTTTAGTCACACAGAGTTGGATCTCACTCCGAGCAAATATTGTGATTGCAAATTGCCATACAGGTGCGTGAGGGTTTATTTTGATAGCCCTTGACTGACCCATTAAATCCATGTGAATAACACTTTAACAGATATTTCTGCAACTACAGGCGGAATCAAAAACAGAACCACAAGATTGTTTGTTGCCCACTCGTGTGATCAATACTCTATTACTATTCTGTCCTTGCTTCATCATAATGAAATTTCACGACCTTTGGTGTTTATTCGCTTTTTGAGAATGCAAACAAATGTGTTCGTGCTACAATGAAAAAAAATATTCGTCTCACAGTAATACACTGGATAGTTCGTAGATGTCTGTGACACCTATTTAAATCGCTGTGATAATGACACAGACCACTCTGATACATAAGAACATCTTCACGTTTTAATATGCCAACAAAATTGGGTTACATAGAATGAAGTGACATTTCTGGTAAAGGCAAACGTGGCAACTGAGCTATATCGCGGCTGTTGCAATACTTTCTTTTTAATGTAGCTAAAAAAACCTATTTATACGATTGTAAAAGTTTTTCAATCAATGCCCCGACTACAGAGCAGAGATGGTGTGTTCCGAGTCAAGTTAGTGAAACTCATTACTTGATAAGATTTCGCGGTGTTCGATTGCTCAGGAATTTCTTTTGGTGCTGTCATTTCCATATAGTACCTCGCATTTATGTAACGAAATGTGTACAAGGATCATAACGATTTGTTATGATAAAGGTAATGCAAATTAGTAACTCTATTTTTGGTTATCTATCAAAAGGCAGTCGGCAGAATAAGTCTAATATTAAGATAATTATTGTCAAATGCCATGTGATACAGATGTCATCTTCTGCAAATTTTGGCCTTACGTGTCCTCGACAACAATTTTCCTCGTTTACTAAATTCTTGGTATTTCAAGATTGAGAGAAGAGACAGAGAATAAAAGCAGAGAACCGTGAAAAATGTGTTTTTACGGTCGTATTTCCACTATTACTATTTTCTCACAAATAGTTTTGAGAGATTTCGCTTATTAATTTCTTGTCAGCACAATATTTTATTCATTTCACCAAATGATATAAAAATAGCATTTACTCAAACAAAAAGTATCATGCCAACTTGGTCCGGGAGATTATCAAAGAGATTGCGATTATGATACCCAAATAATGTTCTTATAGGCAAGAGTCGAATTTTGAATTCTTAGTTTGGTGACAGGAATATCACAAAATATTTATCTACTAAAAATGAGTCAGTACATGGCGATCGATATTTCATTTTCGATATTGTTGTTGAAAATCCACCGAAAATATCTGTATCAGATGATGAAAATTTTTCAAATTTTGCACTGTATGAAAAATTGTGAATCAGATGATGGTGGACCTTTTTCTGATTTTGCACTGTATGAAAAATTGCACGGGAAGAACACACATACGGTTTTGAAGTGATAAACTGCTGGTGCCTGTGGGTAGGAGAATATTCGGAATCTCCCCTGTGTATGGGTCTGTTCTGTACTCTCTACTCTCTACTCCGGTCTTAAATTGCGTACTATGATGGTTCATACTAGTATATCTTTCCAAGATTACTTGCGAAAATTTGCATTCGAATAAATCATGAAGCTATATCGTCATGATTATTGGGCTGGTAATTTCTGCTTTTCGTTATATATGCATGTGGAATAGATAGGTTATAGAATGAATATGAAGAGCTAATACACATGCTCAATTTTATCACATCAAAAGCTAATTATATCGATAATTGAACTATTTCACCTGTATATTCATCAATTTGTGCAATGTTACATAACATAAATTTGATATTCACTGACGGGATCTGATATTTGTATGAGTGTATAATTACCAACTGCAAACAACATTGGTATGAAATCAATGATATATTGAATCAGAGAGAGGGAGAGATTGATGATATTGCAAACTTCATAACTGAAAAACTCATAATTTGGAAATTATTTAATTTATCGCAACAATTTGAGACGAATTTGATGATTGCATTTAGTCAAAAAACATGAGAGAAATTTGTTCGATTTAATATATATTTTTTTTTTTTTGGCAAATTCTTGAATCATCGCGTTCTGAAGAATTCATTTACATCATCAGTATTACCTAGTGAAGACAGTCATGTAAAAAAATATTGATTAAAAAATCATTTCGGGCACCCATACGCCAATGCAATTTCTTTATGAAATTCATAATTATTATAAATCTCACTACACACCTACTATATATGAGATGAACGACATTCATTTGTTCAATCGGGGGCACATAGAAAATAATGTTGATACGATATGGTTTTACGAGTTTTTAAATATGATGAATTATTCAGAAATGTTTCAGTATAATTGAGTTTTATTACTTTTCAGAAACTCCGTCATCAATAATCCCTGTATTTTCTCTTATACATGAAACAACTCGTTTCTATTTGGTGGATGTTGATAACTATTCGCAGCAGTAGATGCCTGGAATTTTATACTTCTTCCATCAAACTGAATGCGACTTTCAAGCCGACTTTATCAAATTATATTATAAGGAAGAGGAAAAGAGACCTGCTCCGACAATCTTGGAGATTAACTCTGTAAATAGATAACTCGGCGTTGCCAATGTCCATAGATGTACTTATACAACGATATTTCTTTCTTCTTCTCAATACGACGGGTTGATGATGCCGTCGAGTTCAACGCTGAATTTTTTATTTCACCTTAATCTTTCATGAGATTTCTTATTATTCCTTATCCGTTCCACAATTTCTGTCCTGCATAAAGTTTTTACTCCATCTTTTGCTTTTGCAGATTTTATTGTTTCTAAAATTTTTGTTTTCTGTATTGTCACCGATTGTGAAGTTGATTGAGGACCCAAGAGTGTAATGTCTCGGTGGAAATTTCCATGAAAAGTATCTTGTTGAAAATATTTGAATCGATGGAAGTTATTCATGAGGCCCCAAACATACGTTCATCGAGGGGACGGAGATATTTTGAATAATATATTCGGACTCCGTGACTTCTACGATAATTTACAAAAGTGAAACTCTTAAAAAGGAGACGTTTGATGATAGCGACTGCCAATAATATTGTAAGAGAGTAGTGTCGATTGAGTCGTTAATCAATTCCTTCCTTTATTTATTATTTATTAGCTTTTTCCCAGCCATTTTTATAATTGATGACATCTACTTCATTCCAGAGCTGCCATGGTCTTGAATAAGTAAATAATATCTATATATATGTTCACAGAGATTGACGAATAGTAGCTTATCAAAATGATTCCTATCGATTTGAATTATTCAGCAAATCAATGATTGAGCAGTTTGCGAAATTCTAACATTTCCTCGCATTACCTCTCCAGTAGAATGATCGATAAATAGAATTATTCATAAGTTGAATTTCTAGCTGATAATATATACATGTTGATAGTTTATCAACACATTCCGATGATGTTTAACACATACG
>JAPYZF010000224.1:0-132190 GCA_030523045.1 Meteorus cinctellus | reverse complement strand
TTGCTCTTTGTCCACCAGACAAACTTACTCCACGTTCACCAACAATCGTTTTATCACCGTAAGGAAGAAGTGTAAAATCACGTTTTAATTGACAAACTTTAATGACACGATGATATTTTTGGTGATCCATTGGCCGTCCAAAAAGAATATTTTGTCGAACTGAAGCAGAAAACAGCCATGGCTCTTGACTTGCGTATGATATTTTATCAGGTACAATTATTTTTCCTTTCGTCACTGGAAGTTCTTTCAATATGACGTGAAGCAGACTGGATTTTCCTGCACCAACTTTACCAACGATTGCCACTAATTCACCTGATTCAATGTTGATATTAATTCCATTCAATGTATCTTCCACCCATTTAGCATCAACATTATCAAATATCACTGATGATTTTCCATCATTCTCATAGATAATATCGGTTCGCAATTCACCGATATTCTTGAAAACTTTTTCATCTTTCAGAATTATACTGCCGTTAATTCCAGATTTGATTTGATTCGAAGTTTTAATTTCATTATGCATTAGAAATGTTTGGATACGTTTCATGGATACATTGAATTCTGCCAATTGTGTAATTCCATATGGAAAATAAATTGTCATAGTCTGTTGCAAATTTGCGTAAAATGCAGTCAACATAAACACCTTTTCAGATGAAACTGTAGCGCCACTCAAAACATAAATGAGTATTGTTACAAAAAGTGATAATCTCGATATGTACATGGAAAAAGATATGACAACACTTTTAATATATGACGTGTATCTGATGACACTTATTTCATTATTTCGTGCCTGTTTAATCACATCTCTAAATAAATATTCCCACGTGTACATTTTGATCGCTTGAATCCCCTTGATGATTTCATTTGTATAACAAATCCTTTCGTCTGTTCTTATTGCAGTACGTAATCGTAATATCGATGTTTTTTCACCAAGCCAAACTTGTAATGGCAGGAATATCAGAAGAACAATAATTCCATAAATTGCAGCAACACCAACTTCTTGATACATAAAATAAGTTGTCACAATTGTTTGCAATGGACCAACCCAAAGATAATGAAGATCTAAGAAAGATGTATCAATTCTACCGGCATCATTTGAAAGTAGATTTACTGATTCACCAATTGTTGTCTCATCTACTCCGGCTTTAGACAACTTCAATGATTTCCGATATACCAACGAACAACATGCAATACGCAGTTTCATACCCATATGCCAAACTGCCATCGCATAAGAATTCAGAAGCAATACATACACTGCTCCTGCAACTATAATACCTGTTGCATACAGATATGCTTCAGTCTTTGTCATATCATCATCCGAAAAATATCGCAAGAATCGTCCAAGTGCGAATGGTTGAAGTACACTGGAAAATATAAAATGAATCATCAACATCAGAGGACAATGAGTATTTAACAATTAACAATGACAATTTAACAATATCAAGTTGCGCTAAAAATCGATAATATAAGACAGAATATTTGATTGTGTTTTAGTAGTCACTAAAAAATATATTCATAAAGTGATATAACTCGCTACATTTGAATAGAGTTCTTCACAGTTAATTTATCATCATTTTTATTTTTAGATAGAACCAGTAAATATTGGAATCAGACTGAAGTAATTACAAGAATCTCTACCTAAAGTATACTAAAATGTGATGATGTGATTACGATTTGGCTTGATACTAATGAATGAGACTTACAATTAAATTTTTTTCATGAAAATCAATATATTCTAACGAGGCTGTAAAATCTTTCATTCATGGGAAGATTTTTTTTCTTTTCAATAATATTGAAGTAACGGAAAGATCAAATTATTTTATAAATAAAGATTTAAAGTTCTTCTCGATTGAAACAATCATTGACTAAATAATTATTCATCTGATTCGAATGGTTGAAGTTGATTATTATCAGACGAAATGTGATTCTAATTTTTTTCAATTGATATTTATTCACTTACCGCACAAAAACTTCCATAATTAGTAAAAGTAAACCATGTGATGCAATACGAGCACCAAAAACGTTTAATAAAGCTCGTCGTAAGCTTGGATTATTGATCTTTTTATCTTTCTTCTTATTGCAACGCTCGAGTTCATTCTTCCAAGCTACTGATAATTTGTCACCGATAATGTTGCTCGTATGTTCTTTTAATGGTTTGTAAAGATCATCTAACTCCAGATCTCTTTTGTATCCCAAGCAAAATATCTTCGCCACCCATCTGAAAATTAATTTATTTATTTGGTTTCAATTATCCATTTAATTAGTTTCAATTGTCCTTACAAACGAACGATATTTCTATAAATAATGAAATATACTTACGTGTATATAAGAGCAGTGACAATATTCACTTCTTCTCGTGGATTTCTTCTTCTCTCAATTCCAATTTTTCCATCCATTGGTCAATTTTTATCTTATTATCAGTGTTGACACAAGAGGAAGCAACTTGGAGACTGATCAAGGTTGTTCATGAAACAAAAAAAAAGAAGTCTAATCTATTAAATAAACAAGGGTGAGTCTGATATTGTTTACTACGTACAGAAAAAGTTTCTGATTTTGATTCTTAATGAATCATCGCATTATAGAGAATTTAGTTATTCACAGTCATCAAATTTTGGAGATATCCAGCAAAAATTTTCTTACATCACCCAAATTATAACACAAATTCAAAAAATACTTCGTTGTATATTAATATTTGTCACTATTCGATTCTTTCATTATCATTTATTAAATAAATCGTCATTTATTGTTCGCAATACGAAAAAGCTCAGCTGCAGTTACTCAAACATATAAATTAATATTAATTCTTTTCTATATCAATTCATTTAAAATGTTCCTTTCACAATCCAGATCATTGGAATGTCTCCAACTTATTTCGCAGATCAAAATTGACGGACTTTACACTTATATGACACGTGAATTGCAGATGAAATTAGGCTACATTGAAAAATAAATTAATAACTCCACCAATTCATTTCTCATTATGCAAATAAAACTATAACATTCACATTTCTTAATTGGAAATTTTGGGATTGAGAGACCCGATCAGACTCTGTAAAAATTTTAAAATAAATGTAAAAAACATTTAAATAAACATATCAATTAATTCATTCATTTCCACCTTATGAAATTTTTGTTTGAAATTGCTGATAAGAAATAAAATTATCAGAGATTTATTACTTTTTTATTCTAATTTATGATATGTTATTAACTTACTCGAACAATTGAGGAAGTCTGTCGCAATAGATAGACAAAAATAATGTTCCCGATGCGACTCATGGACGTCTACAATTGAGACTGATTAAATGAGATGTTTACATCATTTCGACAAACTCCTTGTACATTTCAGCAGTTATATATTCCCTTATCGTGATTTGACAAACAATGAATACGCGGGTCGCTCAATTATTAAGCACTACGATTAATAAGCATTGTACAAAATCATTTTATCTTCACCATGGCACAACAACAATAATGAGGCTAAATAAATAATTTCTTTTTTTAGAATTAAAAACAAGAACTTTGACATTGACTCTCTAAAAATACTCACAGAGAAACTTTTTCATAGAAACTTTTGTTTAATATAATAACTGCAATCGTACATTGCAGAATTTAACAAACAGCTGAAATTTATTTCGTTTGTATGAAAATGATGACAACTGTAAAGAGAAATATTTGAGTCATAACAATGCAATGTTTATTTTAGAATAGTTAATCAATAATAAAGTTTAATTACCTTTTCTTTTTGCATATATCCTAAACTCTTTTGTCAAAAATTGTCACTACCAGTTAATTGCTGAGTTTCCACTTTATGTCATTCTGGAAAATTCCGAAGACAACTGTCCAATAATTCAAATATTTCCATGTGCTTGAACTGATGAAAATATGTTGGAAGTTACAAAATTGATAATATCAAGAATTATATGGCTGTTTTAATGTACATTCAATAATATAAAATTAATTGATTATTAATTATACTCAAGGAACGAAACTCACAAAGAATTTTCTCGTTGATAAACTTGTTGCACTGAATCATGGCACATCCCAGGTTATCTATTCACAGCTGTCTGAAGACATTTCACCTTTCACATTCTTGTTTTCTTCAACATAATTCAGCAACAATATGGATTCTCCATTGCAATTCATCGACCAGTCCAGCACAGATCATCACCAAAACTAAACTGCAAATTGTGATTCAATAGATCATGTGATTGATGATGTTGTTCAATCATGAAATTCTGTAATCAATTAAAATTGTAAAGAATTTAAACTTTATACATATACGTACATATATCTAATATTATTATTCATAACATTCGTATTTTATAACAAAATATTTAACTTCCAAGCAAAGTTAAAATCTTTCTTTATAACACAAATTATTTGCTAATACTTTTGAATATTAAATATTTATTCCTTAATTTCTCTAATTGAGATAAAAATCCCCTGTTGAAATAGAATAATCCTCAATCAGTCTAAATTGTTTATAACATTTTTCTCATTCGTAACATCTCAATTATAATCACTTAATATACAGCAGGAAATAGGGAAGAAAAATCCTAAATGAAAATAAAAGGAAAGAAAAAATGTGATACGACGTTGGCTATTCAGAAGACAATTTAATTGAGACGAATAAAGAGTGAAAGTATAAAGATATATATAAACGAAAGCGAATAGTATAGCGAAATAAAAACGAGAGTGAGTGCGAATAAACACAAAATAGGTATAAAGCAGAGAGAAAAAAGCCAAACGAGACAAAAGGAAAAATACAGTAGGGGAACATGGTGAATACAGCAAGACAAAGAAACCGGCGACTTTAATTGTGAGAATGAGATAAGACGCCAGTGAGAAAGAATGAATAGAAATATATAGAGATAGAGTCGGTATTTCAAGTTGAAAACAGCGTAGATAGAACAAAAGAAAAAATGTCACCCTCTCTTTCACTGAGTTTCCTTTCTCTTGGGCGTCTTCATCGAACCGTGGAATTTCCTTTGTGGAGGTCGAAATATCTACTTACCCTGGTAGAACTCAGCATAAGCATCACAAACTGCCACAAGCAGTTGAAAACATCGCACACCCATACGCAGACATTCATTTCTAATCCCTTCCACTTATATAACTCTTCATTCTTTTTGCATTCCACTTATGTCTGTGCGCCCTTCTAATTCGTGAATCCAATCCCTCCGATGACAGAAAAATGTGCAGGAAATTTGTGAACTATAACAGATTGGAGATAACTTGAAAAAGTAGACAAACAAATGGTAAAAGGAAGAGAACAAATTTAGGAAGAGGAATTTTTTTTCTCTCGTGTTTACCATCATGTCCATAAATGTCTTTGTAGATTAATATTTTGTCTCTGTTCTTTTTCCTTCGGGAAGCGAAGGATGGGTTACGTATAAAGACAGAAGGACAAAACGATGTGGATGAAGACCAGAAAGACGAAAATACTGAATGGGAATTCAAGCGAATAATGAAAATGTAAAGTTGAAGACAAATGGCGCGAATCTGCTCATGGGCAACGCCGTCAGAATATTATTTCGTTGGGGAGGATGAATGGTAAATATTTGATGACTTTGAGGTATTGCATTTCATTTTGTACTTGATTTTTAACCCTAAAATACGATTACTTGAAGTCTTAATGTTTTAAACAATTAATTATAACATTTTATGGGTTTTAATGAGACATGTTGTTAATTCAGGACTACAATGGAGTATAAAATCAGTTTATGGATGTTGCAATTACACCTGGAAATAATCAGTAATTCAAGACTTCTAAGCCTGACGAAGTCAATTAATTTGGATATGAACTTATTGGCTGCTGTTATGAGTTTTAATAAGTTCCTTTCATTGAATTTTCTATCAAACACGAACTATCCTCCATAATATTCATTCGAATGTTATAAGCAATTAAACGGACAACACTATCAGTCATAAAGAAACGTATCCATAAAAGTATTGGGTGAATTATTTGTCACCGTAGGTGATAAGCAGATAATCAGAACCTAACACAACTGGCCAAATGACTCTTTAAACTTTGTGGAAAGTTTTTTTACTTACAACGTTATCTCATCGCCATACGCCTTCACGACTATTATTGTATAATCTATACTGTAAGACTCATGGCCTTCGTGTACTTGAAACGATTCTTCTTTGGATTGCATAACTGTTGTACATAGTTGTGCTGATGAATTTGATTCCTCTGTGTACAAAAGTTAGACTGTCTCAGCGCAACCGCAAGGAAAGATCACGGAAAAGCCTGAAGTTCTTCATTCTGCCCATGTCGATGTCAATTTGGTAAGGTAAAATGATCTTTGGTCTTCAACAAATAGCAACAAGATTCAAAAACATAAAGACGTTGATGTATCCCCTCAGTTTATGTCCATCATTGTTTTTTTCTTTCTCTCCATTTTGTGTCATCTGTTGAAAGGACAATCAATAAGTTTTTAATCGAGACCAATTCAAAATGTACAATTTCTTACAAGTACAGAATCGTCCACTTTCAGTTCTTGAATAACTATTTGCATTCGATACATGACGTAATTGAAATTGTATTTCTCAATCCAATTCTTCATGAAAGGACTCAATCGCTGGACAAATATTGGTATTACCATATCAATTTCTAGTCTGCATGAACAAAACTCGACATCTCTATATGAATGACAATATAAAATAATTAATTGTTGTTTGTTTATAGCAGTAAAATGATAATTAATTTTATAGATATCACGAAGAATATTCTCAGGACTATTAAGCAAAAAAAAAACTGTCGTAAATGGCAGAATTTATTTCTTGGATGCGGAAATAAAATTAAATTCACAATGTATAACCCTCGTAAAGAATTTTATTGAGGGATATTGAGAATCTATTGGGTCATGACGTTTATTTGACCTTTGAAAACTTTAGAAAAATCCACATTGATAGGCCGTTGTATTTGAATTTATCGAATTCATCCGTTTCTCCTTTGTGAATGTAAAATGTTGAATGAAAATATTATTCATCAATTTTAATTAATGCAAACAATTTAGTTTTTCTTGTGATATAAATTGCCTGCGTACTATTCTATCCAAAATATCTTGTTTGGATGAAACAACAACTTCAATTGAGCACTGTTATATTAAAATATATTGTGACAATTCTAATAATGGAATATATTATTGCTAAATATAAAAAATATTTATAATTCATTTAGAACTACTTTTGGTTCATTATAGAAAACAAATCTGCGAAGACTTGTTGAAATGCGCAACAAATTATCATTTTTAATAACATTTTATTAAAACAACAAAAGAAGTTCCGATACGAATTTTTCGTGAGCTTCGCTGATCAGTTGATTTTAGTCATTCGGAATTGAGTCAGATCTCATTCAGAAGCTGACACTTCAGAACTGACCAAGAGTTCCTGGTAGCTACGTCATCCAGGTAATTTTCCAGTAACAATCATGATGAAGTTTTGCCAATTTATCATTGGAATGCAACGTGGGTCATTAATAATTACCATTTATGAAAAGGTTATGGTTGCTATCTATTATTTTCAACAGCAACACATCCAATCTACCAAATTAATAATTGCCAGGACATTAGAGCCACAATTCGACCGTTTTTTCAACAATTCTTGGTACCACCAGAGCTGAAACTTTTATTCTCTCTCAAAGATTCACGATTTCAATTTTTTATGCAAATAAATAAATTTTCTACCTTATAAATACGGCTGGCAGATATTTTCATTTATTAGAAGAGAACCCCTCTGCTTATCCTTTCATTTTTCCCATCAACTGATTATAATTACATCACTCATTCGAAGTGCGTCATAAAACAAATGAAGAACGCTCATACTTCAAATTCCGAGAATCCGATATTATTGTTCAGGTCACGTGACGAAAAAGTGATCAAACTCAATGAATGGTGATACACTAAATTCAATATTTGTCCAAATTCGTTCCTATTGATGAAAAATTAAGAGTTAAATTACATATCTGATGTATAATTATCATTTCTAACCTATAATGCAAATTGGTAATATTCTACACCCCAATAAAAATTCAAAAAGAAATTAATTCCTTATAACTGAACTTTGAAAGCCTAATTGATGAGTTCTTCTTTATCATCATTAAAATTGTTGGAAAATCTACCCGATATTCGTCATTACCGGCTATTGATAACAGCATTTCTCAGTCGGTTCAACAGTTATTGCTCTACTTTTCCGATCGGCGTTGCGCTTCCATTAATTTATCATATCTTTAGCAATCCCTAACTTACCGATCGCAGATAAAGCTAATAGTCGAATTATTCAAATAAACGCGCGTCACACATTCTTAAAGATTACACCCACGCCTGCGTCATCGTCATCTGTTACATAGCAAAATATAGTTGAGCTATACAAAAAAATCCATACATCACTAGTTGAAGTGGTGAATGACGTCATATGAAGCAGGACCAAAGTATTTACACATTCATTTAGTATAATGGGGCATATCTGAATTCAGGAGAGGACCAAATATTCGTGTGAAATATTGAAGGTTAAAATTATTTTGTGTATTTGTTTGAGCAATATATATAATGAATTAATCACAATTGTGTTTATTATATTCAGTAGTCATCAGATGAGAGGGTAAATTGCGAAGAATTTATCGAGTGCTGTCCTCATGAGAACAACAAAAGAATGGCCTGGAGATGATCTTAGAAAATGAAAACTCAATCATCTTCAGCGATAAGGTATACACAAAAATAATAAGCTTTTTCTGATATTATCTGCTATAATAATTTACTAATAATCACATTCACACGCTTCATTTTGTCGTTTTATTCTATTTATTTATTTATTCATTTATTTATCATTTTCTCTCTTCAGAATTCAATGAAGTACATAATTTCCCACTAGACACAAATTGAATGAATGTTGTAGTGATGTTAAAATTGAGATATTATTATACCGTTACTAAAAGAGGAATAATTAACAATTGAATAGAAAAATGGAATGTTCAATTACATTTTGTCCTATTGAAATTCCTCTGTAAATATTTCATCTACCAAAGTTAGGATTTGTTCATTTTTTCATATATTTCTTGACAATATTTTATGAGAGTGAGTAAAAGTTTATTGTCAGGTAGAATAATTATATTTAATATTTATAAATCATTTTTAAAAATTTACATTTATCAATTGCCCCCAAAATCACCCCTCAGTGATGATAAATTATTTTGTTTATATAAAATTATAAATATTAAATTGACTAATACATAATTAGAATGTTTGACAACTCTTGAGTGCATAAAAAGTCAAAAAATTGTTATTAAAAATCAAAAAACTCGAATACAACAATTATCCATTTGAGTTTAGTGGGATTTGTAATTATTGTGCATCATACACTATCGCCTATGCTGATTAGTTCTGCAATAAAAAAAACCAAAAATCTGCTTCTACATTTAGATGAATATAAATTCAAGGGCTGTACTAGCTCCTTTGCTCTGGAAACGAGAAAAAAATAATTATTTTCCTATATCATCCATCCATTTATCACAAAATTCAACACTTTAATTTACAATCAATCAATCAACTATTCAATTCACAAAAGAATAAAAAAAAGAAGGAATTCATAGTTAATTGTTTTAAAAATTAATTGCAAATTCGTCATTGAAATCTCTTCATTTCAATATGTATAAAATAAAATATTGTTAATAAAGATGATCGTGGAAAGACAAAGGACAAGGCACGCTCGTAGATCCAAAATGCCAGACTAGTTGCAACAATATGAAGCCGATGTAAAATAATTAACAAAAAAAAAAAACCTAATACAATAATGATAAGAAATAACAAACAAACGCTTGGACACATAGCATATGAATAGTGCTAGTAGTGAAGCAAAACAGATGTTAAAACCAAGCGTAATAAAAATCTGTAGTTGGATAAATTATCTATACGATCAGTTGTTAAAGCCTGATCTATAATAATTTCAAGAAAACCATAAACTAGAACGCACCAAAAAAATAAACAAAAGCAACAAGTAAACAAATAGAAAAATAAAACTGAACAATGAGCCACGCGCAACAGCAGCATGTGCTCGCAATTGCGATTGTCCTGGCCCTCATCGTCGTCTGTGGCATTCACGTCTTCCTATTTCCTATGTACACATCCAGTCCACCTACAAGGCATACAAAAATAATTGCCTATGAACAGGCACTATGTCGAAGTAGCTTCAAAACAATTAAAATAACACCAGCTGAATGGCGGAATTCATGTCCAAAGTATGGAATAGTGTCAGCAGCGCAGGGTGGACGTTTGGGCAATCAAATTTGGGAATATGCATCCGTATGGGCAACAGCAAGACAAACTGGACTCGAACCATTTATGCCCAGATGTATATTAAAAACATTAGAAGAACATTTTAGTAATCTCAGCATTCCACCATTGGGTTATATTGGAAAATGTACATTGGATGTAAGCCAAGTTGTAAATTCTCTTGGACAATGGAATGGTACAAGACGAAATATTATCATACCCAGGTAAAATTGTCAACCACTTGGAAATTAACGAATATATTCAAATATTTTATTTTGATAATTTGATTTAGTAATTCAATGCTATCAGCAATTTTACTATTCATACGATCCAGGTCTTGTAGGATTTTTCTTCATAATTGAACTCTGAGTTTTCAATTTTATCTTGGAGATGTGATTGGAAAAAGAGTTTTCATGATGAATTTATTTTGGTTGGACTCAAGTCTGACTTGGTAGAGATTAATTTTGACAAAAGGGAACCTGGTCAATGGTCAAATTGGGATAATTAATTCTTGATTGGGTTGGAATTGTTTTTAATTTTAAAAATGATCATGGGAATACAGAATGGAAAGTTTCATTGGAATTGGTATAAGATAGCAATTTTTGATTGAATTGAGTGGGACGATAAGAAATGTTTAACTGAAATTTGGAGAATGTCGACAAAGTTGATTATAAATAATGTTCCTTATTTAATAATTATTTTTTCGTTTTAGACACGCAACTTATTGGAGTTTAATCCTCGTATGGCTGGATGATGTACGACGAGAATTCACTTTCAAACCTACATTGAGACATTACGCAGAAGTAATTCTAAAGCGTATTGCCAATCAATTTAATATTATAAAACCAACATACGTAGGAATTCACGTACGTAGAACAGATTATGTGGATTATTTGTGGCAAAAATTAAAAGTTAAACCAGCACCAGCGCGTTATTATCTATCAGCAATGAACTATTTCAATGATAAATATGAAAATGTTGTGTTTGTTGTTGCTAGTGACAGTATTGGATGGTGTCGATATCATTTAAGAACAAACAAATATAGAATTGAATTTGTTTCTGATAATGAAGGTCATGGTGTTGGAAAAGATCTTGCAGTATTGTCTGCGTGTAATCATAGTATCATTGATTATGGCACTTATGGTTCATTCGCAGCATTATTAGCAACAGGAGAAACTGTCGTTTATAATGTCACTGCATATTTTTCAACAATGATTGCTGAAGTTTTGCCTAATTGGCGCGTCATGAGTTGAAGTTCATAATCAAAACACGAAAAGAAAAAAACCAAAAAACACAAAAATTGAAAGAAAGAAAGAAGGAAAGAAAACATTTGTTTTTTTCTCATCATCTTCTTAATCTCCATAAAATTCTTCAATGCCAAAAGAAATAAAATATTTATACATTATTTTACTGAAAGAAAGTTAGACGACGAATTAAATAATCGAATGTAGACGAAAGTTGAACAAAACAATTAAGAAAAAAGATATTTTTTATTTTTTACTTCTTCATTTTTGTTTTTTATCAAAACTTGGACCACTCACTTCTGTCTATATATAATACGAATATTTATTTTTTCTACAACTAAAATTTGGGATAGTAGAGAAAAAGAAACAAAACTCACTGACATGAAAGGAGGAAAAAAAATCGTTCAAAATTAGCCAAAAGATTATTATATAAATGAATAAATGAAAACAGGATCAAATATTGGAGGAAAATTAGGAAAACAATTTTTTCAATTCATTATTAGAAAGTAAATATTAAAAGTGTTAGTTAACAATAGATTAAACAATTTCACACTCATACACTTTCCACGTTAAGACTTTCACGATGTACAATGATTTCATCTGTGATTATCTTTCTTATTGTGCCAAAAAAGAGTTAATGAATAAAAATATATTATATATGTATAAATAATACTCTCTAATCAAAGGAAAAATATGTATACACTCGAATCAATATATATATATAAATATATCTGTCTATACAGACATCAAAATCATATGTTGTTAATGAAATAATGTATTATTATTATTATTATTATTATTCATAATGAAGGTATACATCGTATATGATAATTATAATATTCGCATTTATCTTCTCTTTATTGTGCCCGCTGAAAGTTTGAGCTTTAATTCGTATTGGTGAGTCAAAAGGAAAGTCGGTTAATGGGAACTAAAAAATGATAGATAAAAAGAAAAACAAGAACAAAACGACAAATTATAAATTATAATTCGTATGAATATTGATTGATAATTGGACAAAAAAAAAGTATTTTATAAATGTTTCGATGTTTTGTGAAGGGAAATTGAGGAAGCCTTGTGACCTGAACTTATCCAAAATGAACAAAAATTATAAATCAAGATTAATCATAGCTCATTAACTATTGTATCATTATTACCATCGTTAATTAGTCAAAACATGTATTTAATCTTAAAGAAAAATTATTAATCTAAGCTTCAAACATAAAACTTGAGTAATTGTGCCTGGTCGTTATTTAAATCTTTGAAAAAAAAGATTGAAAAATTTATTAGTTGGGTTATAAATTAAAAGCATAATCCAAAAAAAAATCGCCACGAAATTATATTGACAGAGATAATCAAAATTGCCAAAAAAGTAATAAAATAAGAAATGACTAAAAAACAAACGCAAATATAATTTTCAATGACTCATTGCACAAAATAAAATTGAACAAATCAATAAATCAATAAAATATGAAAGACAAATCGATTAGAAATGAAAAAAAAAGAAATTATAAACAAAATGGAAAGTAAGACTATAATACAACTTTCAGATACCAATACTTGTCTATTTTGTACATCCTCTGTGATAAAGAAAAAAAAATTCGTCTAGTTTTTCGAATGACAACTATCCGGTCTGTATCAGTGACTTATTTGTCATACACCAAAATATATAATATTACTTATTATAATAATAATTATAATGGTAATGATAACAATGATTATAAAATTAATAAAGTAAAATGTAGAATTATTTAATCTGACAAGAAATTGTACAATTTTCTGTCTTTTCTCACAAATGTTAGACAATTACTTTCAGATATTTAACAATATTTTATTTGCTCGACTCATTTTTGTGCCAATTTTACGCGCACGCAATGGCTGTACACCCATTTCTGTGTCCATAATACCAAATTCTTGTAGTTTATTTTCATAAGTGACAAGAAGATCATCATGAGCTTTGCATGCTTTCGCTAGATCATACTGGAGATCTTGAATTGCAGTGTTTTTACGATTCAACACTTCCTATAACGAAGATTAGATGATGATGTGAAATGTATTTAAATTGTTAGCGTTCAATTTTCTTACCTCCAACTTCTCATTGATATTAACTATTTCTTTTGGATCAAGATGTGCAGCTGCAATAACTTCACCAATTTGTGCTTCGCGTTGTTCTAATAATTCAGTTAATTTCTCCAATTTTTTTTCCAACAGTACATTTTTCAATCCTGTTCTCTGTTGAAGTTCCAGAATTGATGAAACAAATCTTGAGTGTAATTCATTACGTTCTTCTTGACATTTTTCAAATCGTAATTCCAATACTTCATTTTCCCATTTTAAATTATCAAATTCTTTTGTTAATGCCATCAATCGTTTTTTTGTAGTCTATTGAAATGAATTAATAAGGAAGAGAGAATTTTCTATTGTTAATTAAAAGTAAATGAATTTATGTGTAGAGATATAAGTGCGATATGAAAAATTTATTGATACAAACCGCTAAACATAATTTATCTTTTTCATAATTTTTTAATTGTCGTGTTAATTCGCCCACTTGTTCATTTGCTTCTTTGGAATCTCCTGATAGTTTTTTATTCTCAATTGACAATTCTCTAACTTGTTTTTTCATTCGTTCTTCATCATTTTTCATGACTTCCATTTGCTCCTGTTATAAATAAAAATTTATATTATAAAAAATTGATTCAAATTCTTTTTCTTTCTTTCATGTACCTTTAAACTTTGAATTAGTGATAAATTATTCATGGTGATATCATTATAATATATTTTCATCTCAGAAAATGCTTTTTCATGATTTTTTATTAAATTTGCTATCTGTATATTTTTACGTTCTTCAACTTCTGTAATTTCCATTCTATGCTTTAAGTTCAATGTTTCGTATTGACTTATTAATTTTTGTTCGTATTTTTGTTCCATTTCCATTGCTTCAGCTTCAAATTTTTTTATCAAATCGCTCATTTCCTCTGCATTTTTCTATGACGGGATTTATTTATTTACAGAATAATAACTTCACGTTAGAATAGTTTATGAAATATTCATATTCTTGCAGAGAGAATTCATTTGCTTAAGTGAAATTACAAATTCAGATATTTTTCATCGACTGTGGAATTTTTCGTTTGAGCTTTTTTCAAGAGAAATTTTATTGACATAAGCTTATAAGGCGTCACAACACATCTTGAACTGTAAAATATTGAACACTTCCTGAACAGAGTTTATTCAGTAGTGAAAACAACTGTGTTGTTGTCTTTTTTTGTTCATCAATTCCCGATCTTATTAATGAAAGATTCCACCATATCAATAAAAACAGAAAAGACAACTACGCTCTTACTAATTCAAGACAATAATTTAATCTGCTGTCTTATGGGACAGTTTAAAGTCAGCGTTGCCTGACGAAACATACTCCTGTTCCACTGATATACAACAACCAAAAAATAATTCTAACAAAAAATAATTCTAACAATCTTCGACATTTCCTATTGAAAGCTTCCAAAAGAATATTTTAATTTGTATCTGATATTTTATGTGTCTGAGATTTGTTATCTAATCAACTAAAGTTGAATTTACCAGAAACTTTTCAAATCTGATTAAATACAATTAAATTTGCAAAGTTTTAGATTCTTTCCAAATGTTGTATTGCTGTGGGAAAGATTTACTTCAATTCCATCATTCAGTCCCAAAGAAAAACTTCTTATACCGAAAATTGTTTCCTGATTTTCCCTCTGCAATTATTGTAACAAAATATTTCATATACTAACTAATTTCAAAGCTCGAATCTCATTTATATGACTAAATTCCTGTTCTTTATGAACCCGTCTCAGTTCTTTTTTATCCTTGATCAGTTCATTCTCCTCATCATTATGATCATCTTGAGCAAGTTTTAATGCAACCATGTGCTCTGCTTTGGTCTCTGTCAAATTTGTTTGATGTTCATACATCAAGTGCTTCACTTTTTGTTTATACAAATTCAATTCAGTTTCATGCTTCTCTGCCAATTCTTCTTTTTCACGATCTTTATTTCTAAAATTCACATCACCTCATTGCTATCATTTTCCAACTACATTTATAAAGAACAAAAAACCACACAAAGAAAATTGAGTATGTGAAGAGTTGCAAATAAGATTAATAATGAAATCAAAAAACCTAATGATAACTCGAGCTTCATCCAACTGATTTCTGGTAATCTCCCAAAATGTCCTGAGCTTATCCCTCTCCAATTGAAAAAAATTTCGCTCTTCTCTCTCGCGCTCCATTTCCTCTAAAATTTTGTGTGAATATAACTCCAATTGTTCACGACTCATTTTTGATGTGTCAACACCATCCACAGTGTCCATGGATTTTCCTTTCGCTTTTTTTGGTGCCTATTATCAACATCAAGGTTATGAAACAAAGATAATCAGGTTAATTTTCTATTGGAGCTTACCATGTCTACTCGGTCTTGCAACACTCCACACACGAAATAAAATAATTGTAATATATATTTGTTAATATTTCAATCCTTATTAATTTTTTTCAATCAATTATATAAAGTTTCTTCCGAGTATTCCACTATAGAAACCAAATTTCTAATTCAGTTCTACACAGGTAAACGTTGCACGTGTTGTTTCCGCGCGTTGCCACGCAACGAGCATCGATATCAATGCATTGTAAATGATAAGCACTTGAATTAAAATGAATTAAAATAAAGTAAAAACTTTTCTATTAATATAATCAAGTAAAACCCAATTGATATTCATTCATAATTTCTCATTTCATTCAGAATATTTGTATATAAAAATTCATCAATAACAATCAAGTTGTCATGAGTTAAATTTACTTAATTATAGTCAAAATTTTAATGTTCGCTAATCACTGGAAAATTTACATGTCGACATTTTGAATGTATTCATTAATCGTTCGTTTATTCTATTTTGAAACTTCTATATGTGAAGATATTTAACAGTTGAGTTTTTTTATTCACAATATTATTGATTAATTTATTAATCGGAAATAAAATCAGCTGAACCCTCAAACAAAAAACACAAAGTGTTGCTCAATACATATTTTCCAACCCCATCCCATAAATTAATTTACAAATTCATAAATTACTTTTCAGTTATCTTTTGTTGAAAATTAATTTCCCACTATGTTTGTGTGTTAGTTCCACTAATTTGTGCTCCCATTGGGAAAAAAAAACGTATTGGCAATTGAATTACAAATATATAACCCCATTGATACATAATGATTGGATCCAAACTTAATGATAAAAATAAATAATATACAATTCAACCGAGAAATTTCATTTTTCAATATAAGAATAGCTTATAATTGGAATGCTATAAAAATTATTCGTCCTAAAACCCTTAACTTGATTCACCATTGAACTGCAAAAGACATCCCACAGCACCAAAATAACCCTAAGGAGATTAAGCATACAATAAAATTGTGATAACGATGATAGAAAATTTATTGTAATATTGAATCACATTCAAGAATCTTACCTCATGTTCTAAAAATAATGCTTTCAATGTTCCCTTCGACCAGTAATCCATCGCGTAGGCCAACAATTTCATCGAAATTGGATTAACTCTTAAAAAATTTCCAACAAAAACAACCTGAAAGATAAACAGATGAAATTATTTTTACACTTATAATTCATATTCTCAGATACACAATAGAAAATTTAATAAATAGATTTACCCTTTCAATTTTTTCGTTCAGTGCACACATTCGTGTAATGGATCCAATGTTGTTAGTGATGGTGACAAGTGTAGCACGCGCCAGATCTTCTTTGCTGACGGCATTTCTCCGTTCCTTTGAATTCATCTGGCCGAAACTACACAATTGAGGAAAACTTAACAAACAGTTGTGCATTAGACAGGCAAAGAACTAAAGGCCATCTACGAAAACGTTAAATGACTGTTATTTCGTTTCTCTGAATGTTAAATAAACAGTGGACTATTAAATAAAATTGTCAATGTTACATGCAATCTATTCGCGAAATTAAGTCAAGCAATTCTAGCATTACGTGAAAAAGACAAGAATGACAATGTCATTGTTAATAGAATATATATCTTACCTGCTCGCAACAAGATCACCAGGCAAGTCAAATCGACCATAATCACCACCATAAATGTCTTTGACTAATTTATCAACTCGTGTACTGTCACCACTTGTTGCCAATTCGATAGCTTCTTCAAAACTATTACAACCAGTTAACAAACAACACAATCCTAAAAATGTACCACCACCCAAACTCGTTCCTGAAATTCTCTTGTAGTTCTTTGGACCATAAACTGCAAGAATACTCACACCAGATCCAATATTGACGAGCTGTGAATTTAAATAAATTATAAATTGTTTTTACAAACATGCAGAAATAATTTCACGTCTAATTAGTAATATTTTCATTGCACACAGGTGCGATTCTACACCAACGCTTTATACACAACTGCAGTATAGAATGTAAAATAAAATTTACCTTCTGTTTTTCTACTCTTTACTATTCATCACATTACTGATGCAAATTCGAGTAACATCAAAACTATTCTTTTGCTTTATATAAAATATTTTTATGTAAAAAAAATATACCCTGAGTGAATGAACAGAAACTCAACAAAATGAAATAATTCAAAAAAATTCAAAAATGAAACAGTGACCATTCGATAAGCAGAAAGGATTATTTTGCCAAAGTTAAGTTTACCCCAAGGGTGTTTTTCACTCGAAAAACCAATA
The DNA here is from genome assembly GCA_030523045.1 of Meteorus cinctellus. Taxonomy (NCBI): domain Eukaryota; kingdom Metazoa; phylum Arthropoda; class Insecta; order Hymenoptera; family Braconidae; genus Meteorus; species Meteorus cinctellus. Next base: position 113,955 of record JAPYZF010000224.1, on the reverse strand, counting down.
TTCATTAATGTTAAAACCTTCCGATGAAGTTGCACATTCTCTTTATATCGGAATAAAGCATGAAAGAAAAGTTATCTTGTTCAGAGACAAAATATATACGGACAGAATCACAATTTGGTGAATTCACATCTGTGTGCAATTTCAATGACATCAAACACATATCCAATCAAAGGTTTAATAATCACCAAAAATGGATATGGCTGTGAGAAATCAAATGGAACTTTGAGACACAGAGCATCGTCAGTTGGATTAGACCAATAATAACACTCGTGTGAATTTGTAGTTTCAATATAGAGCATTCCACGTATGAGACTGTCCAATTCATCAAATTTAGCTAAACTCATGTTAACTTCACGCTTAAAATTCTCTTCGAATTTAAATGCTCCACCACCTGTAGCACACACAGTCGTTACGAGATTTGCCATTCCTTTAGATTTAGCAAGTGCTAAGAAATTGCCCATTTCACTTGTTGGAAATCTAATGAAATGGAGTGTTCCTTTTCTTTCACGTATTGTGACATTGTTCATCTGCAGAATAAAAATATAAATAATGTATACAACTTAACTCAACATTTATTTTGATATTACATTAATTTTATCATCTTGGAATCAATTCATGAAATCAAATACCTGTAAATGTGTATCTCTATGTCCAGTTTTACCATAAGCCGAATTTTTCGTTAAATATCTTCGAATATTCTTCAGAGTTTCTACTTCAGCATCTGCCTCATCTCTAGTTATGTCTTTCGGCTCAAAATATACTAATTTAGATAGCGTCCCACCAATATCCATACCAAACCATGGCATTGCTATATTGAATAAATAAAAAATATTGAATGTAACAAGAAAAGTGAATTAATAATTCTGCAATTTTCATTATGTGTGAATATTAACTAGAACTAAATCTACTCAATACATAGAACAATTGTTATTTAATTGTCATAATCAATTTTTCAGAGTAACAATCACAGTCATAGTTATGATTTTGTTTCACGACAACAATCATTATTATCAAGCAAAAACAATCAATCATTCAATGATTTTTACGACCATCAATTGTTATATTTATTTCTTATCTGTTCATGTGTTGTATAATGAAATAATGGAAGTGACTATATACTCTAAGGCACACATACAATTCACGGACTCACAAGGTGGTGAGTGCAAGCCCACCGACTGCTTGGACCCCACATTTGAATATCCATTTGATGCCATCGCTGCGTGGAGACAATGTTTACAAGTGTGCGGACTCATTATGGCTTAATTTAATCAAATCGTGTAACACATTTTTTACCAATGAAATCGCAAATTTACCTGATAAACAAACAGACAGAAATTACAAATATATGGCGCAATTGCAAGAATGTTGCACAACAATCATTTTAAAATCATGATTGACGAATATCTCAAACTGGGATAAGAGGAAAAGAGAAGAGTAAATTTTCTTTATATTGAAAAACTAAAATTCTTCCATTCGTCATTTCTTTCCCTTCGCTCATTTATTTTTATTTCGTTACTATCAATGTTCATCTTTAGAATAAGTTTCAAGTATCAAAGGTGAATGCTGAATTATTCATGGAACAAGAGAAGACAGGAAATGATAACCGGTCACTAACGTGTCAATGTCACATCGCGAAAACTAGTTAGATAATCTCGGATATCATTTAAAAATTGGATTTATAAATGTGCTAACAATTCTTTTGAACAATTTTTCCCAGCCAGTTATTCAGAATGTAATGCAATAAATGATTGGAATAAGCTAGAATAGCTGGATCAAATGTATCCAACATCACATTGAATTATACTCACAATTATATTCAACAAGTATTATAATTCAAAATATTCAACTGATTACATCGTTCGTCTCTTTCATCAATTGTATAGAAACACCGATGGTATAAATGCAATCATAAATGATAAAATATTTTTACCACCATTACAATAATCTGTGTGAAATCTTTAAAACTTGTGAAAATACGTAAACATATCGAATTGACATGAAAAACACGACTAAACGAATCATCCTCAACCAACATGATCGTCCAGTGAAATTGCCCCTACTATCAAAGTTTCCTATCCCTACTGTTCAAAGCCACATATATACATAATTTCTTCATATGCATACAAACATATAATTGAAAAAAAAAGACATACATACGCGACCTTCACCTTTTCCAATTATCCAATCATGACAACAATAATTATCTCACTATTATTTCGCATCATGTTCTCTGATAAAAATCAAAAAAACATATCACGTCATTTTTCTTTTTCTCACGATGACCTCAATTAACTTTTATTTCAGAACTGGCTAAATGTAAAAATGTAAAGACACAAAATAAAAATAGTATTAAATTCATAAATAAAAAATTCTAATAAATATACAAACACAACAAACAAATATAATTTCATAAACAACTTACACAAATCCATGATGATAAATAATTATATATCCAAATGGTATTTGAATCATCCAATTAATTTCAAATAAAAAACATCACATAACATCTCATTGGCCCTCTATTTTCAAAATTCCTCAAGATCGAATCTGAAATATAAAAAAAAAACCTTCACATAACTAAAAATAGAATTTTAAGAAAAAAAAAAAAAAAACAAATACAAGACGCAACAAACTTAAAATATATCATTAATTTATAACCACATCATTGAACAATCATTTATATATAAGTACAATATATTTCATCAATCAACAACTCAAAATACCTCCAAAACAATTCACCAACACCTCACCCCTCTCATCAAACTCCCATACACAAAATCTATCAATACATGAATCACCATGAAATTCTTTATCCACACTCGAATTCAATATTCCATTCATAAATTCATGGAATTCATGATATTCCTCGACCGTATTAATTCAAATTATATCATGATAATGTGTGCAAAATAATTCTTCACTTTCAATTCATGATGAAATGAAACGATTTTACCTTCAATTTTGTTGTTTTTTTTTCTCTTTTTGCGTCACCACGCCGTCAAACGTGACACAAACACAGCTATAAGATAACCTCATCCATGAGACAGTAAGAATGTGAGATGACGGTATATAGATAATGTGTATTATTTTCGTTACGTGAAATATGCACAACGTTTCAATTAGATACACCATTCATATATATATTTCTATATGTATATATATATATATATATATACATTGATGTGTCAGCATTAAGTGTATGTACTTTTTTAATAGATCGCATGCGCAGAATAATCGCGCGACACATCACGTGATCATAGAACAACTCAGGTAATGTGAAGAATTATATGTATATATATATATGCTGTTAAAGATGTATAGGTTATGTTGCACATGCGGCTTTTTCAAATTTGTCGACGTGTTTCAGGGTCAACGAGGTCAACTGAATTCTTTCACACCATAAATGATATGTGGAAGAGTATTGATTCTACTTTATTTATGTTGTTTGATGATTCTATTGGATGAATGTGAGGTTAGGTTTGGAGTCTTATGGATATCACGGTGTTGACTGTGTGAACTTTTGAGGGAAATTTTTTATGCTTTTTAGGATTGTTTGTTGATGATATTGAAGATGAGAGAGAGGTGTTTGTTTGATTTAAGAATATTGGAATGAAGGGGTATGTGAAGATTCTGTTCGCATTCAATGATTGGGGAATTGTGTTTGGATGGAGATGGGATAGGAAGTTGATAGGAATCCACTTTGTGGAAATTTGGACTTTTTATGTTTGATAATGATTCATAGATGAATACATTTGACTAAAATTAATGTTTAATTTATTTTGAATGGAAATTTATTTTTGGGTATTGATTTTTCAAGACCAGTTGATCAACTCACCAGTTTCTTATGTTATTTAGATAAGTGAAATATGAGAAACTTTCAGCGAAAAATACACATAAATATAAATTGTTCATATTTCTGAGTGTCTTTTGGGCCGAAAGAGGCCCAATGGACTCTGATCGACAATGATCTATGTCAGATAAAGTGAACATTGTCGATTCCAACAGATTATATCATCTCTAAATTTATACGATCAAAGGGTATTTCTTTGTACTCACCAGAATTCAGATGAACAATAATTCTTACTTTTGCCAATCTTCATCACAATTATCTGATAACAACGTCACACGCACGGTCTGGTATTAAAACATATTGAAGAACGATGATCATACATCTTCCTTTTACACAACGTAGAAATTATTCTTTTGTTTAAAAAATGTACCAGTTTGATTATGACTTGAACTAAGAACAAACTGGTACATTGTTGATCATAGTTGAATATAAAATTCGTCCAGCATGCATCCGAGGCCTGAATTATAATTGAAGATTTATTATCTGTTTGGTACAAACCAATTGATAACTCTAATTCCCTCGTATGTTTTGTGATTTATTTTAGTTTTGTTTTCTCAACTGAAAATCTACATCTATAAATTTCTTTTGTTTCAGAATTTGTTCAACACAAACAATAGAAATAACAGTTGATGTTACTGACTTGATGATTTAACTGTTGCATATGCTTATGAAATTCTAAGTGAACAATTCAATTTACGAAAATGAAACTTAGTCAGGCATTGTGGCGGTTGAGGAATTGTCGATATTCAAGTTCTCAAGTTCAGGTAATAATATTTAACAATTTTTAATATTAACAATGAAATATTAATGCTTTTCAACTTATTATTCCAGCAATTGTCAAAAACTCCAGGATCAATTGGAGCAAAATTACAAATACCAGAACCTGAATTTGATACCGAATACCTTTGCAATCCAGCAAATCGAAATGTAATAGCAAACAATATTAAATGTAGAAAAGGAGTAGGTGATATTGACCGAGTCCTGGAATTATCCAAAGATCCAAAAATGAATGAAGAATTACTAAAAGAATTGGGAAAAATCCCCAATATGACTCACCCTGAAGTTTTTGCTTATGGCGAAACGCCAAAAGTTTTGAAGCCATGTGAAACTTTACCAACTTTTGAATTTCCACCAAAAACATCGTCAGAATTAGCAGCAAATTTAAAATTATTAAGAATGGATGAGTTGGGACCTATTGCCGGACAAAAGAGTTACATTCTTCTTGGAGATTTAGCACAGATGGAAGAAGCTTTAATTCAATATACAATAAGAAAACTAATGAAATGCGGCTTCAAATTGATATCTGTACCAGACATTTTACCAACAAAAATCATCGAACGATGTGGGATGGTTGTTGATGGTCAAAGAACTCTTGTTTACACATTGGACAGTCATTACGGAGATGATTTTTCTCTATCTGGAACTGCTGAAATGTCATTAGCAATGAAATTAATCAATTCGGAATTTAAATATGATACCTTACCAGTTAAATTAGCAGCAGTTAGTCGTTGTTTCCGCGCAGAAATATCGAATTCAAAAGAAGAACAAGGCATTTACAGGTAAATTTTACAAACTTCATCACAGTAGAATGGACTAAAAAAAAATCAACACTGCATCCAAATATTTCCTGTATTTCCAGAGTTCATCAATTCAGCAAAGTTGAAATGTTCGCCTGTTCCAATCCAGAAAAATCATCTCAGGTGTTCGATGAATTTGTAGATATCCAAAGGACTTTCTTCAGCGACATTGGTTTGCATTTTCAAATAATTGATATGCCCACACACGAGTTAGGTGCACCAGCTTTCAGGTAAAAAATTATCTGAATACATTTCATAAACATGTAAATACAAAAAAGAAAGAAAAACAAATAGAAATCTTTCTCGTCTGTTTCAATTAATTAAAGGAAAGTGGACATCGAGGGCTGGTTACCAGGACGGAAAAAATTCGGTGAACTGTCGAGTTGCAGCGATTGTACTGATTATCAATCACGACGTTTAAATATCAAATATAAAACAACAGATGGAGAGTTAAAACATGTCCACACATTGAATGGAACTGCGTGCGCCATTCCAAGAATGTTAATTGCAATTTTAGAAACTTTCCAAACTGAAAATGGATTTATTCGTGTACCGGATAAACTAGTGCCATTTATGAATGGCAAAAAAATAATAGAAAAACAAAATATTCCCGATATGAGAGATTATAAATATAAAAATAGAAAGTAATCGAATACACAAATTACAAATGAATAAAAACAAGTCTAAATTAATTCACCCATGGAAATGTTGAAGACATTATCGACTGTATGCATAATATATTTAGGTTTCTTATGCTGTTTTTCTTCATTGTTTTTAATAGAGTAATACAATGTTTCCGTCGTACAAAGTAACATGGGGGCATCCGAAAATTGTATACATACACAAGGAGAATGAAATTAATCTTGACATTTTTTTTTCTACCATGTATATACACATGTTCCTTAATTTTTTCGTTATCAATCAATTACGTTATATTTGTTTTTAGTATTTTGAATTTCGTTTCATTTATATTCAATTTGTGTTGGTGTTTTTTTTTTCGATTTCAATCTGTTTATATATCTTTTTTTTATAGCGGAGTTTATAAAAAATGTAACACAAAATATGTTTTTCTTAAACGTAATGCACATCAATTGAGTTACATAGCAAATTTACAATTATTTCTTTCATCTTTTTTTTTTCTAAGTTCAATTTGTTTAATCTCATTAAATTGTTTTATTCAAATTCGTCGTGTATTTTTTTCTTTTATTTATATATTTATATGCGTATGTTTGTGTTTACATGGGTGTTATCGTGATGTAACGATTTAATTTTATTATGTAATTACTTCCGCCCCAGTGTACATGGATTTTAATTGATGTTGGATTCGCAATTAGTAAATTATTGTTGTAAGTATTAACTTTTTTTTTGTCGTTTTTCATAATTAAACTCTTTTTTTTCCGTTTTCTATTCTTTTTCCATCAATTATTTACCTGTCACCTTTAACTCATGATTAATCCACATTCGTATCAATAAATTTTGTGTTATTATTTTCTTCTGTTTTTTACATCAATTTATATTTATTTTGTTGCATTTATATTGCAATGTACTGTGGAAATTGAACAAAAGATCTGTAGGAATATTTGTTGGAATTAATTGTTTTATTTCAGGTTTCTCAGTTTTCTTGTATGTTTTATCTCAAAATTTTTGTTTGTATTTTTTCTCGCAATTTATTATTGTATTCACTTGATGGTAGATAAACTAATTTTATCCTGATAAATGTTCTTCTTTTTCGTTTGTTTTGCATAAGATTGGACAAAAATGTATATTTAAAAAAAAATGGATAAATCGAAAAAAAAAAAAGAAAAAAACCCGCTTTCACTATTCTCTTCCTGTTTCTTCTTTTATTATCTGTTGCTTCGTTATCAAATTAGTCTTCCTCATCCCCGGATTCGGATTCTTCCTCGGCATTTTGCAACCACTCGATGAATTTTTTCATTTGGTCCAAAAACAACATTTTACCCTTGAGCGAATGTCCCTCTTTGTACCACTTCAAAATTACTTCCTCGGAAATTACGTCCTCTGCAAAAAAATGAAAGAAAATATGCAATTAAGCCATAATGTTACCAAGAAAATAAAAAGAATGAAAATATATTTATTAATACATACTTTTGTAGAAAAGTAGCACGATCTTTTGGAAGACTTTCATGAAGTTCATGTTTTCATAGCAGAACTCTTGTACCTTAAGAATAAGGGCGAGTTCGGATTTGGCAGTGTTTGTAAATGCACCAAATAATGGTGTATAAATTTTCAAATGTTTCAACGCTTGTTCAGCTACCAATTCCTCTTTTTTGTTCCATTCCGCTTGTCCCATAACAACATTCCATATCAAGCCAATGACTTCATGTTCGGGTATGCCATATTTAGATGCCATATCTTTCAAATCAAGTACAATGTCCTTTATTGGCCTATTATCAGCGAGATCGTCAATAAGTAATTGTTGTAAATCGCGTTTAGCCTCTTGACTAGCTTGAGCTTTATGCAATTTAACAATATCAGCAAGACCAACTGATTCAAATACAGAACGGAAATATTCTTCAGATCTTTTGTTTGGTGGTACAAAATCCATAAGTCTACCCTCAATCCCACCGCGTTTCAAAGCTGTCATCAAACTTGGTAAACCTTTCTCATTTTTCCATGTTACACAAATTTCAAGTAAAAAATCCAATGCCAAATTATCTTTAACTAGATGTTCATTGATCAATACTGACAATACAGTTGGTGGTACTGAACCATTTGATATCCATAATGCTGTCATTCGCGCCAATTTGATTCTCTGTTGTGGTGTGAATCCTTTTATAAATACCAAGATCTTATTCATCTCTTCTTCGAACATTTTTTCCAAGTACTTATAACGACGCATCAATTTGATAAAGACCTAAAAAATCATTAAAACCATAAAATAAAAACCAATCAAAGCCAAAAAAATAACAACAACGTTCTCAACAACTACCATATTTATACATAAACTTGATAACTCACCTGCTCGTAGTTTTTCATTGACTCCATGTCCATTGGTTGTTCAAAGACACATGCCATTGTTTTACATAGTTTATCACCGTCCTGGGCGATTGATCCGCCCGGAACGAGAAGTCCACCTGCAATGAGGATGTCAAATAGTGCTTCGCCATAACGACGATAGTCCAGCTTGGAGCCAGCTGTATCAAGATATTTTGATATTGCGTCTAGGTCGTTGCCGGCCTTCTCCAGCCCGAGAAGAATCGCATCTCTAAACCCCGTAGGATCGTACTTCTCTTTTTCATCTGAAATAATACCATAAAACACAAATGTTATTTTAATTTTCCATAGCCAAAATTTATCCGTACTATTCTCATGCATTCCCAAACTTTATCAATAGAAACATCATAATCTACATCTCTTTCACAGATTAAAAATAATAAAGAATTATTTCAAATTAATTCAAGTCATTTCAATTATTACAGCAATAACTTTATAAAATGAACAACTCAAATACATTATTGTTAGAAATTGGAGGGGAGAAGGGGGGAGGGGGGTGCTCACAAGTTAATGTAGTTTGAAATTGGATGAAGTATGAAAAACTTCAATTGCAATTGACAGAACAATGATAGAATATTAATTGACATAGCGTATTGTTATTATTTATAGAAATGTTTTAATTCGATAGTGGCAAAGTAAACAAATTGTTGGTTTTGTTCGCGGATTATGAACAATTACAAAAGAAAACATACTTATCAAATATTTATTCGCAATTTATAAACATAAGATTTAAATTATGATTAATTTTCCTAACCTCTTTTTCTGGTCTTGATGCGTTGACCTGATAACACTGGCTTTTCTATTTTTTGACTCATACAACAACCTTCTGCAAAAATAAATACATAATTTAATAAATAAATAGACATGAACAAGAGAATCAATATGGTAATCATTAAAAATTTATATAATATACATGAAAGTGAATATACATAATTAACTCAAACACGACAATTGATAACAAAGAAAAAAATATCAGTAGAATCCATTTCTTCATCATCCATCACCGCCAACATATAATTTCATAACAATTAACCATAAAAATTCATACTCATAGGTAGTTGTGTTATTAAACATGAACATGAATTATGATGTTAATATAAAAATAAGAAATAATTGCCAAATTTAGCGACATGAGAAATGAGTTGCCGTTGTGTGAGACTACAAAACCCGCCAAGGCACGCGGAAATGAAACATACTGACATTTGACCTTAACAACAAGATAATTCTGTGGTCTCCATTAATAAATTAGAGTACAAAGAAATATAACAATTATGAAAAATCATATAAATGTATCGATTAATAATATTTTCGTACATTTGATCATGAAAAAAAGACAATGGAGAAAATGAGGTCTGAGGTTAAGGTACATGTATGATGAAGTGCGAGTGAGACAGTTATATACATGTAAAGAGAGAGGCTTGAATGATGGCCGAAGGGGGGAAACCTCAAAACCCATTTTTCTTTCCTACTCCACGCCGGCTTGTTAACGATTTCGGAGTTTGGCGTTATTATGGTGATCTTATTTGTACTTATAAACATTAAATGAACATGAATTTATGAATAAGTTGGGTTAATGTACTTACTCTTAGCACGTACGACTAATAACAACCTCTTCTTTGCAGGTGATAATAAAATGAGGGAGAACGCGCGAAGGTGGCTGCAAGGAGGAGTGTGAGCACTCGGGGTCAGCAAGACGAAGAAATAATAAAATGGAAACGGAAAGCGACGATGTATGCTGCGCGTGATTGTATGCGCATGCGTCATGTATGATAACATATATGTATAGGTTATGGTTGCGACACTTGAGGCAATTTGTTGGGTTTAATGGCGGACATTTCTTGATGGTTAAATTACTGGACAGATGACCGTGAGGAAGGTAATGAAGGAAAACATATTTAGGCCTCGGTGTTATTTTGAACGCTGAATTTTTTTGTTGGAATCAGAGTTTTTTTTATATTTGGAGGTAGTTTGGATGTCAGGGCAATTTTTCAAGGCAATTGGAGAGGTTAGAGGTTAGGATAGGAAAGTGCACGTTATATGAGTCGTTATCCCTCTCAATTATATTGTGTGCTAAATCCAAATTTCCTATTCAAATGTTGGCGGGTTTATAAAGATTGTACTGTCCACCTGCAGAGGTCCTACCAAGTTCGTTCTTAAATATCAAGTTTCTGTTTTAACTGCGTAACATCGATGATAATCGTCCAATCGGATTAGAGCGATCAAAGAATATCATCCGTTGGATTGGTCGAAGTTTTTGATCCAATTTTTTTACTGTGAAAGCAAGAAAGAAACAGGAAATTCACAAAGAAGGGAATAAAATTCGAAATTTACCACACAAGTTTCCGCTTCTCGAATCAACGTTATGAATAAAAACTATCCAACGACTATTTCGGGATGAAAAAAAAATAGACAGAATTATTGCTTTGTATCATCATTAAACAATTTTATTTTCTATTTCCATCTAACCTCAAACATAGTAATAAAATTTTCCCTTCCATTTTACATTTTTAAAAATCCTTTAGTTATAACCGTCATAAATAAAGTACCCATTCCATTTTCCCGCGCGATAGTAATTGGATTTTTTGCATTTTTCTGCATAAGCCTAATCCACCAAATAAATATTTTGCATTACAAATATCCTATTTACTCAATCATTAAATCATAAATACATTTCAATAAGCAAATTGTATCCATTAAGGGATTAGATTTTCCCAATATGAAAATAACAACGTATTCAGGTAAAGTAATAAAACTTTTTTTCTTTTTTGGGTGTTTGTCATGTGCACCAATAGGGACACACTCATACCCCCGCCATCATATATATATACAAATTTTTGTTTCTATATGTACTTTAGCCGAGACTGATTGTCCTTTGTTCCCGCCCAGACTCAACTTTCTTCGACGAACCTTTTTGTCACACTCTGTTACGGACTTCCAACACTATTCAACACTGTTCTGTTCTATAACGTCCAGTCGCATTCAAAACATCGTTGACCAACGTACTACGAATTTTTCTACTTCGTCGGAACTTCATTCAGAACACTTGAAAGATTCGTTTCATCTTTGAGTTCTACTGGCGACAAGTCGCCCACAAATTCAAATATTTCAATCGCATTTCATTTCATATCTGAAGTGTTTTTATATCAGTTAATAATTCTTCATAAATTGTTTTTTATGCGAGTAAAATATCGACATTAAATACAATGTGGTGAGTGAATATTTGTTATTTTATTGTATTTAGTCTTTTATCTTTTATTTCATTTCTTCATCAACATTCTGTTAGATCTACTTCACAAAGTTACAAACTCTAATATATTTTATTATCAGAAATATTTGTTATTGAATCATAAAATGTTTTTATTCTTTTGTGCAGCTCTTATGTTATGATGATTTGAGTGTCTTTGGAATATTTCGTGATCTATTTCATTGCGAGATTCCATAATTCTATCAGTGACGACTTCTGACGAAAAAAAATTGTTATTAACGATTTACAAAGAATTTAATCTTTACAATAATTGTATCTTTAAGCCAATCACATTTTGAAACCTTAAGGAACAGATAAAATATTACTACGAGTGATTTTGATTATGAAAAATACGGCTGAGGTCTACTGTTGTTACAATTGAAATTCTAAAAATTCTTTTTGCGTTTTGTACGTTGGTTTTGTTGCGACTTTATTTTTATTTCATCACTCATAAATTCCACCGTGTTATGAATCGTTTTTTTTTTCTCATTTTTGACGCACGTGTATACGACACAACTATTCACGTTGTGGAATTTCCTAGTCATATCCTGTCCAAACAACAGAGAAACTTTTTTTTTCTGGTCAGAAATTATCTACGATAGTTTTCTTTCACCTCGCTGTATTTGTGTGTAATATTTTTCTCTGAATAATCCGAATTATTTGAATATATATCGAAGAAAATATGATGATTGTGGAGAAAAATATTTTTTTTCTGATCTACTTGAAATACATCATATCAATTATGGCACTGACTTTATTACAAAGAAAAATTTGCACTTGGACTATTCATAATGTAATGTGATATCCTTTGAGATAAGCTAATGTAACTGTGTGCGTGTGTGTGAGAGAGATCATAGATAAAAGATCCAGTGCATGTGACTGTAGGGATGCAACACAAAAGATGATTTTGTTCTTCTAGAAATTTTTCTTGATTTTATCCTCCTGTTTTATAACAGCAAACATATTTTTTTTACTTTGTTTAATATCAGCCATGGAATTTTATTCTTTTATAAATATTTATATCAATATTTATAACAAATGTGCTTTTCTGCAAATTACTTTGAAAAAAAAAATTTAATAAATTCATTTCTTATAGACATGAGATTTTTTTAGATAAATAATTCCATGCAAGTATCAGTGTAGAGGCAACTTCGAGTGTTTATCAATGAGAAGTTATACTAACAAACTTCTTTCGTGGAATGTTATTACGATTCGAAACTTTGTATAAAGATCCGCACGATCACGAGATATTTCATCATCAATTGTTGATATCATTTAAGTATTGATTAATAATAGATGTGAAGTGTAGTATTCTTTCACAGAATGTTTGTTGAATTTATCCAAAGATCAATAAATGAAAATTATGTCAGCACAATTAATCACGATAGCGAGACTTGTAGAATATTTGGAATAAAAATTTTCTTTTCTGTCCACAGTGATTCAGAGGAATATTCACTCTACGTTTGTGATCTACCACCCGATCTAGGCAAAGTAAGAATAATTGTAATATTAAATATTTTGTTATTCATTCACATACAGTTCAAATTCTAATATTCTTCAATTGTTTTTTCTCATCAACAGCCTGGATTGAATCGAATTTTCTCGCCATATGGTGTAGTAAAAACTATTCTCATCCCAGAAGATGCAAGATTTGCATTCGTAATTTATTCTACTTATTCTGAAGCGGAAGCAGCGATAAATGGCTTGGACAATAAACCACCATTGTTTCTTAGAGTTAGCTTTCGCAAGCAGAAAAACTCGGATGGATTGAACAATTCGTCTAAAATCAATAGTAATCATTCGCCAACAATGAGTGTTGAAACTCAACGGGATTTCAGATACTCTAATCCAATGATGCCACTAAAATCTCGAATGCAATATGGTGATCTTGAACAAATGAATCGATCAACATGCGGATTGTCACCGCATCATTATCAGAGAGAATCAAATGGTTATGTACCAAGTCCGAATCATACAATGTATGATCCCTATGATGATTTAGATTACGCATCGACAAATGCGATGTGGTCACGAGGATGTTTAACAATTGATGCAGCCGGACGCCGTCATGTTTCAATGGGCCGTGGCCATACATTATATCATATACCAAATCCATATCCAAATATTGAAGATCATATTGGTAAAGTTTATGAAATTCGAAATCCAGGATGTTATCGATATGGAATTGACGAATTGCAACAAAATGTTGGTAAATGTATGCTTTGTTCACGCGAAGCCATTCTGTTATGTTCAAAATGTGATGGATATTATTGTTCACGCGAATGTCAAGCAAAAGATTGGTCAAAGCATAAAAATGAGTGTTCACAATTACCACCGTTAACTTATGCTACGTCTGTCGGTGGATCTATTCCGTCACCAAATCATTCAGCTAAGATGAATCCATTGCAACAATCATCTGACAATCCTGTACAACACATTCCTGACGTGTCACCAAAACAACTCACCCGATCGCAATCAGCACAAGTTGAAAATAATGGACCATCGCCAATTGTTCAACGTTCAGTTAGCTATGATTGCAATAATTCAAAAATGGTTGATACTAGTAAAAGACCTAATCAGATTGAAGTGCCAAAAATGCGTGTGCCATCACAAGAGACATTGAATAAACCAACAGGTAATCTAGCGAGTAGATTACAAAACGCAAGATCCACAGTTACGAAAGCTGATGACGATGATTTTGTGTTTAAACGTCCGGCATTTTTGTCAAAAACTGACTTTACTGAGGTTCAAATTGTTGTTGTATTAGATCGAGGTCTTTATTACGTTCAGAAGACTTCAGATATACCTAAATTGGAAGAACTCATGATAGCATTACATAAAAAAGCTGCAAATATGCCAATAGTGTCTAAAGTAGTTGTTGGTAAAATTTATTGCGCTCTTTATGATGGGAATTGGCATCGTGCGATGGTATTGTCAGAGAATCCGATGAAAATTGATTATATCGATTATGGAACAATTGAAGAAGTGAAAGATATGGAATTCCGTGATCTTGGTGAATTGACAGCGATTCCTAGATTTTCACAGATAATCAAATTATCTCCGGACATGAGAGATAAATACAAAATTTTGATAGAGGAATGCATTCTTAAAGTAAAAATGATAAATATTGATAATGATGGAATAATCAATGTTGAAGTAATGGATGAATCTAAACCCACGGTTTCAAATGGTTGTCAATTGACTGAGCGAATTTCGAATGTTGAGATAACGCCAAAATCACCAAGCGCATCGATTATACGACAGCCCAGGTCGCCCGTACGACACCCAAGTACAGAAAAATTACCAAGCATTTTGGACAAATTGGTACCAGGAATGAGCGCCATTACTGCAGGCATTGCAGAACGAATTGACGATCATAATATGACCGCGGTATTGTTATTTGATAGTATAGAAGATGAATTCACGCTGCTTCTTGAACCGTTGGAACAAGAGTGTGAAGCTGCAGCAGTCAAATACAAAAACTTCCGGTTAGTAAATTTGTTATTTTTCTTTTTCATTTCAATATAATCTGATCATCTAATCAACAATTCTTTTTCAATATGATAAATATTTGCTCCATCAAGCATCAGCCTATTTTTTTTAAGCAACAATTTATCATTATCAGTGGGGAATTCATGAGAGTTTTTTATTTTCAGGCCTCAAGTTTCTGATTTGGTTTGCGCCAAAAAAGCTGATCAATCATGGGTCCGTGGATACGTCATAGCAATCTCACCGACTATTACAATTGCATCGTTGGATGAAGGAATCACTGTCGAAGTTGAACAAACAATTCCTATTTTGCCACGGTTTACACAAATATGTACATTTGCGACAAAGCTCACAACATCCTGCAAATTTCCCTTCAAACTAAATGGCCAAGTTAATCTCAAAGTTATAAACAGAAAAATAATCAATGATGAAACAGTTGTGATGTGTGAATCTGTAAGCGAAGGTTCGGAAGGAATTCCAATTGACGCGCGGAAATGGAACCTTTCAAATCAGTCGATGACACAGGAATTGAGAAAACCTAAACTTGTTCCGTTAGAACTAAAGAACAATTCTCAAGTAATAATCCAAGCACATCGCGGTACATCAATCGTTTTCCTTCGATCTTTGGAAGAACAAGAACTGGAAAATTACTGTCGTTTAACTCAAGATATCGCTAAAGCCGCACAAGTGGCTCCCAATTTATCGTCACTACCATCACCTGGTGATCTCGTTTTTGCAAAGTATATTGATGGTAATTATTATCGTGCACTCGTAATTGCCGTGGATAAGGATGAAATCAAAATAGGATATATTGATTATGGTAATAATGAAGTAACTAAATTGGATAAATTGAAACAAATGTCTTTATCAATGCAAGAACGTCCTCGAGCATCTGCCCGTGTGACATTGAAAGGAATAAAGAATGTTCCACCTACTAAAGAGGCCGTAGATTATCTGGGAATGCTTGCAGCAAATGAAACTCCATTTATTTGTTCATTCGATGGATCAATTGAAAATGGTGTAACATTAAAAACTACTGCTGGTGAATCTGTCAATGATTTCATTAATGATTTCTTAACACCAAGTTATAAAAAAGATGATGAAAAAGAGGATGCAGATTATCTTCAACTTAATGATATGGATGTTGGTGTGTTGGGGAAAATTGGAGAAACCGTTAATGCATACTTACTTGACACATTTGCGGCCGGTTCTAAATATGTTTTTGCACCGGTTGATGAAGATTCGATCCGCCACGTTTCAGAAGTATTACCAACACTTCTTGAAGAATATTGCGGAACGGTAAAAAAATATATTCCACGTACAAATGAATTGTGTATTGCACGCTTCGATGGAGGTTGGTATCGTGGATGCTGTGTGAAACCAAGTTTAACACCCAACACAGCAGAAATATATTTCCTCGATTTTGGAAATGTTTCTGAAGTTAGTCATGATGATATTCGAATCATGAAGAAGGATTTCTTGAAACCAGCAGCGTTGGGATGCGTTTGTAACGTTAAAGGTTCGATTTTTTTGTATATTACCACTTTTCATTTGTACTATTTCTTGTAATTATTTTTCTATTTCATTTTAATTTCTTTTTTATTTTTTCTATAGATTTGGTGCAAGAATCGCGTAAGCCATCACCGGAATTATTGGCCAGATTGGAAACTTTATTAAAGTCTAATGAGTTATACAAAATCAAAATTTTGAAATACGAAGATTTGGAGTGGACTATTGACTTATTGGATGTACGTGAAACCCTCTTAAAAGAAGGATTAATTTCTTCGTGAAGACAATACCGATATATACCGAATAGCGTAAAAGAAAAACAAAGTATAATAACTTGTTTCTTATATACTTTCTTCTTTTGTAAATCGCATATTTTCACATAATTTCCATTTCTCTTACAATTTAGAAATAACTTATGCGAACAAGCAAATTCATATGATAAAAAAATGCTCATTTTTTAATTTTTACGATGGCTAAGTAAACAATAGGCCAAAGACACTTTATTTTTTATTATCAGTTTAACTAATCATTATCTTTATCAGTTGACGTTCCACCCTAATAAACGTAATAATGTATTTGTTTTTCTTTGTTCAATTTGACTCTATCAAAAATATTTACGACATTTTTTGTTTATATATGGGGAATAAGTTTATCATATAAATAAATAACTACTTCATATATACTTACGAATGTATATATCTTAAATTTTTGTTACTTTCTAAACAAATAATTAAATGGCACTGCTATCATGTAACGAAATAACTTTTATTCATAATAATAACTGAATAAAATATTTTCTCATACATATTTAAAGTTGTTTCATAAATTCGCGGTGAAATTACTGTAATCAATTCCAACCTGACCTCTCTCATCTATTTTCATCAATCCCAAAAATGTATGAGATGACGAAAACATAACCACAAACATTGGTGTTGACGCATTATAACATTTTATAGTTAATCGAATTGAAGTATTTTAATAAGGTTGTAATTGTTAATGAAAAATAAATAATGAATTCACAAACAAGAATCCCTTATGAGGGCCAACTACATAAATATACCAATGCAATGAAAGGCTGGCAATACAGGTGGTTTATTTTGAGTCCTGAAACAGGTGAATTACACTATTTCCTTAGTGAATCAGAGAAAAATCAACGACCAAGATGTTCAATTTATCTCGCTGGTGCAATGATTGCACCCAGTGATGAGGATTCAAATACATTTACAGTTAATTCAGCAACTGGTAAATACATTTTTGGTTGTTATGAATAAATTATTCAATCTTCCATAATTTATTTGTCTAGTTGATTTATTGTTTATCAATCAAAGTACCATTTAATCAAAAATGATGATGTTAATGATTGGAGATCCAATTTTTTCAGCCTTCCTGAACGACAACTTTTATGAGAATGTTTGTTAGAAACATGTCTAATGTTATTGACGATGTTTATCAGAATTAGTTGCACTCTGTAATTTTTGAGAATCCATGTCTGGATGTTGTCAATGGAATTGTTCGTCGTTGTCGCAAGTTAATATGACAATTATGAATACAGAATTTGGTAAATGATAGCAAAAGTGTTTGCCCTCTAATGTGGTTATGATGCAAAAGTTCATAACCACCGAGATAGATAATGTCTATAGACCTATTGTTTTTTCAATAATTAACATCTTCATTATAATAACTGATCATGATCAATTTAAAAGAGTACTAAGTTGTTAGTTATTTTTGTATTTTATGTATTATGCAACGAATTTAGATAGAAATTTATATTTTAATTTAAATCAGTGGCAGCAAAGAATTTATGGAAGTCCAAAGCAACACCGACTTCATGATCTTCCATTCATTTTCTCATGATCATTTCTATGATTTCCAGGTGATATGATAAAACTACGTGCAACAGATGCAAGAGCACGTCAAGAATGGGTTGATAAACTTCGTGCCATCACTGAAATGTATACGAGAGCAATAGCAAGCAGCCATCCACCATTGCCACCTAGAGAACATTCTGCTAATAGCAATAGACATCCTGTAGCTAAACTCGAAGTACTCGATGCCTTTGCCAATTGTCGTGAACAATTAAATAAAATGGAAAAGCAAAATCAATCACTTTCACATTTGATTGAAAGCTCATCGCTCTATCTCGATCCAGATTTGCTTACACTTAAAGCAACTGCACATGCAACACAGCAAACACTCAATCAATGTTTAAACATTCTTTATCAATAATTTATTGATAATTTTTATATGAAGACTCGTAATATCAAAAACTATCGTTAGAGTTTGAATTTTTTTTACAAACCTTTTGCTTTTTTTATGTAATTTATATTATTTCCTTTGTTTCGTGAATTGTCTGACGCAACTGAATATTCATTCCAAACAATTTCAATGTATATATCGAGATACTCTTTAAATAATTTCTTGTTTTTTTTATTATAAACTTTATTATTATCGTTAATCATAGCAACTTTTCAATTGTATTAAAAATGCTTTGGAGAGAATGATTTTTTTATAGATGATTAATAAACAAAAGAATATGATAATTAAAAAAATATCTTTGTCTTACATATCATAAAAAAATCTTTTTTGATGTAAAGAATAGAAAAAAGCTGATGAATAATACTTTAAAAATGAATAAAAAAATGTTTTTGTTCATCTATAAAAACGGTAAATTGCAACAATGTTTATGATATATATTTTTGTTTCATCTCTTCTCGTCAACAAACAATAAATTAATAATACAATGTGTATTTTTTATTCTACTGGATATTATATAAAAATTAAAATACAATAATACTTTGGGATTTTTTTCCTTATGATCTCATTGTTGCTATTTAATTCTATTCAACGACATGACTTATGCATATGTGAAAAAAAAAGAAAAGGGATAATAACAAAAATATATCACACACGAAAAGTCTAATCAATGTCAAGAGTAAACGATGATCACGAAAGTAGGTGAAGGTGAACAAGATTTAAAAGTGAAGAAAAAAAAAAACATTTTTACTCTCACTGATGTTTGAAGGTGAGTATGATATACATACACAGCCTGATGATTTCTCTTTAGTCACGTACAAATTTTCATTAGAATCAGATGGTGCAATTTTTTTTTGCGTGTTTTTATATATTTTATGACTTCATAATCATTTTTTCCAGCATTGATATATTATAAATACGAACGCACATGGCAAATAATTACTTTTATTTCATCTTTATTGAGAGTATGTGACAGATTTGGAGATATTTTTTCGTGGAAAAAAGGAAAGTGAAGGTAAACAAAAATTTTATATTTAAAAATAGGAACACATTGAAGATTGAGGTGAAAAGTTAAATATTTTATCAGAATTTATATAATTAAATGGTGTTATGAGAATATATATACGTATGATATTTTATTATAGTTATTCAAATATTTCTTCAACAGAGTTTATCATATCGTCAATGAGCGCGCGGACCGGCGAAAAATATTCAGATGAAGAGACAATTTCGAGGAAGATCTGAAGTAATCACTGAATGTGCTGGTGTGAAAGTCATTATGACGGCTGATGGTGATGATGAAAAAGAAATTGATAATATGGGAATATCAGTCACATGCAGAATATCTGTATCCATGACATTGGAAGATGATGAAGGCAGCGGTAAAAAATCATGTGGCTTTCATTTAACTAGATCAAAATGGGATCCTTATCCCTGGGTTGGTTACGTTGAAGCTAAAAGTGTCGCTGATATTTCAGGACTAAGGTAAAGTAAATTGAAATAATTATACAAATTAATAATAATTAGTAGCAACAGAAAAATTCTGTTTCTCAAATTGAATCTTTAAAATTTGTTTATCCATTTATTTTCTGAATATTACAAAGTATTATTGTCAATTGAGGAGACATTTTCAGCTTTTAGCTAGATAGAAAATAATTTCCTAGATGACAAATTAAAAACAAATACTTTCATATACATAAATGAATAAATTGTTTTATGTGATTGTTTTCTGTGATGATATTTTGTTTCAGAGCTGGTGATTGTCTTCTTCAAATCAATGGAGTGGACATAGTTGGTTTGAGAGTTAAAGAAATAGCTTCCTTGATAAGAAAAGAGCCTGGTGTAACAATTAATCTTCAAGTATGGCGTAATACTGAAGAAAATAATTTAATATCTTCAGATGATGGTGCAGCATTGTCTGGACCATTACCAACTCTTGCTCGAAAATTAGCAAAAGCTGTATCTGGTGCTGTTCGTGCATTAGAATGTCCGGTTTGTTTAGAAACAGCAACATCACCTGTATCACAATGTGTTCATGGTCATATTCTATGTATGACTTGTCGAACAAAAACTCCAAGATGTCCGGTATGTAGAGTTAGACTTGGTCAAGGAAGATGTTTACTTGCTGATGAAGTTCAAAGAAACATTAGAGAAGCATTTGATGACTCGAGAATGAATTCAACAGTATCAAATTCAAGTTGTTCATTGAAGGAAAAATTGTTTGGCAAAATAAGTAAAAAAATGGATAATAACAATGAAGGAAATTCAGGATTGAATACAATCAAAACGAAACATTCATTGGCTAAATTACTATTCGGTAAATTACCACACATTTCTGTGATTGAAATCGAATTTTTGTATTTGCCATATTCACCATTTATTTACGTTAACTGAATCATCGAAATTTTCCATCTGAATTTTTTTGATTGTGATAATAGAAAGATAAGTAATCAATCCAGGCGATGTCAAAGTACCATTTTAATATGAAAAATTTGCCTCATCTGCTATTATTGTAGATCAAATAATTATTTTTTATATATAAATAAAAAAATTTGACCAAGTGGAGATGTATTGCACCATTCCGGATTATCGCCTGGAGTTTGCTAAAACTACGCAATGAATTTTCTGTTGTTCTTTGAATGATGCGGAATAAATCTACAAGGACATATCGATCATTTCTCCAAGAAATCCGGTCATAGATAATGAGATAGTCCTTGCATGTAGATGATTCAGTTAATTGATATATAAATAAAAGTATTCATAAATGAGTGCATCCTGAAATGGATTTGCTTTTCCGACATTAGTTAATATTATTTAATCACAAACTAATGTCAAAAAAGCTTATTATTCATCGTTTTAATATAAGAAATGAAATTTCTATTGTATATGAACTATTGATACTACTTATATAATGAAACGCATTGACTTACTCCATTATTCTTCTCTATTTACAAAGTTCATGAACTCTCAATTTGCTCAGGTGGATTTGATAAAGCTATTTCCGCTGAGAATCTTTCAGTATCAAATCTTGAAAGTAGAGATTTCCCCGTAGAAGAAACCGCAGCTGCTTATCGAAGACTTGGTGAATTATCACAGAATGATCGTGCAAAATCAGCAAGCACAGGTGAATTATCTAGGAATGATGAAGCAAAGATAAATGATTCACTACGATTTGGTGGTAGAAAAGTTTATACAAGTTCATCTGGACATTTAAGTGTACCACAAACACCTACATGGGGTGGATCAACAGAATCAGTGGCAAATAATTCATTTTTATGTCCACTTGCAAATAAAAGTTTATGTCGCGAACCAGTAGATCATGATTCTTTTATGGAACATCTTGGTAGAAATCATTCAGGTGGACAAATACATTTTTATGGACCTAAAGCAATGATACCAATTCCATTGCCATTCACATCTGATTCTACTTATGTTATTCATCATTTAGGTGACCTTTTCTTCTTTCAAGTAAGCAGAAATATTTCATCAAAAGTTCTTCCATGTCATCAGTAATTTTTTCACGTTTTAGTTTCTCATATTTTTTCTTTCAACAGTATGAAGAAGAAGTCGCTTGGGTGACAGGTACAAGTGGTAAAGGTGAATGGATATTGCATGGATGGAGCTCTGATGGTACAGAGATGAAATTACGAAGACAAATAGCAAAAATTGACAATATTAAACCATCATTGTGTTACTTGGCACCATTACCACAAGCTCTATCAATCAATACTATTGATATTGAAATCATTCAATCTCTATCCGAAGCTTTGGAAATTTAATTTACTATTGTGAAATATACGATTAACATGGAAGCAATCAAAAGAAATACAAATTTTTTTTTATATAAAGACAAAGTAACAAAATTATTTATTCAATATTACACTAACAAAAAGTACGCGATTTTTTTTTTCAGTACGTAAACTTATGAAATATATAATTATTGTTAACTATTTATAATCTTACTGATATCAAAGGCACTAAAAGATATTCAATTGTTTATTTTTTTTCCGTTTTGATTTTTTCGATTTTTTTTGCAGTTTGCAATTGATATCTCTATCGCATTAAGTTTTTTAATGACTTTACATCATTGATTCGTCCTATCTTTCTTATTTTGATTCATTCTTATTTTTCGACGTACAAATGGAATTATTGAGCATACATAACATATATTTAATATTATAATATTAAAATTGGTGAGACAGATGCAATGTTTAATGAAAGTTTTGGCTTTCCACCACTTGTGTGGATATATAAAAAAATAATCTAACAATACCAATAGAAAAAATTGTTGATAATAATATTAATACAAAATAACTTTTCGGTATAACTTGTGAGGTTGAACTATTGGAAATTACTCAACTTCCTTTGAAGTTCTTCCAAATAAGGATGATACCGTTCATAGCTCCCGGATCTTATCGCTTCTCCAGCTAATGTATCGTATACACTTTTAATAACGCTTTTTACATTTTGTAAACCTGGGATCCTTAAGTTTAATGAATAATCCATGTCATTGTTTATTGGTAAAATAAGATGTCTTTTACCAGGTGGTGGAGGTGGCAGTGGTGAGCCAAATTGTGGTGCTTGTTTTACTCGGGTAA
Organism: Meteorus cinctellus; assembly: GCA_030523045.1. Lineage (NCBI taxonomy): Eukaryota > Metazoa > Arthropoda > Insecta > Hymenoptera > Braconidae > Meteorus > Meteorus cinctellus. The sequence continues at coordinate 90,420 of JAPYZF010000224.1, read as the reverse complement.
CTTTACGTTTTTTACCCCCTGACATTTGTATTTCTTGACTTTCAATTTCTTCTTTTTCCTTGTCACGTTTTGGGCAGCTACAAACACGTACTTGTAAAAATCTACGTCCGAGAACTTCGTGATTAGCTGTTTCCAATGTGAATATTAATTCAGTGGCCCGACGATTCATTCCAGATGAACAACTGTTTTTGCAGTAAAATTGATAGTCGAGAGGAACATAAACACAGCCAGGTTCTGGGGCGCCTAATGGTGTTAATACCGACATATGTCCATTATATTCTTCGTAGAAACTGTTTGGATTGTCACATCGAACTACGTGGCGTAAAATATGAGCAGAAACATTGGAATTTGATGCACTGCTTGTAGCGAGGTGATTATGGCAACGTAAAACTGGATCACGTCGATGTCGATCCTCAGAAAAAACCAACATGGCACGCACAAAAAAAATATCAAATGGTGGGTCCCACTTGAAACGTAGCGGCAAACGTTGTTCCATATCAATAAACATCTTTCTTAGAGACGATGAATACTGAAAATTAATTGAATTAATATTATTAATGATGATTCGATGTTATTGATGTTGCTTTTATCATATCTGGATTGTGAATAATCTTAGTATGATTAAATCTCAGTTTAAAAACTCCATCGCAGATTATTTAGAATTACTTGGACATGAAATATTCTTTCAAGTAAAGTACTGTTGTGATTAATTTTACGATAATAAAATAGTCAGTCTAACTTTATCATGAATCGATCACACAGATCGTGATTTTACAATTAATTCTAATATTTTAGTCAGAATTCATTTTGGAAGCTGAAACCTTGCAAATTTCTTGAAAGTTTCTGTTTATTTCATCCTACCAAAGTTTATTTCTCATTTGTATTTCTAACTGCTAAAATCGCACTTGTTCTTATTAATTTTAGTTCGATGATACTCGAGATTTACATCACCGAACTGTTTTTCGTAATTGCGAAAAATTTAGAACAATTTAATAAATGCAAAAATTACCACTGAGCTCTTCCCTCGGCTTTGAGGATTCAGAAGTAATTCAAAATTAAAACGTCCTGGAAATTCTTCACGACTCGGTATTGTCGCCTGCGATAGAAATGGCATGGGTTCAAGTGCCAATGGATTGAATTGTGCCTCATGATTTGCCGTGTCGTATTTTCTTTCGGACTCGGAGAAATCCTCTTCCAACATTGGCAAATTATCAACGTCTCTGCAAATAACCAACAATGGCATTCAATAAATTTCTCCAACCACATTAAATATCTTTCAAGAAGTTCTTTATCACAAGAATTTTGTCGAGAACGATAAAATACATGAAGAATCTTAAAATATCAGTCGGTATGTAAGACCAGGAAGCCAATGATGAGAATTTTGCTTCTTCATGTTACTCTGCTGGATTTACAAAGAAACTTTTGAATCAAACATTTCTTTTTTCATCACTAAGAATGAATAATAGTTTCTCACTAGAATTTTTATTTAGCTCATATCTTATCATTTCTCAACTAACTCACCTCTGAAGTTTAGAAATTCGATATTCACAAACAAGCCAAGTATATAATGAAACCCTCCGTAATTACCAATTCCAATTCCCCATAAGACCTCGACCCACTTCCAGATATCATCAGATTTCTTTGAAAACCAAATCCGACCAGTTTATCAGTAAAATTCACAATAGTCGTTGGACGTTTACCGCACGCTTTTCACATTATAATGCGTCAATCTAACCTCATATTTTGTTTACAATCTTCTTGATTGTTTATCTTCCAATCGTTTCCAATAAATTTAAAACAACTTCACATCCTTCGACCAATTCAACATTCCAATTTGTATTCCTGAGAAGTCTTCATATCAATTATTCATGTTCTATTGTTCAAAATATAACCACAAAAGCAGGATAAATTTTGTAACAATTATCCACCGAAAATGTTCAAGGACAATTTATTTTTAAAATTTTATGTAATAATAAATAAAATTATAGTATTAAAATTTACAGTGAAATATGGTATGGAAAAAAAATAAATTCAAGGACAGAAATGATGAAACTGGCGAGAACAAAGGGACGTTGGAAAGGCGTCTAAAAAGAATAAAACCAAATCAACTTACACGTGGACTTTAATTTCATTGAGCGCTGCTTCAATAACGAATTCTGAATCCTTCAAATCAGAGAAACTTACACAAGTCGCCATCATTAATTATTTTGTTTATCGCATGTATATATATACATCAACAATGCCCGAATTTTTGAAGCAACGCAAATCGAACGTTCGACTCGCATCCGCGATCTCACCGGCAACAAACTTGGTGGACGCCGCTAACTCCCTCGTAAAAAAAAAGGGCTGCGCGCGGTTTATTTGCTCAGCCGCGAACGGCCACCATTTTGCGACGAAAAAAGTCGTTTTTCTCATAGCGCGCCCATTTCAAAATTAACGAGTTAAATTATAAAAAAACTCATGGATTAACCTTGATGAGGAATTTCTAGATAGAAAATTCTCTAAGCATTTGAATTTGAACTTAAATGTTCTTGCAAAGTAGTCACATTTATTAATATCATTTTGATAAATATTTTTGGTTAGAATCAATTTCTAGTGCTAAATGTTTTCAAATACTCCAAATGCTATTGATATTGGGCTTCGTCTATGAAATAAATCGTTTTAAACGCTACTTTTAATAAAAGATGCTGATTATGTTGAGGAACTATGATTATATCATAAATTGCTGTTTCACAATCCAAATTTAGCACATTCTCCAATCATCAAATTGTTTTATGAAGTTCCTACGCAACAAAATTTCCAATATATATTTTCTACATTCCATCTACCATTAGAAACACTTCTGCATGATATCTCTACTTATACCTCCCTTCATTACCGACTACTCAGACGATACAATTGTAATCGAGTTTTTTGAGGTCAAGACAACATTCTAAAACACCACAAAGCACAATCAGCGCAATCAAATACCGTCATATTCCCTTTTGGCTATGGCCAAACCTCAAACTTGGTTTTTTAATAATAAAAGCAATTACAATTAATATCGTTAAATATTGTACGAATATATTAATTATCTCCTTGGAGAACGGATTATCATTATTATTAATTTATAACAACGAAAAATATGGCAAATACTGGCGTTTTGCCCTTCGTTCGTGGTGTTGATTTCAGCAGCAATGATTTTGGTGTAAGTAAAAATCTTCTGATGAATATGACATCCGATTTCTAATTTACTGTAATGAAATTTGAGAAAATTCTGTCATTGATCTATTGACTAGAAAATAACGACTTATCAATTAACACCAAGATAAAAAGTATTTGATTGCAGGCATATTTGTATTGTATATTATTACTATTTCTCTTTTCCAGGGATCCAAATTTCCACCTTCTGTTCGTTTTATGACGGGAATACAATGGCTCAAATTAGATAAAACAAATTTGACTGAAATTCCTGAAGAAATGGGAAAACTACTCAAATTAGTAAGATTCTATCTTGTTTTTATATGTACAATTATATTTATTCACAATTTTATTTTTCAGGAACATCTTTCGTTGGTGAAAAATAAGTTGGAACGATTGTTTGGTGAATTAACTGAATTGGGATGTCTTCGTACTCTTAATATACGGCATAATAATATAAAGACGAGTGGTATACCCGCAGAGTTATTTCATTTGGAAGAATTGACGACATTAGATTTGAGCCATAATAATCTGAAGGAAATTCCAGAAGGATTGGAGAAAGCACGATCATTGCTCAATTTAAATTTAAGCCACAATCAGTGGGTACATTGATTCAATTTTGCAATCAAAATTCATGCATAATAATGTATGATAATATTAGCTCGATGTATTATTTATAATGATTTTATTCTTTTTTCAGTATTGAAACAATACCAAATACTCTATTTATTCATTTAACGGATTTATTATTCTTGGATTTAAGTCATAATCAACTGGAAACGTTGCCACCACAGACAAGAAGATTGGCAAATTTGCAATCATTGAATTTGAATCATAATCCACTTGGTCATTTTCAATTGAGGTATTTTAATGTCACGTTTTGAAAATTATAAAGAGAGAAACAATTATTTAATTTTGATTCAATATTTTTTCTAGACAATTACCATCGTTAATGAATTTAACAACATTGCAAATGCGCAATACACAGAGAACATTGAATAATATTCCTGCTAGTTTGGATAGCCTAACAAATTTACAAGAACTTGATTTGTCGCAAAATGCATTATCAAGAGTTCCAGATGCACTTTATTCTCTACCAAATTTACGTCGGTTGAATCTCAGTGAAAATCAAATCAGTGAAATTTCAACAGCTATTGGTAAATGCATTTTCAATAACAAGAAATGTTACTCATCGTACATATCCGAATAATTATAAATTTATGTTTATTCAGAAATGTGGCAAAAACTTGAAGTGTTGAATTTATGCAGAAACAAATTGAGTGCGTTACCAGTTTCAATTTGTAAGATTTCAACGTTGAGAAATTTATTTTTGAATGACAATCAATTAGATTTCGATGGAATTCCATCAGGAATCGGTAAATTATCATCACTTCAGATATTTTCTGCTGCGAAAAATCGTCTTGAGATGATACCTGAAGGACTATGCAGGTATTTTTTTCTTCCATGTATATTTTGTGATATTTCACTACATTATGAACTCTAAAATACATTTTAATTCATACATTTATTATTTTAGATGTGGATCATTGAAAAAATTAATTTTATCATCAAACCGTTTGATAACTGTTCCCGATGCAATTCATCTACTCACTGACTTAGAACAACTTGATTTGCGTGATAATCCAAATTTGGTTATGCCACCAAAACCTACTGAAATTCCCAAAGGTTCGGGTATTGAATTTTATAACATCGATTTCTCTTTGCAACATCAATTGTGCCTGGCTGGTGCGAATGTGCCTACACCAACCCAAACAGTCAGTGAGTAATATTGACCGTAATATTTAAATTGATCAATAATTTAATCCTCTCGACTTAACTCTAAACCTTCTCAATATGAAATAATGATTTTTTAGATAGCAGTAAAGATCCAATTGCACGAAAAATGCGCTTAAGAAGACGTCGTGATCAGGAAGAGGCTGATCAGGATCAAGCGAAAATACTCAAGGTAATTAATTTCATTGTCTTTCCCTGTAATTTCTATTTTTAATATTAATATCACATGCATATGCAATTAATTGTAGGGCATGAAAGATATTGCTACAAAAAAAAATAAAAACAAAGACGTGGAAGACAATCTAGCAGTATCACTAAAGTGAGTATCTAAATAATACTGCGATCTAAAATAGTACTCACTATCATGATTATCACCATTATATTCATTACATAGGCCAAAAAGATGGGACGAATCACTAGAAAAACCTCCACTAGACTATTCTGAGATATTCGATGAAGATGCTGGTCGAATTTTGGGTTTATCAGTTTGGGAAATTGAAAATTTTTTACCCAATCAAATTGATGAAGTAGCACATGGTAAATTTTATAAAGGTGATTGTTATATAGTACTTAAAACTAGTTTCGATGAGGCTGGATCACTCACTTGGTCAATTTATTTTTGGATTGGTGAAAAGGCAACAGTGAGTTGAGCTTTTGTTATCACATACAATAATTGTTCATAAATAGTTTATCAAATACCTTAAAATTCTCTTTCGTTGTTACTATTGCGTTAATAGTTGGATAAACGTGCATGCGCGGCAATTCATGCCGTCAATTTGAGGAATTTTCTCGGAGCTCAATGTCGAACAATTAGAGAAGAGCAGGGCGATGAGTCTGAAGAATTTCTTATGTTGTTTGACACTGGTATTACGTACATTGAAGGAGGTCGAACGTCTTCAGGTTTCTATACAGTTGATGACACTGTAAGTATTAAATTTTTTTAATGGAATAACAAACAAAAGAATAAAATTAATATTATCAAACAATTTTTATTTCAACAGCCAATAATCAGACGGTTATATCGTGTGCATGCAGCTGGAGCTTCTATTCATTTAGAACCAGTCGTTATCAGTGCAGAGAGTTTAGATCCTGGTTACGTATTTATTCTCGACATTGGTGACAAAATTTTCATGTGGTATGGGAAACACGCAAAAAATACTTTGAAATCCAAATCGAGATTATTGGCAGAGAAAATAAATAAAAATGAACGGAAAAATAAAGCTGAAATTGCTACAGAATTGATGGGATCAGAATCAGAAGATTTCTGGTTAGCATTAGGCACCACTGAGCCTTATCTTGAAATAAAGGTAACATTGAATTATATATTGAACATTATGGACAAGTTATTCAACTGTTTGTTGGTGTCAATATAATAATTTTTTTTAAATTTTTGTTGTGATAGGAACATGTAGATCCTCAATTTACACCAGTCATACCACGTTTATATCAAGTTCGACTTGGTATGGGATATTTGGAACTGCCACAAGTTGAAGTGCCTCATGGTAAATTATCTAATACACTTTTGAACAATCGCAATGTCTATATATTAGATTGTTACTTGGATGTTTTTGTTTGGTAAGTGTTTATCTGATTCAATTATCATTCGTTTCTAATATTCTAGACGACGAATATTGCGGTAAATTAATTCTAAAGAAATTCATTTATGATACGAGGGCTTTTGTGAATCCTGGACTAGTTTTGCAACCGATTTACCTTAGAACTCTTTATGTAACTTTTCGGTGTACAAAGCAAATGATTGTCGCAGTATAAAAATCGCAAACGATCATTGACTGAAATAATTATTCAACCGTAGATATTTAGTACTTCATCAATGGATTACAACTGGACATTTTTTTATGTTCCGTTGGGTTTTATTCTGTTACTGATTATTTCAGGTTTGGTAAAAAGTCAACGCGACTTGTGAGAGCAGCAGCTGTTAAGTTATCACAGGAATTGTTTAACATGATTGATCGTCCTGATTATTCCTTAGTGACGAGACTGCAAGAGGGTACTGAATCGCAGGTGAATTTTATAAATATTCTTCTCATGTCGCCTCTATCATTTTTTTTCTGGGTTTCATTCTTTTTCTTTATTATTTAGATTTTCAAGTCCAAGTTTACGGGTTGGGATGAAGTCATCGCCGTAGATTTTACACGAACTGCAGAATCGGTTGCAAAAACTGGCGCAGATTTGACAAAATGGGCCAAGCAACAAGATACCAAGGTAATCAACATGTCTGTTATCAATTCATGATCGATTAACGCATGGAGTTGAAGATGATAATACTTTATTTCTCATTTGATGAAGGCGGATCTTGCTGCCTTGTTCATGCCGCGACAACCACAAATGTCATCAATGGAAGCGCAACAATTGATGAGTGAATGGAGCGATGATTTAGAAGCAATGGAAGCATTTGTTTTGGAAAAACGAAAATTTGTTCGATTACCTGAAGAAGAATTGGGGCATTTTTATACAGAAGATTGCTACGTTTTCTTATGCAGATATTGGATGGTGAATGATTGTTAACTCGATTTAAACTTCATTGTCTCCAAATTACTCTAAAGAATTTTGTGCAAACTTCATAAGTTCTTTTGTAGCCTCTAGATGTAGCAGAGAATGATGATGGTGATGAACAATGTGAAGACGACTTTCAATGCACAGTTTACTTTTGGCAAGGTCGTGATGCTGGTAATATGGGGTGGCTTACATTTACATTCAGGTATGGATTTTATCTCATTGATTCCTTTTGTTTTTTATTTAACTGATTTGTTCTTTCGAATATTTATCATCCCATCAACCTTCAGCATGCAGAAAAAATTCAAAACATTATTTGGCGAGAAATTGGAAGTAGTTAGAACTCATCAGCAGCAAGAAAATCTGAAGTTCATGGCGCACTTCAAACGAAGATTTATCATTCATCAAGGAAAGCGAAAACAAATAAAACCACCTGACTCTAATCGAGTAGAATTCTTTCATTTAAGAAGTAATGGTAGTGCACTATGCACAAGACTCATTCAAATTCCACTCGATGCAAGTTTATTGAATTCCGCATTTTGGTAAGCAATTGAATATCATCATTGCATGAATGTCATTATCATTAGTTTGTTTATTTTCAAATATTTTCTTTCTTTTTTTGTTGTATCATCAGTTATATTCTCAATGTACCATTTAATAATGACGACAAAACTGGAATTGTTTATGTATGGATTGGATCTAAAGCAGATCCAGAAGAAGCACGGCTCGTTGAAGAAATTGCTGAAGAAATGTTTAATAACGTAAAAATCACTATTTTTTATTATAATCGCCATTGAGATCGTGTTATTTCCATGTTACATCTCTGTTTATTACTTTTTAACACAATAATTATTTACTCTAGCCCTGGATCAGTCTACAAGTGGTGTACGAAGGCGAAGAACCTGATAATTTCTTCTGGGTTGGACTTGGTGGCAAAAAAGCATATGATACTGATGCTGATTATATGAATTATACAAGACTTTTCAGATGCTCAAATGAAAAAGGCTATTTTGTAATTAGTGAGAAGTGCACCGATTTCTGTCAGGTATATCATACACTATTAATCTTTATGTGACTAGAACAGTTTTCTGAAATTTTTATATTATTGAATCCAACTTTTTTTTGGGTTCTGAATGAGCCACAGTTCCATTCTAGTTTATTCATACAACTTTCACTGGTTGGAATGACGTAAACTTCAATGATGCGGCGACGATCTGATCATCTTTAAATATTTTATCTATGAATGTTGATAGAATTTTTGATTAAACGTAGAAAAATGTAGGAAAAAATGGAGAATGTTGTAAACGAGAACCTGCAAATGGTTCTTTTGTATTCATTCGTGAATTGTCTTACAGTCTCTTGATGAATTACAACTCATCAAGAGACTTAATGATAAAAGAGTTGAGGAAGCTCAGAAATGTTTGATTTTATCAAGCAATTTTATTTCTTTTGCGTCACATAAAGGATGAATGATTGTTATAACGATGTTTATATAGAAGTAATGAATCGTGTTCTTTATCTTTCATTTTATTATAGGATGACTTGGCTGATGATGACATCATGATACTCGATAATGGCGAACAAGTTTTCTTATGGCTTGGAGCTCGTTGCTCTGAAGTGGAAATTAAACTTGCATATAAATCTGCTCAGGTAATGGAACCGAATCATTTGCATTTATGTAACTGTAATTATTATTAGAAAATTAAATAGTTCATTTATTAAACGATGTATTAAAATTGATAAATTCCAGGTCTACATCCAACATCTGCGTGTAAAACAACCAGAACGACCGCGAAAATTATTTTTAACAGCCAAAGGAAAGGAATCACGTCGATTTTCAAAGTGTTTCCATGGTTGGGGTGTACATAAAACGCCACCAGAATAATATTTAATAAGGAAAAAATTATGTATCGAGTAAGACCATCTTTGAATTCGTACACAAACCAGTGGAGAAGTATTTGTAAATCTTGAACATCTACATTATAATGGAGTCAGCATGGTGAACAAATCATGAAAAAATAACAATTTCATTATCTAAATGAATTGAACGATTAATCAATTCAATTTATAATCAAAATTCTAACATAAGAGATTATGAATGCTTGTATAAATGATTGTGAGAAGACTTAATACTTATTTGATATTATTTGATAATATCATTATGTCAGATTCTTATTTAACATTTTATTCTTCTTTTGTTTATCATCACTTATAATTTATTCATGAGGAGGGGAAATCGAAATATAACGCACAAAATATTATATTAAATAATAATTATATTGATAAAACAAACACAATGAGAGTTTGGATTTCTTGATTATTAATATTCCCATCGCTGCGAATGAGTCAAAGTCACATGTATTATTTGAGAATAAAAAAAACTGAACATAAAACATAAAACAAAGTTGGTAGGTAACAATCTGAATATAATAATTTCACATCCTCAGAGTGTATTTCGATTTTTACAAGTTAAATTCACAAATTTCTCATCTGTTATAATTGAAAATATTCATGTACATATTCTCAATCAATTCATAACATTCCTGCATTTTTCTTTTTTTTTTTTGGAAATAATATCCAAAGTCAAGCACAATAACTTAAACTATATATCAGAAAATAAATTAACAGTTATTTCAATCTCATCTGAATCTACCATAAAAAAAAACAATCATAAGATAAAAATGAGATAATAAAATGTTGTAATCGGAATTCAATGGCGATTGGTAATTCTTCAAAGTATTCCATTCTTTTACGATAACAGATCCATGGTAAAATAATCAAAATAATCAAACTGATCACTTAATAGTATTGACGATTGGGCGTATATAATTCAGCTGTTCGATTTGTGCTTCAAATATCCTGTAAAAAATTTATAAAAAGTGATTTATATTAATTAAAAGTATTGAATAATCATTGGAATAAATATACAGAATTTTCTTTTACCATTTACTAGATGAATATAATAAGTAAACGGGACTAGTCATCATCATCATCATCATCAGATGGCACAAACAAATCATTTTCTTCAAGAAAATTTGCAAAATTTTTACTAATTGTTGCGCCAATAAGAAGACCAAGTGCTACACCAGAAATAACACCAACTAATCCAAAAGGTTGTCTTTTAGGTTCAGGAAGAATTGCACCAGATCTTGTTGTTGTTCCCATATATTTTCGTGCACAGTTGTTAATATTTATGCTATTCGAATTATTTAAACGATAGAGAAATGATCGTACATGTGCAAACGCCATGGCTTGAAAAATTATTTTGTGAAAGAAATATTGAAATACTTGGAACAAAAATTATTGTAACTAAAAATATAACTGACAATATATATATTTTTTTGTCACTTTTAACACGATTTCATCGGACAATTTCAACGAATCAGCTGATATTTTATGAGCGCAGTTGATGCAGTATGCGGCAAAAATAATACCGGCCATCCAGAATTCTGTCTCTGCCTAGGAAAAAGCGCAATCAATATTGTGTTTTCAATATTTTTTTTACTGCAAAGTAATTCAGAGTAAATGAAAAACACTATCATGATGCTGCTTATGCGCATTCGTCATCACAGAGTAAAATTCAGTACATTTTGAATTGAGATATTTTTTAATGGTTTCATAGGTTATTAAATATTTTCAAATGCTTCTAATATTGAGCTGTGACTATCTAATGAATCGTTCCAAATGCTACTTTCTAATCTGCATGACTTCATTAATGGATTTTTATCTGTTTTATCTATTTCCCAGAGAAAAGTGTAAAATACGAACAGTAATTGATTAACAATATCCTAATTTGTTATCCATTTTTTAGTATTTTTTTGTATTGTTATCAAAAGAATTCGAATGTTCAAAAGCTTTCAATTGAAAATAAACGTTTCTAGCTATGCATATATATATATATATATATATATATATACTACCCATCGCAATATTCCTAACCTCTCTAAATCTCCGATTCAATTCTCCTCATCAATAATAACATTCCACCATACAATTTAAACATTTATTCAATAAATTTCTCAATCTTTCACACAAATATTCAAATAATCGCGCTGTTCCCTCCCAATTCTTACAAAATCATTTAACAATTCCGCTCTCATTCCCATCTGAACTTATTTAATGTGAATAGTAGTTCCTCATTGGCTCATTTACTTCTACACACCACGCACACATCTTCCGTCACAAATTCACATGTACATCAATGTTATGATATCCCACGACAAAAATAAACGTGGTTTTTCTAATATTTATCATTAAACTTATTGATTCCAAGTACAATCGCCATATTGACCGTTAATAATTTATTTTAGGTTATGAATTCAATACTAAAATGTTATATTGCAAATAAAACAGGAGTGATCGCAATCATTGACGTAGGTGATGATGAATAAGATTGCGTTTCCATGATTTATGTTACACATCATTATATATACACACATAATATATATATGTATATATATATCACCCGTCTACAGATCGCTCATATCCACAATTTAGACGTCATTTGGCAATCTGAGGATAGAAAAAAAAACATCATATGTTGTTGATGCCAAGTGAATCGTTGCGGATGTGTTGGACATCCGATGGTTTCCCATATCTGGAAATATTCATCATTTCATGATATGTAACGTGTATGTACATGGCTTTGATACATATTTCATTAATTAATCATTGAACGTATGTGTAAACTCTGTAGGAAATATTAGTTAACCAATGTTGATGCTTAAAATTTGTTTATTGAGTAATTTATGTTTGATGATTTTAATTTCAGACAGTATTGATATCGAGGAGTCAAAAGGAAGATAATAAAGGGAATATTAGAAAGAAAAAAAGGTGGTTAGAAGAGAAGTTGAAGAAGGGCGTTTTCAATATTTGTTTGGTATTGATAATAAGATTTTATATATATTTAATATGGAAATTGAAGAGCCTGTGAAGCATGGATTATTACTTTTTCCTCCTCAAGGAGTACTTGGTCAGCTCAAGGTTCTTATGAATATTTATCATGGGGAAATGCTTATCTATGTTGGTCAAAGTTAATTTTAATTATCGGTTTTTTTTCTTTCTGGTTTGTATATGATAGAAAACATGGCAGAAACGATATTGTCAATTATTTAGAGCAAGTAAATCTGGAATTGAGAGGTTAGAAATTTGGGATAGTCGTGAGGATTATTTAAATCCACAATCATCACCGAGAATTATTACATTGGAAGCTTGTGTTAAGATTGGAACGAGCAATCAATCGAAAGTTTTTGCGGTATGTATGAAATAGAAAATGTTTATTTGATGATACATTGAGGTGGATTTTGGTATGAGAAATTATTTCTTCTTTGCGAAATTATGATTTGATGGAGGATAAATATTGTTTTTTATGAAATTTAGCTATTGTGTGAGTAGAGAGATAATCAAATTCGTATTTAATAGTAATCGATCATATGGATTAACTTAAAGTTTTTGTATTTATTAAAGTGATATTTGATCAAGAAGAATTGAAACATTTACTCAAATTCTGTGATAGTTCTAGGAGATAAATTTAATAAGATTTTCATTCTGTATTTATAATGTCACAACTGATAATGCTGGACTGTTATAGAGCAGTTTTAGTTTTCAATTGTCTGAATATATTTGGACCTATTGTAACAGAAATTATATTTATGCTGTTGATAGAAGATGATAACATTCCAATCGTACAAAAGGTTGGATGACATTGTTGTGTTGATATAATTCTTTTCTTTCTTTCAATCGACAGGTCGTCACGAAAACAAATGCATATCATTTTGGATGTTACACAGAGGCCGAAAGTTACGATTGGATAATTGCACTCCAACAAGTCGCATTTAAAGATGATTTGTCAAGTCAAACAATCGAGGAAGACAATGATTTGTATTGTACAAGTGGTGAAGGCGTATTTTCAGTGAAACTCGTTGAGACCGATGCATCAAAACGATGTGGATTAGAGCCAAAAAATTACACACTCATTATTGCGGCAGTTGATATGAAGTTGATGGATAATGATACAGTATTGTTTGTATGGCCATATCGATTCATAAGAAAATACGGATATAGAGATGGGAAATTTACATTTGACGCTGGTAGAAAGTGCGAATCTGGTGAAGGATCATTTAAATTACAACACAGCAATCAACAAGAAATATATCGATGTATATCATCGAAAATGCAATCTATGAAAAAATTATTGAGGGGAGAAGCAGCAGGTGGTGTTTCTATGCCAGCATCAACTGCATCAAGTATGGATTTGAATGATGCACAGTATCATGCTGCATTATCAATGGAAGCTGGTTCAAGATCTCCACTACCACCCACACCCAATCTCAATTCATCAAATTTTATGGACGTTGACTTTTCTACAGCATCATTCAATTCACAAAAGCCATTGATCATATCATCAAGCTCATCGAACTGTAGTTTAGATTCGCTACCGTTTATTCGCCCACCGCCACCAATTATAAAGCCAAAACCCGCTAAACCACCACGGAAGTACGTGTTTTCCGGGATGCCAGATAAAAAAACTATTGGTTGTGACTTATCAAGTTTGTCCTCGTGCAGTTCGGGACGTTATAGAAAATATAACGCATATTCATCGCCAGAATTTAATCGAAGAAGTGGATACAGTGGCCTTGAAGAAAAACACAATAGCCCAAGTGTAAGTTATGAAAGACATCCGTATGATATTGTTGAAGTCAGGAATAATGCATGGAAAACACATGGCATTGATACAATACCACATACAGAAAGAATGAATAAACCACCGTCAACATCATTGCATGAAACAAATCAAGAAAAAGGTGATCATACCGAGATTAAACCACAACGAATTAATATTAATGATACAAAAGGTGTTAATGAGGTCAATGTAAATTTTGATGATGACGGTGATAATGACCAAAACGACGATCATAGTGATAATGATGACAGTCACAAAAATGATAATGATAACGATGATTGCAATGATACTATTCGTGATAATCCTAATAATAATTATAATGATGGGGATAGTAGCCGACATAAAAATGATCATTTCAATGATAATAATCAAGCTGATGATTTCCAATACGAAACAGTGATGAATGAGACTGTGACTGCATCAGAAATGACTCCTGCATCGCCTTACATTCACAATAATATTGCGACAACGTCTGACTCAACTGCCAATTATGATAAACTTCAACATATCGGCTCGTTATATAAACTCGATATTAATCCAGGTTATAAAACACCTAATCAAACACTCAATAAAGCATCAAAAAGAGTAACGCCAAGTAATGCATCACCAGTTGCAATTGATGATTCACATACTTCATGGAATGATTATGATATTGTTGAAGATATTTCAGCTATTAGACTGGCTGATGATAGTAGTAGAGGTTATGGTGTTATAAGAAAAAAGAAAAGTCCACCTGGACCACAGCACAAAGTGTATAATGACAGTGAATATGCCATTGTATCGAAGCCTAAACGAGTTTGAGACAAAGTATGATAATTTCCTTTCTTTATCTTTAGTATTAATATCATATTATTTCCTAAATTCATCAGAATATGTTAGAATTATTCCTTTGTTTTTCTTTGTGTATGAATGATCCAACTGTTCATCAATCATGCTCAAATAATTTCATACAATTTGTATTTTTCTCAAGGGAAGTTTTCGTGTCAAAGAATGAAACTTAGTTAGATTGATGAAACGAATTTCAAATTGTAGAGCTCATCCCGATGGTTGATATATTGCGTGATTGGGATCTAATACTTACATTTGACGGGAATTTATATTTGAAATCTGAACTGGACATGAAATTTTGTATTTATTATATTTGTACTGATCTACATGAACATGGAGAAAAATAAGCCGATAATAGACGTTCAAGATTTCATTTTATACTTCATTCTTCAGAAAGTAGTTTGGTAAATGTCAAGAAGAAATATTCACTTCGCAATATGCATCAGTGTTACTGCCAATATATCCTCTCGAGATTTCAGCATCAATAATGATGTCAATTTTGCATTTACTCGTTAAGAATAAACTATCAAAACTGAATATCATTATATTATATTCGCTCCATGAGTTCAGTGTTTAGGGTGGATGTTAATATTCAATTGATCCGAGAAAAATCTAATCCATTTAACATCTCATCATTAGTATGATTTTCATGATATGATTTGGTGATGACTTTAATTTTACATTCCCATTTTGGCTTATAAATATTTTTCGAGAAAATTAATCTCATTTTTGACAATTAATGTGGAAATAACTTTATGCATAACTTTACTATTTTTCAACATCATCCAAGTCACGCGATATGTTGATTGAATTTTCGGTATGTGTAATGCCATAAATGTATATTTTATATAATTGATTTTCTTGTAAGTCAACAATTAAGATATCCAATTATCAAATGATGTTTTTTCTCAGATATAGTATCCTCTACGTAGTAAATTTACCGCCATATATAAGAAGAATCCAAAATGTATATTCGGATCAGTTAAGAATTATTCGTTTGGGTATAATTAATTTTTGTAATTGGATAAATTGTTATGTCGACGAATATTTTAAACTAGAAATCTACAAATATCTTTGAAGAGAAAAAAACTTGTTTACTTAATGGAAAAATTATTGAAAGTTGAATAATTTTTAGGTGCTCTTCGACAATATACATAATATTTTGAAACTAATCGATTAAGAATAAACCAAATTATGACTCGCTTATTATCAGATATTTTGTAATGATGGACCAAAGATCTATTTTTTCTTAATACAAAACATTTCTATATCCGATTACCAAAATCAGTCAGTAGACAGATTACTCCTAAGGGAATTGTTTAATACTTAAATAGAGAAAATTGTTTATATTGATGAGAAAAAAGAAAAAATATATACCAATAAAGTCGCTGAGCTTTGACCAATTTTTATAAAGAATTATCACAATATGTAACATTAAATACAATTTTATACAATGTTTTTCACTGAATAATAATTCTTTTATTTAATATACAATTATTATAAAACTTAATTAATTTTTATCCTTATCTTTGACATCTATTAGTTCTTCTTTGTTTACAACTTCGAATAATGTATTATCATATGCACTTATTCTTTTAACAGTTTCGCCGTTCATCTTCATCATTTTCTCAATATTCTGTTTCCGTAAGTCGTTTCCAAACCATCCTAAATTATCAGCAATCAAATGATTATTTTTGCAACCATCGCAACGAATTATCACGACACCTTTATCATATGCTAATTTTGTCATTGTCTTCGTATTTCTAGTTTCACATTTTTTACAAGTGAATTGAATCATGAGCTTCTTCTCTAATTTTCCCAATGGTTGTGATGTAACTTTATCATCTTTCAAGTTACATGCTTTTGTTGCAGAATTTAGATCTACACTGAATTGACGTGAAATACTTTCATATATGGCGAATTTATATAAACGTTGACGACACTGTTGTTGATATGATGATAATGCGTTCAAATATAATCCATCAGTCAGTCTGAGAGACAGTCTGAACGCTTGTCTCAGTCCAAGCATTTCAAGTTCTGCTTTGTTCTCCTGGGTTTGTTCCTACGAAATGATATAAACATAAATTATTTCATAATGATTTAATTATAGAAAATTCTATGAATTGTCATGTTATCAATTTATTTTATTGACACTATTTGAAGACTTTCCAATCGAAACATCATATTAGTTGAAAATATTTTATTTTCCACTTATTAAGCAGAGCAATCACAACTTGTGGGTATAAAAATTCATAATTATTCCTGCGTGGACCTAGAGTGATTGCATTCGACTGGATTAAAGTGAACAATGATTCTTTCTCATAGATTTTAAACTATGATATAATATATTTATTAAAAAATTTATGCAAAAGACCGTTCGAACTTTTCATCATTAAAATAACAAATTTTCTGAGTATAAAAATAATATAGAAAACAATTGCTAATTGAGTTCAACCTATCTCTTTACGATACTTCAAATAATTGTTATCAATGTTTGGATAGAGTGAAAAAAAATTTGGTTTATTGAAAAATTTATAACAAATATTTGGCCTTAACCTAAATTGACTTTTTAATATTTTTTAAAGGAATTAAAGAACAAAACTTCTTCAAACGGTTGTCAATATAAATCGTTGTAATTACGCACGTTGATATTTGTTGCTACAATTTCGATTGCATCATTCAATTACCGAAATGTTTTGATATTTTTTATAGGTTATGTTGACATATAAAGAATATAGCGCTAAATGATGTACAATTCCACTCCGTCATATCAATCTCACCTTATTCCTGTTACAAAAACGTCAATTCCTTTATTCGACAGACAAAAAAATCGCTGAGGTGTTAACAATTACGCAGTTGTAAAGACTAAAAGTTTGTTTTCGAAAAATACGGCAACTCTCATCGAATACTGACACAATCAGTTATAAAATCAGAATCGGAATCGGAAATCAGATATTCTAGTCGGAGTGGTGGAGTAAATGTTGGAAACACTAAATGTCTAATAATAAATAAAAGGAAGAAGGAAAGTGGATAGATCGAATTTTTCATTCAATTTTACACCTCTGATACATCACGTAAGTTGACCATTTCCATTGATTTTCCCAAGAGAATCAGCGATGAATGTAATTTTCATCACTTCAATATGATCATTGTTCAGTTTTCAAAATACTTCGTTCCGATTTTAATTCCCGCTACGGTCAGTATTCTTCGTAACGCATTATCAATCCTAACCTCATTTTTACTTCTAATCATTCTGAACAATTCTTGTAATTGGTATTACTGGTTTTATATGATTTTATACTTGCAAGCTCTCTTGATTAATGTCAGAGTTTTCTTAGTGATGATAAAAACAGATCATTTAAGAAGATTTCAAAAATGAAATGATTCCTACAGGTTATGTCACTATATATATGTATACACATATATGTCCAAAATGTACGAAAAATAGCGCGGGAAATTGAAATCATATTGCCATTATTCAATTCGAAAAATATATGTACATGATATATGCTAAAACATTTTATACAATTTTTTTTTTATGTATAATAGTGCAAATATAATTTCTATCTTTTCAATACCATACATGAAAGTAGATAAAATCTGAATTACAATTGTAAGGTTCTTCTCATTTGTTGCGATTGATATTTTTGAATTTATTCGGAACGTCAGTGATTGGCTGTGACTACTTGAATTCCCAAAATTCGAATTTCCGATTCCAAGTTTGGTATAGAGCCCCATGACCAATTTTTACTATCGTCAAGTCACGATAATGTAAATGATATATATGTACATATAATGGCCGACGCAGGCATACAGCAACCTCATCTCCATCCACTTTATGCACTTTACTAGCCGTGAAGAATAATAGGAGAAACAAGTCCGGTAAAAAGATAAAGCAAAAATGTTGAGTTGCGGCAAAGTAATTGGACATTTGTCGAAAATAACAAGAAATGTTAATTCCAGTTGCGTTCAACGGACACCAAAATTCATTGGTAAGAAATATACTTGTAAATATTGAATGTAATATTCATTTATAGATTTATATGAACAACAAGATTGTATTTTTCGGGCACATTACACTCTCGGTTATTGTTAATTTTCACTGGCATCATATTGAGATTTTTTTTTTAATATTCTAAGTTTCATTTTTTATTATAATTTTTAAATTCACGTACTTTTTCTGTCATAATTCCATGTGGTTAAATTGTTTGCACATTCTAGACAGAGCTTAACCTCAATTTTGGTGATAAGATTTGAGTAATAATAAATTTTTATTCAAACAAAATGTACATGTTCACAGGCATTACAGGGGTTGTTAATGTGAGACACGTGAGCTCTAAGAAGGCTAAGAAATCTGAAGCTACAACGGAAAAACCACTGAAGCCGGATTCATGTACTCCTAATTATGCGAAAAAATCACCGGCATCGGCATCAATTGATCCATCAGCTATTGAAACTGCATCTGTGCAATGTGGTGTAAAGAAATCAACTGAATCAATTGCTCCTATGTCCGAAGGAATTTCGGGCAAAATACCTCCCAATGGTGAACAACCTCCAGATGGATCAAGTTTCCAGAAATATTGGAAACAAATATTCGCAGCACTTGTTATTGCCGGTGTGACTGTATACGCACTTACTAGAACGGAATATGTGAAAGACAAAGTTCCAATGGTATCATCAAAGAAGAAAAAGGATGAGAAAATGCAAAGTCGCGAGAAGAAACGAATTCCGGCGAGTTCAATGTCGATACCACCTGAAGTTCCCTATCTTCTTATTGGCGGTGGTACTGCTGCATTTTCGGCATTTCGTTCAATCAAATCCAAAGATCCCAAAGCTAAGGTGATGATTGAATGATTTTAAATGGATTTGATAATTTTTTCCTGAGTTACAAAGAAATATGATTGGAATTTGATTTCTTTTAGGTTCTAGTGATTAGTGAAGAAGCAGACTTTCCATATATGAGACCTCCTTTATCAAAAGAGCTCTGGTATAATTCCAATAGAGAACCATCAAGTGAATTGAATTTTATCCAATGGAATGGAACGCAAAGAAGTTTATATTATGAACCAAGTGAATTCTATACAAAAATAGAAGATTTGATATCCTTAGACAAGGGTGGCGTCGCTGTTGCGTCTGGTTGGAAAGTTGAAAAAATTGATGCTTTCAACAAAATTGCAATTTTGAATGATGGCTATGAAATAAAATATGACAAATGTCTGATAGCAACTGGTGGATCACCGAAAAATCTTCCAATCTTTGAAGATGCTGATGATGATGTTAAATCAAAGATTTTATTATTCAGAACGAAGGACGATTTTCTGAAGCTCGAAGAACAATTGCAAAATCCCAAAATCAAAAATATTGTAATTGTCGGTGGAGGCTTTTTAGGTTCAGAACTCGCCTGCTCACTCGCTAAAAATTTAGAAAAAACAGATAAACGAATCTTTCAAATTTATAAAGAAAAATTCATCATGGCTCATATTTTGCCAGAATATCTGAGTGATTGGACAACGAAGAAATCAATAGGAGAAGGCGTTATCTCAATTGGAAATTCTGAAATTAAGGATTATGAATACAAGAACGGGCAAGTGAGATTAACATTAACGAGTGAAAGAAGCCTTGTTGCTGATCAAATTATTGTTGCTGTTGGTGTTGATGCCAACACTGAACTTGCCGAGGCATCTGCACTTGAAGTTGAACCCCATGTTGGTGGATTCCTTGTCAATGCTGAATTGGAAGCGAGACGCGATCTTTGGGTTGCAGGTGATGCAGCCTGTTTCTATGACGTACGATTGGGAAGAAGAAGAGTTGAACATCATGATCATGCGGTGATTTCTGGGCGATTGGCAGGAGAAAATATGACTGGAGCAGGTAATTCTATCGGATATTCCAACTTCCCTATTTTCTAATACACAAATTGGTTGCAAGTGACCAAAATTACTTACCCATTATCTTCAAATATTCTTCAGGCATTCAACAATAGTTCGAAGTTTTCAATTCATAATCCATCAAGTGGATAAAAAGTGTTCCCATTTATCAATTTCAGGCAAACCATATTTACATCAGTCCATGTTTTGGTCAGATTTGGGACCCGAAGTCGGTTACGAAGCTATTGGAATTGTTGATTCGTCGTTGCCAACTATAAGTGTTTTCGCAAAACCTGATGATCATAATGATTCATCACTTCCAATTAAATCTAATCAAGAACAAATGTCTTCTGAAAAGACTACTACATCAAAACCACAGTTAACATCAGAAAATGCACAAAATGAAAATCCCGAACAACATTCATCTGGAGAAAAAAGTAATGAAACAAAATCAGAAACAAAAGAGAAAAAAATTGAGGATGGTTATGGTAAAGGTATAATTTTCTACCTCAAAGACGACGTTGTTGTTGGAATTGTTCTGTGGAATATTTTCAATCGCATGTCTACTGCACGACAGGTAAATAAACATTTAGATATGTGTACTATTGAAAAGAATACAACAGTAACAATTGATAAATTTCAATATAAATGTTATGGTATAATTTTCCAGGTTCTTGCAAGAGGTACGAAATATGATGAAATAAATGAAATAGCAAAATTATTTTCTATTCATGAAGATCAATAATTATAAGATATCAACTGGCTGTTTACTTTAGAACAGTCTTGTGTATATAGTTTATACGTCAACCATTTTATTTATAAAATTGCAAAAAGAATTCTACTTTGAGTTTCTGTAAACTTTGCTTACGAACATTAATGATGCCTAATGTTAATTTGAAATGCACATTCATCTACGGTAATTGATATTCTACATCAATGCATTTGTTTTGCAATGGAGAAGTGAACACAAATGGAATTAGTAAAGCAGTGGAAAGTGAAAAATAGTTATAAGTGAAGCATTTGAAACAAGGTATGATCTTTATTTGTTATTCATGATTTTGTTTTTCGTCCATTGCTTACATCTATCATAAGCCCTTTTGCTTGGGTTACTTCATGTGGCGGTTGAATCAAAACAATTCAAAAGCTCCATGGGACAGAATTCCTATCCCTCAGTAGCTGCCAACTTCCTTTGTGTCAATGAAGAAAGAATTTTGTTTCCATATCTTTTCGCTAATCGGTCCATGTATGCCATATAATCATGACATCGATATTGACTCATATTCTATAGAAAAATAAATGATTGAAACATCAATTGTCTACTAGCAAGATAGACGTTTCTTACCATATTTTCAGGCCAAGGCTTCTTATCGATAATGTCTTGCATTATAATTGGTTCACAGTGTTGTAACAGTGAAACGCAATAATAAACAATATAATCTGGTGTATTTGAAATGCAAATAGCTAAAAAATGAACAATTTCTGGCCATTTCAAAATAGACCAAAAACATTGTGATAACAATCGGTCACATATCATCCACCATTTTACACCAAATTCATTCTGGAAATAACAAAAGTTCGAATTGTTTCAAGAAATTGATGGATAATGGTATTGTATGATCGTCAGAGTTGAATGATGATGAAATAAACGAGAACAAAAAATGAAAAGAAGACAATGATGACTGGAAGGTTAAGTTTGATACCTTCAGTGCATAATTGACTGCAGACAATTCCTTTTTAACAATCGAATCAATATGTTCGGCCATGATTAATTGTGTTGCTATTTCTTCGCCATTATATCTATCGACAGTGATGCCTAAAACTCGCCACATAAATATTGCCGATGGGAAGCGAACAAGTTGTTTTACAAAAACTTTACACCTGAATAAATTTCAGAGAAAAAAAATTTACTTTATCTCAATTGATGAGTCAATGATGATGAAATTCAATTGATCGAGAATATAAAAATTGTTAATTTCTCGAAGATGATTTATAAGTTTTCAATCTGAGACTCTATGTTGATGATGATTTAAAGCCAGCTAGAGATATCATATTAGATGAGGAATTTGTTTGTAGTGGTTTTAAAATTTTATAATAAAGTTTTAAATTTCACGGCAATAAGTTTATCTCTAATGTTGATTTCTCGCGGTTTTCTGAGACATTAATGTTATAACAAAGTTTCATGAATTATTTTAATCTTACTTGTCAATGTTTCCATCACAAATGATAAATATTGTTGATAGAAACCAATCGAATCCTTCGAATTTTTCACTTCTTTCATATTGAATGAAACTATGAACTGCCTCGAAAACATCCCTGAGATGTTCTTTGGCATTTATTTCATTCTTAATACTTTCACAATTATCTTCCGCATATCTAATTGCCAATTCTAAACCAAATTCATCTTGTGGAAGCCAAATATTACCCATCGATAATTTGTTTTCCCATTGAAACACATCAACCCATTCAACAGCTGGTATTGCTTTTTCCATTTGATCAATTAAGTTTATCAATGTCGAGTGCTTCAATTTTATAGAATAGAAATAAACAAATATTTCATTTTATATTGCTATTGATTATTTACTTTGATCATTTCATTTTAACTTTTATAATAAACCTACAGTTTTATTTTTCATTACCTTCATCGTATCACGAGAGTTACAATGAGCTGCCTTCACCTGCAGTACCCATCCACCATCTCGCAACCCTGGTTTAGAATCTTGTAAAAAATCATCAAGTTCTGAAAAAGATTCTGATTGTCCTGATAAATTGTCAATTTCATAAATTTCTGGCGGTGGAAAATTGGAATAGAGAATACATTTCTCTGGATCATTATTTGTTATATTTAATTTGTGTCGAAGATGATAAGCATTGGTCAGTATTCTATGACGAATAAAACTCATTTCATCAATGGCATAAACCACATGAGTTTCTTCATTTTCGTTAATTTGTTTCTCTTCTTTCTGTACATCAACTTCCGCTTCATTATCCTTTTCCAGTTCGTCTTCAAACTTTTCTTTGTATTTTACTACTTCCATTAGACAGTCTTCTTGTAGTTCGAGAAGTACTTTCTACATAAAATTATTAAATAGTTTAATTCATTACGTCCTATAATACTTTGGATAATTTATTTATTGTTCATATATTAATTCATCTGATTGTTCACTTAAAAATTCAAAAAACCGACTGGAATTATTCGAAAGTTTTCGAACTAAATCAAACAGTCAAGTAAATTGTACAAAAAAAAGATTGTTCTTGAAGATTGAAAATGAAAATTTTAATTCCACATTCAGTTTCAATGACTTAAACCAACTTTTGATATTATCATTTCACAAATTGATTAATAATGCAAAGATATAAATTATTACCTGAAGATCATAAATATGCAACAAATGTATTGAAATATCTAAATTCCAAATCATTGTCTCCAATGCCATCAGACTAAAACAATGATACGGTGAATTATTATTAACTGAACATTTCAATAGTTCACAAAAACTTCTTGGATAATCATATTCTTCATAATTATTATCCTCAACATCCATCATGAACACATTGAAGCCTATAAATCAATAAATAAACATTCAGCGTTAAAGTCTACATTTAAATTCATATAATTGATGAAGAAAATTTATATTACATTCTGTATTCAAGGACAGTAAAGCCAGCACATGAATAAATTTTTTAGTATTCTCTTTGTCCCATGGATCAACAAACATGATTGGATCTTGTAAATTTGCGCAAACATCGGACAAAGACATAGAAAATGTATGAGGAACGAGTTCGCTGATAACTTTACGTCCCAATTCGAAGAATGCGGCTGAGGATATGAATGCAACGATTTTTTCAGAATTCCATGAGTGACGTAGAGGATTTATTGAACTCCTGATTAATTCTTCGAATACTGTTGGGCAGTTATTAATCAATCGTAAACCCAGTGGACTTGTTGCTATATGGAGTAGCATATTTTTAGCAGCGCTAGATCAAAAGTATTATTAATATGTTGCGTTTACATGAATGAAAGTAAAGATGATTAATTTTAAACATGAAAATATGTTACCTTTCAATATACAGAGTTTTATTTTCATTTCCAATTGAATATTTATCAGATTTATTGTAAAAATGTTCCATTGCTGGAAAGAAATAATTTTTCATTGCTTCTTCTGTGGCATCAAAGTCCTCCAGCATTTCAAAGAGTTTGCCAATAAATTTAAATATTTCTACAACATGTTCAACATTCATGACAGTAAATGGTTGATGTAATAAATCTGAAGTGTAAATTAAAATGACTGAACATGGATAAATAGGTTTGGACTCTTGAGGATGACCAGAACCATGTCGATATTCAGTTGTTAAGAAAGTAAATCCGTCTTTAGTGTCAAGCATAAAATTTGCTACATCCACAGTATGTACCCAAAGTTTTGTCGCATTTTTTGAATTTCTCATTAATGGATTGAGAGCTACATGAAAAAATCTTGAGTCACACGGCAGAGTTGGTTGGTTCAACATAATCTTCAATGCTGCTCTTGATTGATTGTAAATTGCTCTTGGTGTTGTTGATGAAGCCAATGTATTTAATGAATTTAATAATGTAATTAAAATATCAGCAGTTGAAGGTGGTGATTCTAATGGACATTCCGACAATAATTTACGTCCTGCAAAGCAACTGCACAATTGTGAAAGACAATGTAAACAGTGTAAATATGTTATGGTTTCAACAGTTTCACCAGATATAAAAACTGTCGGTGGTTCATCAGTGATAGATAATGCGACAACATTTGGGCATAAATCCAAACCATTTTTTACTGATGTCAAGATATTTTGCAACACTGATGGCGATTTTGATAAAGATGCAATTAGAGTTTTTCTTGTTGCTGCACTATGTAACAATTTCTTGCACCAATTTGCTTGAGGATCCAATATTGCAACCAGATTCAGAGTGCTCAAATTTTTTACCAGTGGATTTGGAACATTTTCAGTATTGAGAAAAATAATAAATTGATCTATAATTTCTTCGACAATTCTGTCAATACTTCTCATACTCTTTAAAATGAGTTGTTGATGTTTCATAATTAAATGCAAAATTCTGAAGAGCTTTTCGTGAAGGAATATTTTGAAATTTACACCAACATTAAAATTTGGAAGATGTTCATGGAGTTTTGCTGTATGATATACATTATCAAATGTATTGAGGAGATTTGTGTAAATGTCATGTGATCTTGAACTATCTAACAATTTTGCATGTACTCGAAGACTCGCTTCGAAAACAGGACGACTATCATCAGATAATCCATCGCTCAAGCATTTTAATAATAAATTAATTGATTCATTGTCACAGCTGTTCATTAATTCTCCTTCCAGAAGAGCTCCATATCCTGCTAATCTCACGTGAATGGGCTTGTCAGATGATGCATTATCCAAAGCAACATCCAATTGATCAACTGGTGTTTTAAATGAAGCCCAATCATCGCCAGACAAATCACTGGTGCACGATAAAGATGATTTTGGACCAAATTCATCATTGTCAATTATCTGTCTACTAATAATATCACGTTGGCCTTGTAATGCACTTTTCGTACTCTTTATAAGGTTTATTAAGTCAGTTGACTCTGTTATTTCATCAACAATCTCATTCAAATCAACTTTTTGATTTAATTTTTGATTTATCAATACCTCAAATCGTTCATTCAAACATTTTTTCAACCATTTTCGAATTGACGGAGTAATCTCCGTCATGATAGCAAAAATGCGGGAATTAAAATGTTATTCATTCAGAAATAGAATCACTCAAAGTTTGTTTTTAGTTCACGTTGCTATAGGAACAGTTCAATTTTATGTGACGTATACATAGGCATTGATTTTAAATTCAACATGGCACAGAGCATCAATTGATGTTTATTAATATTTTTAATACTTATGGTTATTATACTTATCATTTGATTTGTTGATAAAGATATTTATTCACAATAGATTGTCATAATGACTGCAATTACATCAGGGCAGGGAATATGTGAATGTTTGTTCTCGCATTGGAACCAGAACATTTGGATATTTTGAACGCAATCCATATATTCCACCTTGGAGTGAACACACTCCAGATATGCTACATTTTATCAAATAATCTGCAAACTTAAAGATTTATTGCAATTAGTTTTAAGTCTTCATGCACAAATTGATTTTAGTTACAGATTTTGAATTATTTTATTACCAAAGCATTGTTTTGATCGTGTGGTCCAATAATAACGACAATTTTGTCTTTCAATTCGACAAGAACTCTCCCTTGAGGTCCCAAATTGTTGATTTCAGTATGGGAAAGTTGTACATTTGTGAATGGAATATTTATGCTACCTATCACAGCATTCCGCTCAAATCTGTATTGAATAAACATTCGAATCGCAGATGAGAATGATGATATAAACGAATAATATTCTATTTTATTAGTCCTAGTCGAAGTTGGAAAGTATTAGATCTCATAAATTTCTTGAATGAACTGCAAATTCCAATTGATTATAAACCAAAATAGTTTTCTCGAAGTGTTAGGGGGAACCTTAACCTTACATTACGGTTACTGTTTTAAAAGATTAATAATATAAATCTAAAATTCTCTCAGAAATACTTGGACAGCCATCATTTCAAATACTTTTCAACTTGAAGTAGTCAAAATTGAGTTGATCAAAGTAATTGTTCATATACTTACTGGATATTATTTCTCAAATCTACAGTCAATAATTTATCTGGATTATTTTCTAATAGAAATATAAAATCATCAATATTTATTCTTGGAATTTTTTCCGTGCCTGCTTCTGGTTCTTTCCAACTGCCAGCCTGAATCAATGAAAATAGATGATTTTTAAATGTGTAATTGAAGTTTTATACATTCACAATGTTTGTAGGTAATTAATTGTACTCACTTTGGATTGATCAAACTGATGTCTTCTATATGTAATACTTGAAGGAGTATTTTGATACATAGTCATTGAATCTTTGACACATAATTCAATATCAATTTCTGGTAAATCAGAAAATAAAAGAATACATTCATTGAAACCAGATGTCAATAATGAATCTCGTAGTTGCTTGAGAATAGCTAAGCCAACCATTAATGGAAAAGAAGAGTCTCCCAAAAGTAATTTATCCCAAAGATGAAGAATTTTATGAAGAGGAAATACATCTGTAATATTAAAAACAATTATTATAAAATTATCGTAATTATTAACTCAACATATTTATGTATAAATGTAACTTACGTGAAAACATAGTTAAAAACCATGGAATAGCGAATAATTCTGGCACAAAATTGATTGATCTTAAATGATTGGCTAATTGTGGATCGTGAAATGCAATAATTTGTGAAAACTTCCCAAGATATTCTTGAATAACTGCGCTATTGTCTTTTAAGAAAAATTTATGAAGATATTTAGGAATGAATGTAGATAGACAGGCAAATGCCCGAGCTTCGTCGTTGAAATTTAAATAAATAAATGGCGCCGTCAATGAATCGAGACCTTGCCAATAAACATAATGTGGATTGTTCCTAACCCAGGCCTTCAGAAGTCGTTGTAATCTTTCATGACCAGCGCCGGAAGATAACAATTCACTATATTGATGACATCTTGGTATATCCACTTCGATTTGTCGATCAGTGTGCGTTGGTGTCTCTTTGTCAATCATATCATAACGCTTTTCATAATTACCAACAACACCTAGCAGTGCTGCCCACACTGCACCTCGAACTGGTGGTGGTATATCTTTGTGAGCTTCACGAATTATAGCTTTTCGCGTTATCGGATAAATTTGTAACATTCTATCAAATATAATGACTCGGTAGAATTGATATTCTGTATCTCTTTCACGTATTATCAACGGCAATTGTGATGTCGTGTCGGCAGAATTATCCTGAGCTTTCGTACTCGTTTTACCATTTAATCTTGGGCAATTGGCGATGAATGGAATGTGTGCCAATCGTTGTTTTAACATGTCCAAAGGTACTTTAACAACACGCAAATCTAATAATCCTGCAGCGTCACGACGACCAAACATTTGTCCCATTAGGATTATTAGATTAGGTATCGAGAGAATCGGTGGTCTGGAACGGATCAAACCCTGTTTTTTCAGTTCTACTGTCATGTCACCTCCAGCAAGTTGCCATAGATAATAATATTCTTCCATTTTTCGTGCGACGACATTACTGCTAACATTATTTTCGTTTTCATCATTTTCGTTCTCATATTGTTTGAACAATGGTAATTGTAGTAATTGTTCTGCTGTATAACGTTTAGATGGTCGAATTTGTAAACACGCATCAACAAAATCTTTCACATCTTGTGGAATTTTTTGAAATATTTCATAACGATCACATTCTCGTGCCAAACGTTCAAAAACATTTGTTTGAGTTTGTAAAAGACTCAAAACTTTCCATAAGCATTGTGGAAGTTTTATTGATGACCATATTGAAACTTCCAATAATAGTTCAACAATAATGATGCCCAATGACCAAGAATCAACTTTACAACTACTTTTTGAGAGACTTCCCAAATTCAAAAACACTTCAGGTGCTGTGTACTTGGGATAACCAATTGGAAATGGTACATGTCGTCCACAATCGGTCATAAAATATAATCCGTAATTGTGTAATTGAATGTCACCATTTTTCTTAATCAAAATGTTATTTGGACCCAAATGTCGATGAACCAAACCCAACTTGTGCATATGATTCAAACCCAATAAACATTGATAAGATATTTTGATTATGTCATTTATTGATAAATTTTCTTTGCTCGATAGAGTTTCGCCACTGTATTCAGCGACAACAACTGTTCTTTCATGTTTACTTCTTATTATATCCAAATATATGGACAAGTTTGGATGGCGAATTGTCTTCAAAAATTGCGATTTTCCATATATTGTAATAGAGTTTGGAGTGAGGGGCAACCCATTACTCCCACAAAGTTCTGTTGGATGACTTTGTGCGAAGAATGTCATGCCTCCAAGGCATCGCTCTTCGGTGTCTAAAATTGCTGGGCACATCTTCAACACAATCACGGTGTTATATTATTATTATTATCATTTTATTGCTTTTTTTCAATTAATTCATCAATGTATTAATGAAAAAATATTATGATTGAACTGTACCTCTAATTTGTAGGTTATGTATCATTTATTCGGTGTTTATAAACCGCCCTGAGATCACTCAGATCTTCTGACATGTTTTTATTTTCATTTTTCATTTCAATTTACTCTTCGTGAATTGTCAACACCAATTTTACGGCTATAACCACAGAAATTGATGATACCGACCGTCGGTTAGTTTTCGCGCGCCATTTTGTTTGTCCAATAATTCTTTTTCTTTTGATTAACCAAAATGTTTTGCAACTAAAACTTCAGCCGACTTCAATTGGACACTGGGAAAAGATTTTTCTTATGCAGTTAATTTAATTTAAAAAATAAAAAAATTCAATCTTTCCTAAATCGTTTGGTCACAAATTTTATAAGAAAATGTTAATTAATTACTATGAAAAAAATTAATTCAATCAACACAAACAAATTTTTGCCTTTTACCGTTTTCGTACGCATGGTTGTCAACATAACCTAAAACAATGTTTACAAACATAAAACTTTATGCTCATCCTTGATGAATGATGACATTGATGTTTGTTTATGCAAATGAGCATTTGCAAATGAAATGTCGAGCAAAATTGGTGAGGATAATGAATCAATCGATTGCTTAAGTTACCGGTCGAAAATTATCAGAAAATAAATTTCATACAATAATATAACATGACAAAAACATCCCATGACAAAACTAGCATTTTAATACATCGTACATTTGAAATAATCATGGGATTTAAATAGCCATGGAATATTTTGGTCAAAAGATATTTTTATGTGGAATTCTTCTACTAGGATATTTTTTGCAGGGATATTAATCATCAGAATTTTATGCCCGGTTACCGATTGCATATACAGATGTTTCAACTGGTTACACTATACTACGAATGGTTTTGATTTGAATTGTTACAGACGTAGATGTACTGAACGAGTACAATTTGTTTAAAGTCTGCAACTGGAGGTGTCTCCAAAATGTAGCAATTGAACATCACTATTCAACTGAAAATTCACTCATTACCTATTTCAGTATACGCAAAATCCAGAGAGGACTGAAGAGAATTCTTACTGATGTTAAACTATCATCAGCACAATTTATTGGTATCAGCTCTGATATTCCAATATTTTGTATTCCCTCTTTAATACTTGGGTATGTAAATCATAGAATTTGTATATGACTCAATCACGTACTTAATTCGTATTTTGTGTTTCTTTTCTTAGTATAATATCATCAGGACATGCGTTCGTATATTTATCAGCAGAATCACAGGATTTATTGTTACAAGACACTTATTTGAACATCGGATATGTGATTGAACCAAAAGATTCACATAGATCAATTGGTGAACGGATTATCAAGAGATTTGTAATGCACAAACAATCACTTGTACTCAAAAAACTTTCTAAAAAGAATGTGAAAAGTCAACAGCAAACTGATTCGTCAAATATTCATAACACAAATTGTTTTGCGTATGCCGTAACTACTTCAGGATCTACTGGACTTCCATCAATAGTAAGAGTTACTCATGCCTCCATTGTACCGAACATTTTGGATCTCAAGAAAATTTTCAAGTCAACGAACTGTGATAAAATTGTACATTTAACACCTCTGACATTCGATCCAAGCATAATTGAAATATTCCTCAGTATGTCAAGTGGCGCAACATTGTTAACAGTTTCAGATGAACTTAAAAACAATCCAGCCGAATTGTTAACAATTCTGGAAAAAAATCGTGCGACAATTCTTTCAAGTACTCCATCGATATTATTGCATCGATGGTCTACGTCTAAACTTAGATCAACGTTATTAAAGAAAAATAGTAAACTACGAATTCTTTTACTTGGTGGAGAACCTTTTCCGAGTTCCCAAACTGTGTTAAAAATGAAACATCTTGAGAATCAAACAAGAATATTCAATATTTATGGTATTACTGAAGTCTCTTGTTGGGCGAGCATCGATGAAATATATTTCAACCACAATGATGATAACACAATTATGAACTACAACAATCTGGGAACTGTTTTAAGCGATACAATATTTCAAGTAAGAAGTGCAACTGACAATAATATAATCAGTGAAGGTGAAGGAACACTTCATATAGGAAGTCACACACGAATTTGTCTTATTGATAATGAAAATATTCATCATTTAAATTCGCCAGTTTATCGAAATACTGGTGATTTGGTAACAATAAATTCAGATGGAGAAATAAAACTGATTGGTCGTCAAGACAGTTGCGTTAAAAGATTCGGGACGAAATTATATCTGAATCAACTCGAATTCCATCTTAAGCAATTGAATTTTGTTGAAGATTGTCACGCGATTTTTATTCAAGATTCTTCCGCATTACATTTATTTTTCACAACAGTATATAACAAGCAACAATTACCAAATGATGATGAAAATGGAATAATGAATAAGATATGGGATCATGTAAGAGTATTACCAACATTAATGCGTCCTGATTATATTCATTACTTGGAAAAATTTGAAATTACAGAACATGGAAAAGTGTGTAATAAAATTTTGAAAAAACTGTCGGTAATCAAAGAATGTAACAGTGATGTTGGCATTTTTTTTGAATCAATATGGAAGAATCAATTACCAATTATCAGTGATAACAAATTGTCACGATTTGTAGACACAGGCGGAACGTCAATTATGGCACTGGAAATATTCGGAAAATTGACTGATAATTTAGGAAATGAATTCCCAGACTTAGTTGCGATGTTATTAGAGAATAAAACATTCAGCGAATGTCGTGATTACGTCGTTGAGCAACACAAAAAAATAAATATATCCTCAAACGAAACCAGTCGTTATGATGGATGTGATAAAGCTGAAGTGACAGCAATACCACAAAATTCCATCGAACTGCAGAACATTTGCCAATGGCAAAAATGTAGGGGAAAAACTATTGAATATTATTTAACCCCCTCAGATCAACATCAAATATTAATGAATCATAATTTTTATACGACAAATAATTCTATAAAATCTATCAAATTATTGCATGACCACAATCTAAGCAAATGCGTTGACGCATCTCCAACAGTCTTCAAATATTTATCAGACAATGAAATATTCGTGTCAGTTGGTTCACATTCGGGAATAATATGCACAATACAAGTTTCAAATAATCAATGTTGGAAAGTTCAGTTACCTGATAGGATAGAAGCTGCAATTTCAATAGTAGACAATTTCAAAGGCATTGTCGGCTGTCATGATGGATTCATTTACTGTGTTCATCTAATGACTGGAAAGATACATTGGAAATATCAAACTGGTAATATTGTCAAATGTTCGGCCGTGATATGCAGTCGGCGGCAAAATGTTTTCGTTGGATCCTACGATCATTTTGTTTATTGTATTAATATAAAGGTAATTGAATATTCCTCATTTCATCATATTCAACAATCGAGTAAACATTCAACAATGATAGTCCATTGGTATACAGTCGGTAAATTGTGTCATTTTTTATCTCAATATAGAAGAAAACAGCGTCACAGTTTATCAAAGCTTTGCAATTTTTTTTATTTTATTAAATATCTTATGGATATGAATTTAACATTTTTTTCTTCTACTTAAATTCAATATAATTTCGCGGTGAAATGAGAAAATGCCATTGACAATCATTCTCTATATTTATAATATATATTTTAATAATTTTTATTACGCAGAGCGGGACACTTTTATGGAAACAGCCAGTGGCAAGTATTTGTGCTACACCACTAATACATGATGACACCGTATCAGTGATATTTGCATCATTAGATGGAAATTGCTACTCAATGGATCAATTAACTGGAAAATTTCGATGGAAACTTCGTCTTGCAAGTCCTATATTTTCATCACCGACGTTTATAAATAACAATCGGATTGTGATTATTGCTGATGTGAATGGAAATATTACAGCTTGTGTGACAGGCAGTGGTCATGAGCTATGGAATATTAAAATATCAGAATATATTTTCGCTGATTTGGTGACTGTATCGAATGATAGACACGATCAACTTGATGGTTTCATCATTGCTACAAAAAGTGGCAACATTTATAGGTACGATTTTGATGAAGACGAGTTTCAAAGTCCAAGACTGACATACAAAATAGATTGTGAGTCGCCGATATTCGCGAGTCCTTGGATAGAAAAAACATTACTTGTTATTGCATTGGAAAATGGTGAATTGCGAATTTTTAATGTGAATGATTGTTCTCTTCACACTTCATTTAAACTCGACGGAGAATGTTTTTCATCACCGGTGCTCGATCAAAGTTTTATTTTTGTTGGTTGTCGAAATGATAATTTATGTATATTAACTACGGAGTAAATATAACCACAAAATAAAGTACAATCTACAAAAATATTATATCAGGTATGTTCAACAATATTTTATGTTATGAGCAGTAACTGAACAAGTCCATTCCTGATAAACAGAAATTAACTTTTAAATTTTATTTCCTTTCTCCATTCTTTATTCAATCAATGACCAACTGTGACTTCAATTAATCACGAAATATTATAAATGAAGTTCAAGAAGGGACGTTTCTTATTTCATGAGTCCAATGAACTAGAATAAAAAATGATTGATTGACTACAAAATAACGGTATAGATAAATAGATAGAAACTCCATGAATTTCCAAATTTTCTTTGCTAAATTCAATTAATTCAGTTGCATCAATTGATATGATCATTCTTATAAAAGAATAGATTTCTTTTTCAAATTATATGAAAAAAACATTGATATTTCATTAGAAACAGGCATTAGAAGTTCATCTAGAATTTCTTATTCCATGCAAACCCATCCTCTCCAACATTCAATTCAAATAAACCGCGCTCGCCATTGTTAACCTCCAAATACATCACATATATACATACATATCTCTACAATGCTAATTGATTCCATCTAGAACTTACAGGTGGCGATAGAAACTCCCAAACGTCAATCCGCATAATGTTACATAAATAAAAACGAATTAAAGAATTTCTACGGAGGTTATATCAGGCTTTTATCTATATGGACCTGAGTAAATTGGGTTTAAAATATGGCTGCTGCAAATTTATGTAAACCTGCGTTACAATTTGCGCGTAAGGATATGAATTAACAATCAAAATTTGTATTAATACACAGTGAAGTACAAATAATAGAATAACTAATTGATATTTATTCTTTAAATTGTCACAGAGCGAAATGGGTTATGTTCATTATCATCATCATCAACATCGATTAATGTTGGTGTTTATCAGCAACAATGCAATTATTCCGATAAAGTACCAGTTAAAATAATAAAAAATGTAAACACAGCAGCGTTGAAACGTGGTACAGGAGGAAGGAGTTCATTCAATGGAATTGTATGTACAGTCTTTGGTAATACTGGATTTGTCGGGCGTTATTTATGCAATCGCTTGGGCAAAATTGGCACTCAGGCAAGTATATCCATATTTTAAATAATGGTGAACGATTTTTTATTTTTATTACGAATTTTATTGATGTTTCGATAGGAACGATGAATATATTTTACATTTACAAATTATTAAATGAATATAACTGTTCATCTGTATTTGTTTGACTAATTTTAATGTATTTATGTTCAACAGATGATACTTCCATACAGGTGTGATCCTTATGATGTCATGAGATTGAAATTATGTGGTGATCTTGGTCAAGTTTTGTTCCATCCATTTGATTTACGTGACGAAGATTCGATATTGAAATGTATAAAATATTCGAATGTAGTAATTAATATGATTGGCCGTGATTGGGAAACGAAAAATTTCAAATATCGTGATGTGAATGTAGAAGGCGCTCGACGAATTGCAAGATTGTGTAGAGAAACGCCGAGTGTAGAGCGTTTAATTCATGTATCCGCTTTGAATGCATGTGAAAATCCTACAGTGAGTTTACATTCATTTAGAAAACTATCCTCGAAAATATTTAACAATTAATAATTAATATCAGAGTAATTATCTGCCGATATTTTATGTTACTTTCAGCCAATATTCCTAAAAGAAGGCTCAGGATATTTCAGATCAAAATGGGAAGGTGAACAAGCAGTAAAGGAAGAGTTTCCAGATGTAACGATTGTGAGACCAGCAATCATTTATGGACAAGAAGATCGATTTTTTGGTGAATTTGCTCATCCATGGAGACGTCACTTCCGGTAATTGTTAAATCACAACAACATATTATTATATTACATGTCTGAATATTATTTTATTATTTAATAGGATGGTTCCTTTGTGGGAAAAAGGTGAACGCACAATAAGACAACCAATACATGTTGGTGATGTTGCTGCAGGTCTTGTTGAATTAGTTAAAGATCCCAATACTGCTGGAAAAACCTATCAATTTTTGGGGTAATATTATAAATTATTCGTAACCGTTCATCATAACTTTATTGTGCATAATGTTGATGATCTTTTTTTTCTCTTTACATGTCTAACGAACAGTCCTCAACGCTTCATGCTCAGCGATCTTGTTGATTGGATTAATAGATTGATAAGACGTGATGCAGAATTTTATGGATATAGAAGATTAGACATCAAATATACGCCATTGTTCCGATTGAAAGTTACACTATCGAATAACCTCAGCCCTGGATTCCCACCTTTGCATTGGGAAGGCTTGGAGAGGGTTTGTTGTCTTTCTTATGTTTATTAAATTCACATATATCAGCTTAATAGAAAATGTTTAATTGTTCATATAGGAACACACAACAGATTTGGTTGTTGATGGTCTACCAACATTGGAAGATCTTGGTGTCAATCCTGTTACATTAGCATCACGAATCGAATGGGAGGTGAAGCCATATAAAGTTGCGGCTTATTATATGGAACAACTTGGCGAGTTTGTAAAACCAACTCCACCACAACCTCTCTGCTAGTGAAAATGTTGATGCAATTGTTGTATACGATATATAATTGAGTTGACGTGTATTATTGTAGTCGCATAGTTGGGTATTTCTGACTATAAAGCTTAGATCTCGATTGAACATACCGCATGTCACATCAACAACATATTATTTATTATGTGCGGATATGTAAGAAAACGTGTCGAAAATAAACATCTATATCGTGAAGATAAATATGGAAAATAAAATTGACAGTTTGTAACATGAGAAATAGATTCAGCGATAAAACAAGAATTTCCCACGTAATTTTTTACATTTTCAATTGAGTGTCGAAAGCCCCTTCAAGAATATACACAACAATTTTTAAGAGAATTTCAGTGATTCTTGATGTAGAATTTGAATTCCATCATTGATAAGAGTAACATGAAATATTATACAAATAATAAATTACATAAATGTGAGAACTTGATGATATGGTGGAAGTAATTTCTAAATCCTCTTATGTATCTACCAAAATATGAATGAATAAATTCATATGAGGATCAATAATTTGACGAATTGGCGCTACGCTATTCCCCGATAGGATTCGTTGACTTTCTGTTTATTTGGTTGCATCATCTTTAATAATATCAAATCAGCCGTAAAATTTTTTAAGTGTGCTGAAATTATTTCACAATTCGAAATTTCTTCCTCATTCAAAACATTCCTTTCGTGCGATAGAATTTTGAAAAATGGCGCCTTAAAACACACTTCTCCGCCATGTTGTAGCTACCACCAATCATCAGCGACTTTCAAGTCAGCTGGTACAATTTCAGCAAAATTATTGGTTTTTGAGGTTATGTAACACTTTTTTTCGATTGGCAATGATTTTTTAAATTCTACTTTCGTGGCCACACTGTTTATATAGGTAGCGCTGCTATATTCACGTCTAATGACAGGCGGTTTTCATATTTCACTTGTGCAAGAGGGTTAAAAGTGCTGTTGTTGCTGTTGAAATAATTCTACCAATTGATACAGAATAATATAACAACAATGGAATGCCTTATTGGAGTTCAATTCAATGATTTCGTATTAATTGCAGCCGACATGACAACGGCACAATCAATAATGGTTATTAAAACCGGTAAGAAATTGCTAACACTGGCTAATAAAATTATTACACTTGTGCCTCATCATTTTAGTATTATTCATATCAATGTCGTTTTTGTTTAGATGAAAAGAAAATTCACAAAATTTCTGATAAATTGGTAATGGCGGTAGCCGGTGAGCAAGGTGATGCAACTCAATTTTCTGAATACATTGGAAAAAATATTCAATTGTATAAAATGAGAAATGGATATGAATTGTCGCCAAAAGCTGCCGCAACATTTACAAGAAGGAAATTGGCAGATTATCTTAGATCAAGAACACCATATTTTGTTAATTTGTTGATGGCTGGATATGATAATGAAACTGGTCCAGAATTATATTTCATTGACTATTTGGCGTCTTGTGTAAAAACCGCTTATGCTTGTCATGGCTATGGTGGATTTTTTTCGCTTACTATATTGGATCGTCATTATCGTGCTAGTGAGTATAGATCGATTGAGGTTCATGTCGTTAACTCGCTGACTTTTATATACTGTATGAAGGGAGAATTGAATGAATTAATAGAGAAGATATAGAACAAGAATTTTCATAAATGAATATATTGGAAAGATTGCTATTATATTTGTAGTAATGGCTTTGTATACACTGGGGCAATTGATGACTAGTGAAACTGTTTTCAATATGTCTGTGAATCAGTAGATTAAAAATTTTGTCGTTAAACATTCATTTTCAGTATAGTTTTGATTAAAAGTTGAGCATCATAAGTGATTTGTTCAATTGTAGATGATTTGATGATGGAACAAATATTTGCAATAGTTGAATTTTTTGTGTTGAAATGAATCAATTAAATTGTCGATTCGTCGTTTACTTTTCATGTACAAAATTTGGGTCAGCGGCAAACCCACGCGCGGTTTTGCGAAAAAATATATGCGAATTAACTGTAATTTAATAATGAAATTTTACTTCTAGATATGAATGAGGATGAGGCTTATGTTCTGATGAAAAAATGCGTTGCTGAAGTTCACAAACGATTGATTGTGAATTTGCCAAACTTCAAAGTGCAGAAAATAACGAAGGATGGAATTATTGATTTACCACCAATAACTGCACAAAATTTGGCAGTAGAAAAAGCTGCAAGATCATGAATACATTAAATTAATTTCATTTTTATTATCTACATGGAAGAATTATTGTAACAGAATTCAATAAATTTTCATTTCTACAGATAATTCTTTTTATTTTCTATATTATTCGTTTCGAATTTTAAACCAAATGGATTTACATCAATGAAGCAAGGGAAATTGATAGTTTATTATTGATGTCATACAAAGAATTGTTTTGTACATTCATAATGTAAAATGTCACAACACTAATTTAATGACATAAATCGGAAGATAAATAAACTTTGTGCGCAAAAAACAATTTTGGCTTTTCAAGTCTCGCTGTTCAGTTTAGATTATGACTAATTGAAATATTTGTTGAATATCGTGGCAGAATCAAATTTGTGGAAAAAATGTTTACATGCGAAACGGAAAAGACAGTCAGTTTTTCAATTTATATATCACCTATGAATTTATCAACAACTAATGTCATTATAGATAAACCGAATCTTCATATAATATTCCAAGTACATCACCTTATTCAATTCATTCAACAACAAAAAATGGCTTATCAGTTCAACTAATGGAGTTTTCCAATGAAAAATTTTGTCAAACATAATTTTTCATTTCATAGAATTATGTAGATTTTCAAAAAAGAACTTGGCGTCATTTAGAAAATGCAAAGAAATTATATTAAACTGCAATTATTCACGCGGAAGAGAGAAAAAAATATCTATCAAAAAAGATAATTTCATCTTTTCGAGAAATTTTCTACATCTCATAGCATAATTTTTTTCAAATTAATTATCTATAACCTGTAAAGTCGGTGCATGAGTGGTTTCTTATTCAGTATTGTGATAAAATATTGGCACTCGCCTCCCCAAAAAAACTTGTTAAATACAACGAGACAATTATCACCCATATTATCCAACATGACAATGTTTTAAGGACAGTTGACATTAGTGCCACTATAATTGCAAACCGATGCAAAAAAATTGAGTTGGACATCAAGTAGCTCAGCCATTGTATTATATCACGAATTATCTTTTTTATTCATTTATTTTTTTGTCACTTTTTTTATTTTTCTTTTTCTTTCCTCACTATTCCAACATTATTTGTCTTTTCTTGTTTCAATTTGATCATCAGTATCCTCACCAGCACTAACATTAGTTTCATTTTTTCTCCTCTTCACAATCACTTGCTTATCACCTGAATCGGCAATATTTTCCTGTTCATTTGTATCACTATCAGTCAATGCAATTTGTGGATGATCTTCATACAAGAATAAAGTTTTAATATCGCCTTTAACTAATGCTACCAATACTGGTGTAGCCAAACATGCTGGCACTAAATAAAGTAATGCAGGTTGTGCATGATTGAATAGATGCATTATCAACATTGTCGTTAATAAACCCATAAAATAGGCAAAAAATGTTGAATAAAAATATGTATTTGATTTACGCCGTAGACTGTGATCAAATCTCAATAGTAATGCAATAAATATTCCAGGAACGACAATATCGCCCAAGCCCAACATCGCAAAATTTTTCGCACCCAAACCCGCCTCCAATATATCTTGGGGGAATATTAATTTTATTGGCGCTTCAAATGATTTTGCAACTGTAACCATCACATTTGTACCAAATACCCAAAATATATCATAAACAAATAAACCACCAAGGAGAATGCATCCAGTGACGATGTTATTTAAATGCATCAGCTCAACAGCATTTATGGCAAATGCTATACCAAATAGATTGTTTGCAATCCAGTGCTGAAAAATACAAATGGATTAATAACTTTATAATGTTCTTTCAATCAATCAATAAATCATTTAATTTGAAATGTTTAACTCACCTTCTGTAGCAAATACCATATTCCAATCATGGAACAACATATCAAACAAACAATATCATGAAGATTAAATTTATAATCAATAACATCTTCTAGTTTGTCACCATCACCACTTGTGAATTTGATATGATATGGAGTTTTAGGAATAGCTGCAGGTACAAGAGACGAAATTATGGGGCTGAAAAATAAATAATTACATTTAATATTGATGTAAGTTCATGAAAAATGTTTATTCTAAATTAATGATTAAATAAAGAGTTGATAATGAAACTGTAAGCAAAATTCTTGATTTTATATTACCTCGTAAGATGACAAAGCGCTAAAATTCCCAGGAAAAAGAAATATCCTGTCAATAGTAAATTAATATATTCCTTCGAGAAGATCTGGAAAAAAGAATAAACATAAAAATATTATTTTTGTAGAACTAACAGGAATTTCATGTTATTAGTAGAAGTATTGCGAAAAATGGTGGGGAACAAAGTGCTGATATGATAATTACATAACGGTCACGGGAATTCATGTGCAACAGAAAACTCTACTTATCGCACCAAGGAAGAATAATCTATTCATCCATTTTACATTGTTAATTCAACTGCGGATAGAGAAATCTCTTGGGCTTTTCTTTTTTATTTGATGAGCCTAATAAATATGCAGAAAACATTCCAACACTTTTATAAAATGTCGATCAGTTCCTATATCTACTAGACCAAATCATCCAGCCATAACCAATGAATGAATTTAACCCTTTGTCGAACAATATCCATGAAGGCTATGGCCTTACATTTACCAAGTCTATGCGTTTCAGATGATAAATGCAAACATTTAACTGTCCGTGTAAATATACATGGGAACGTCCATAAAATTACAAAGTAGCGCAAGTTCACGTTTTTGCCCTGAATACAGTGAATCAACTGCAGAAGCTTCTTCGTACCCAAACATATACGAACTTTTTGTATATAATATCGTTTTTATCAACAATTATAAATCAGCGTTTCAAGTCAGTCCTGAAAAAAATCACATCGCCATTATATTTTATCTAATCAACTCACTTGAAAGAACAAATACAGTCCAAAAAGTGCAGCACTGGAAACTACAGGAAACATAGCAGCATCTTTCTGTGACATAGTTTCAGGCTTTTCACCTCGAGCTTCATAAGCTTGCTAGAAAAAATGAAACAAAAACCTATATAACATACAGTTTTTATCTTTGTGCACATATACAATTGATAATCAACAATGACAATCCATAAATATCATTGTCGATTGTTTATAAGTACTAATTGTACTCTAAATATACAAAAATATCGTTAGTATTAAAACATATGTCTAACCTTTTGTTCCTTATGGTGCTTTACAGATCGATAACTCCCAAAAAATATGGGCAATATCGCCATGATTATGAGACTACTATAAGCGAGTGCCATTCCTTCTGGGGTTGATGGTGTTCGCTTTGGAGCACAGTCATTTTCGCAAACACTTTCATTTACTTGAGCTAATACTTCATTCACTACACCGTCCATCTTGAGATTTACTTACTGTGTATACGGTCACTATTCCATAAAGCGGAATAACCGCGAAACGAGCGAATGATAGATATAATAACAATTGTTATAAAGTTTAAAGTTTACGAATGCTCTTGAAATATTGAGCATTTATTATTTATATAATTTATTAGTGTGTACTGATTAGTACACATAAAGTTTTTGTAATGCGTTGGTTCACACGTTTTGGAATTATGACACGTAGATAATCGGTGAAGTAAATCAGTGTGACACGCTGTTCTCTTTTTTTGTATATGCCCTTTTGGTGTACGTGGATTTAGATATTGGGTAATACCCCAAGTACATACGTACATGCTTTTCCATTTACATAGCTATAGGTATTGGTATTATTGGAATTAAAATCTAAATTTACCGACATCTTTTGGTTTGTGTACGAATTAATACTTATTAGAGGTTATTTTTCGCATCGAGCGATGGACAATGAGGTTATGTTGTTTGGATGGGCAGTTGGGAGGTTAGGAATTAGATTTGGAGTCATCTTGATGAGCGTGAAGTTGGCAGATATACGACAATCGAAAGTTCGAGGAGGTTTGGCGGCGGGTGAATGTGTGTGTGAATTATTTTTACATGTAGAATTTCGGGTTTTCAAGTTTTTTAGGTTAAGGTTCATTTTATGTTGGTAGGTAAAACAGGAAAGTATGGCGATTTGTACTTATGGAAGTGGCGACACCTGGACGTTGATAATGAAGTTGTTTATTGCCAGGAGAAATTACAGTGATGTTTTGTTGTGTGCTATGTTCTCACAATGGCACATGAAATGACGAGGCGTGAGATGTATTACAATTGAGTTTATTCTGAAAATAATTTATTATTCTTCATTGAAAGTTTATAATCGGATTTATTGTCGAATTTTTTTGTTATTTTTTCTTGCATTGATTCGTAGAAATAACGTTGAATTATCAACATGGCATCACCGGCACCGAAATCGCCGGAATTATCGGAGAAACATAGAAAATATGACAGACAATTGAGGTATTCCTCGCCGTAAAAATGAAAATGTCTTGGAGCTAAATAGTTTTTTAGTTCTAATTAAATATTGACTTGATGTATGAATTTTTAGGTTATGGGGAGATCATGGACAATCTTCTTTAGAAGCTGCACATATTTGTGTTATAAATGCTACCGGTTTAGGTACAGAAATATTGAAATCTCTCGTTTTACCTGGAATTGGGGCATTTACAATTGTTGATGGTAAAAAAATAACACAAGAAGATATTGGTGCAAAGTATGAAATTTTCATTATGTTGCAAAGGATATTCCTAATTCAAACCTCACAAAAAACTAAAAAGAAAAATTGCTTCACTTTTTCCTGGTTCTGGAAACAATAAGAAATATTTCGATTGTCTATAATTCATCAGACACATAAACAAACGAAGTGAAAGAGATTTTGCTGAATGACTTCAGATAAATAGTTTTGATCTGTAATTATTTATTATGGAGAACATACCTCTTCTAAAATATTCTAACTTTGTCATATGTAGAGTAGATATAATAATTACCATCATGATGATCATAATCTGAGAAAAAAAAACTGATATCATCAGAACAAAAAAATTGGCAGCGAAAGAAACAATTGATGAGGTTTGAATTGGGTCTTCCTAAAACATTTTCAATCAAAAGGTTAGAGACTAATAATATATTTTGTTCACAACAGTTTCTTTCTAGATACTGACAGTGTTGGTAAATCACGTGCTCAAGTTGCCACGCAAATGCTTCTAGAATTAAATTCCGATGTACGTGGCGATTATATAGATGAAGGACCAGAACAAATACTTTACAATAGTCCAGAATTTTTCAATAATTTTTCTGTGGTTGTAGCAACTGCATTAACTGAAAAGTCTCTTATATTATTATCAAGAAAACTGTGGGAATTGAATATTCCATTGATTGTTTGCCAGAGTATAGGATTCATAGGCTACATGAGGATTCAAATACAAGAGCATAATATCATTGAAACACATCCAGATTATGAGAAGCCAGATTTGAGATTGGATAAACCATTTGAGAATTTAAAAAACCATATGGATTCTATTAACCTAGATGAAATGGATTTAAAGGATCATTCACACACGCCTTATGTTGTTATTTTATATAAATATCTAAATAAATGGATATCTGAGAATGGCGATGTGCCAAAATCATACAAAGAAAAACAAAAACTGAGCCAAATGATTCGTGATGGAATCCGGAAGGATGAATATGGTATACCAATTGCGGAAGAAAATTTTGAAGAGGCAATAAGAGCTG
Organism: Meteorus cinctellus; assembly: GCA_030523045.1. Classification (NCBI taxonomy): domain Eukaryota; kingdom Metazoa; phylum Arthropoda; class Insecta; order Hymenoptera; family Braconidae; genus Meteorus; species Meteorus cinctellus. Next base: position 45,751 of record JAPYZF010000224.1, on the reverse strand, counting down.
TTAACACATGCATTAGTGTTACAGCGGTTCCAAAAAATGTTGTAGATATTCTCAATAGTGAACGTTGTGTTAATTTAACAGCTAAGGTATGTTATAAAGTATTTCAATGCTTGTTCTATACATCAGAGTTTAGTCTGCAAATGCAAATTATTTTTGCAACGATATCACAATAAGATTTACATGCAAAGTAGATAAAATTGAAATATAACAATCTGAGATTTTTCCCGGTTGAATAATTAGACGCTAAATATATTTGTTTATCATAAAAGAATTATTTCTAATTTTTTAGAGCTGCACATTCTGGATCATCGCTAGAGCAATACGTGATTTTATGCAAAATGAAGGATCGAATTTGTTGCCAGTAAAAGGAGCACTTCCAGATATGACTGCCGACAGTGCGAAGTACATAGCACTTCAGCAAATGTGAGTATTAAGTTCAATCGCACTTATTAAAAATGAATTCAGGAAAAGCAAAATAGCCAATGATGGAATTATAATGATATGTCAATTGTTTCATTTCTTGTATTATATTTTAGCTATCATAAGCAAGCGGTTGCTGATGTTGAAGCAGTTTGGCGTCATACAGTGAGTTTATTGAGACAATTGGGTCGATCATCTGATTCAATACCGGAAAAAGATGTCAAACTGTTTTGTCGATATGCAGCAGATATTGATGTCCAACGTGGAACATTAATTGCTGATGAATACGATCCGAAAACGATAAATAGCAATGATGTTGCTGAGAGTTTAGAAAATCCAGAGAGTATGATGATTTATTACGTGGTGTTGAGAGGTGTACTGAAATTTCAAGCTGAATATAATTCTTATCCGGGTGAATTTAATGATCACGTTGAACCGGATATTGTAAAATTGAAAGCATGTATATCAAAATTACTTGGTGAATGGGGATGTGGGCCATTAGCGAAAGATGATTACATACATGAGTTTTGCCGATTTGGTGGCGCTGAATTGCATTCAGTTTCAGCATTTTTGGGTGGACTTGTTGCTCACGAAACAATTAAATTCATTACACGTCAATATAAACCAATACATAACACTTTCATTCACGATGCAGTTTCATCTAAATCAGCATCATTTTTATTCTAGAATTAAATAAATAATATCCGTTCCATTCTGTAAGAAATCCGTTTATTTTGTGAAAATCACATGCAAAATACAAATACTTGAGCTGTGATTGGTAATGGTTTCGATTGTTATTCAAGTGGAATTACACTCAGGCACAATTTCATTTAAACTAAATTGCATGAAGTGTTGTTACATTAAATTGGCCATGATATCACTCAGTCTTCCAATATAGGAAGGAAAGAGCAAGAGGAAATATGACTTAATGTAATTAAATGGTGCCATGAATACGAAAAGAAAAAAAATTTTCTTATAGAATTATATTAAAATTTATGAGAAGATTATCGTCGACCTCGACCCCGTCCACGTCCACCACGACCACCACGTGCTCCACGGCCACCACGACCACGTCCACGAGCCGCACCTCTTGCAGCTTCCTTCTTTTTTGCTTTAGCTTTTGGAGTATCATCTATCAACAAAGTCTCCAATGGTAAGGAATCAGGTAGAATATAATACCTAATGTTATTTCCTCTTAAACTCAATGTATCCAATTGAACCGGATCACGATTTTTTATTGTCATTTTGACTGTCTTCAAATGAGTATTCATTGCTACATCCACACCTGTGTAACAGTAAATAAATTATAATAAATATTATTAGAGCATCAGCTTTATTCAAAATTATTTTAAAGGTTATGTTTACATACCAGTAATGGTCCCATGAACTTGTGTTCCATTTTTCAATTCAATGGTCACTGTTTCATGACTTAGTTTCATCAAAAACCTATAAAAATCAAGAGAAATTAGATACAATTTGTTCTATTGAACAGTACCGAACGTTACGAGATGAAACTCGTTAGAGGTTAGGTTTGAATACACACACATACACCGGACAGAGCCGAAACCAGAAATAAAATATTTAATTCACATAATTTCAATTCATAATCGATATATATAAATGGTTTAATACACTTAATGAATTATCTAATGCATATATTCAATACCTCACTAGCTTCATGATGTTTTGTATTTTATTTATAATGTAATGTGCCCACAAATTGGCGGCTTCTATTTTGCAGCACCGGCTAACGACGGCGTGAGAATAGCCCACTGAATGAAAACATTCAAGTGAGTTTAGCTTTGCATAGATCTATTATTTATAGAAACGAAAGATCTAAGTATAAAAAAATATTTGCAACATAAATACGCAGTGTATTAAACATTCCACGTACCCAATATTGTTTATAATAATGAAATTCAATCGAATAATACTTTGTTCAAATTCAAGAAATACGAGAGTCACTTCCAGTTTTCCTAACTTATTATCAATGGTCGGTAAGGTAAAATTACAAAGTAAAGTTATCATCAGAACAAAAATTGACTTCTCCCACTCTCTCTGTCTCCCTTGGTAACTGAAAAAAAGTTGCGGTTTCGTTTCGTGTGATGGCCGGAGACAGTAGAGGTATTTCTTGTACATAACCCTGTCATAAAATGCGACCTTAGCGCTATAACGGCAGAAAATAAACGTTGATTTGGTGGTACAATTTTTTTTCGTTAGCTAACCCAGTCTCGCATCTGTTCTGGCGTTCAGCAGCTCGCTCTATGTTATGGCTCGTGCATCGGCGGAATGAAATTCCAATATGGCAACCGTAGTAATGTTTGCACGAGTTTGTGTCTCGGAAATGTTTTGAATTCGTTGTCTGATTGTGACGACCGGTCGACGTTTCGCACATAGGTTAGTAGGGATTTAATTGTAAATGGAAGATTAATTTCAGTTATTCAACCCCCGTCACACACAATTTAGTTATGAATAAATATAGAACAAGCAAGGAGGAAAATTAAATAAAAAAAAAATGATACATCCACGCGCTTTAACCACAATAATCGAAAAGATCTTCATACACTATTTTTTTTTTTCTCGACAATTTTTTTTCTCATACGACAAATGTTATTCCGCAGTTTTGTAGTGGAATTACTGGTTTAATATCTACATTACGAACGATTACAGTTTATTTACAATTTATATAAATTCTCAATTTTAGTTTTATCAATTTCTTTGATAATTATCTAATGCCAATTATATTATTTTTCATTATTTTGTCAACGACTGTGCGACATTGATGAAGCGACGGGTAACAGTTCTCGACACACTTCTCTATTTTTTCTTATCTTCATACCACTATTACTCATGTGCTGCTACACAGTCAATTTATGTATACCAATAGTGAGAATTGATACTATTGTTTAAGTAAAAAAAAAAGAGAATTATACATGACGTATTAATTTCAAACACGACAGAATTTATTTTACTTCTATCTAATATTTCACTTCATATCATCAACTAATATTTCCAATTTTGTATGTTTCATGTTTGGATGTTAGAGTGAATGAATGTTAATCCAAGAGTAAGAAGAATTCATTGCGCAATATGAAGTGTATTGGTATGTGTAAATGTGTGGATGGATGTAATATGTGTGGGTATATTATTTTGCATGATATGTGATTTGCTACGCGGGAAAATGTAATTTTTACAATGATATGCAATTTAAAAAATGAGAATAGAATTTGAGAGCAAGTGAGAGAGTGGAAAAACATGAAGAAAATAAAATAATAATGGATTTTTTCAACGCCACACATCCAACTGATAAATCTTAACGAATATAAATAAATCAAGTGGATTTATATCACACCAATCTGAAGATGAGTTTAATGAGTATCCTGAAGATGAGAGATGTCCCCATGAGGCGTCAACGAACATCAAAGAACCGGTAAGTAATATTTCATACGAGCTTTCATGTTTCTATTTAATTATTTTGTTTCATTTAGAAGAGAACGTTAATGAAATTGATAAAAGAATTATCATTTGTCGTTTATTATTCATTGTTGAATGTGATGAGAATTGGCAAAAAGGAACAAAGTGGATAAACAAATTGTGAAATGCTCACGTGAAGTTTTTTTTTGCAACAATTTGTTTTATAAAAAAATGGTTTGGATGTGGAAACATGACATTATTCGTGTTGTGAATAAAGAATAAATCTCAGAGTTAAATTGAGAAGAGAAATGGAGAGCTCAAGATTTATTTTTGATCTAGACAAGTTTGCAATTTTGAAAATCAAGATAAACTTATTCATCTTAATCTTGGTGAAGAATTTGTAAATTTATTAATGATTGAAGAATTTTGAATTTGTTTTGCTTGTGCGATTTAATTTTATTGAATTTAGTTATTCATTGGCTGTGTTTTCATATTGCTGTAACGATATATTCACCTATTTAAATGATTCTGAGATTGTTGAATTAATTGAATGAGACTTTGAAAGGGAATGGAAACATTCCATTGAAAAAAAATTAATATATCTGATCCGATTGGGACAATGATAAAGCAATGAAGTCTAATGCCAATGATATCAAAATCAAATAATGTAATAAACTAAATTCAATTGGGAATTCTTCAATCTCATAAATAAATCCAACAGATTTTTTTCAAGTTTATTTAAACTTTATTGTTGACTATATCAAATTGTGAACACATAGAGTATATAAATAGAACAATTGATGATTATATTTGATTGAACTACTAATTTTTTTTAACAGTGAAATCATCGACAAAAATTATATCAATCAAAGTTTGTAAAATCTTATCAATTCCTTCTTTCATTTGTTGTTGAGAAAATAAAATTCGTCCCTAATTCAACAATATAATTATTAAAAATCCACAATTTTTCCAGATTCAAAATTAACATTTTTCTTAAATATAAAATTAAAGTCGCTGGTAAAACTTTTCAAGATGATAATTGTTTAGTCGTATTGTAATTATAAAAATCTTCTAAATATTTATATCAATTGTGGTGTATTGTTTTAAATGTCGATATACATCACTGTTATTATTCTGAAAAACGGAAAGGAAGAAAAGAACCAAAAAAAAAAAAAGGTTCAGTAAAAGTTAACCATCAAGCTCAATACTGTTTAACTTTTTTCCCTTAAATTATTATCATTTTTTACAATCTCTCGTACGGACTCGTTCACATAACTATTAACCTACTTTTAAGTAAATGCAAGCGCGAAAATCTTTTTTTTTTTTTCGAATATTGTAAAAACAAAATTAACACACTTTTTTTTTTTTGTATATTTATCATTTGAATTAGATATGTAGAAGAAGAAATTATTCGTGATTTTTGTCGAACAAATGATTAACATTCTTAAATAGATAATGAGTATTATTATTTTATATATAATGTGTATATAAATAGTGTTTACGTGTTGGAGAAAGGTGTATCGCATGTCTATAATTGGAATCATGAATAATTACGTGGCATGGAACGTCGTATATCAATTTTGTCTTTTGAACTAATCGGTTAACCACTCATCCGGTGCAGCTGGTTTTAATTGAGGATATTTTTCATTTTGTGTTTGTGTGTTCATATAAATATTTGTCCTGATAACGAATACATACGATATATATTTACTGTGCATGCAAAATGTATATACAACATTTTATATTTTTTTTTCTCTCTTAGTGATGATACGTATACGACTGCGTATTATGTTGCATATTAGATTGAGGTACAATAAGAAAGAAAAGAAAAAATGGTGGGAGGAAATGAAAGAATATAAATATGAAGGAATTGAAGATGAATATTTGAATGAATTAATTATTTCATTGGGATAGAGATTTACTGTGATATTTTTTTTTTGGGTAAATATAAAAGACTGAGGAATTATAAATTTTAGTTTTTGATTTTGATACGTGATTTTTGGTATTTTTATGTAGAACTTCCGGAAGTTGATGATTTATTTGGGGTTATATAAATAAGCCACAATTTGTTGGTTTTTTTTTAGTTTATTTATTTCCTTTTTCGAAGTACGTCATAAAATTGAAATAATAAAAATCGATTTTTTGCTTGTGGCATTTTTTATTTTTTTTTATTTATTTAATTTTCTAGTTTTTATTGTTTACTGGATATTTATTATCATTTAGATGCAAAATTGTTGAATAGGAAATTATTTTTTCAATTTAAATTAAAAGCAAAATAAAATGATAATTGACCAATTTTTTTGGCCATTTTATATCTGTTGAAGAAAAATAGTAATTTTTTTTGTACATTTGTAATTCTAGTTAGGACGATGAAGAATTTTATTGAGAATTGTTTGAAATTAGTTTGAAGTTATTCGGTTTTATAGTTTTAGAGATATCATTCCCGCTAGCTTGTGAAAAACAATTTAATATCAAACGCGTTTGATGAATTTGAGATTTTGATTTATAAACTTTTATGTCGAGTTTATTTCACACTTTTATTATTCAAAAATGTTTTAATCAGATTGTAGATAACATTCTTTAGCTTAATTATTGTAAAAATATCATAACTGAATAACAATAATTGATTTTGTTTACGTAGAAACATGAGAATATCACGTGATGTAGGCAAATAGTGTTGTAAATGTAAACAGCTTTTGGCATTAGTATAAGTAGACGACAAATCAAACGACGTGGCAAGTTCACTTGTATACACTAATGAACGTGATGAATGATGACTGTTGACAACCTTTAAATTTCTCCTTCATTATAATTATTTATCCTATTTCAATCTCTTTCTCTCACTTTCACCTGCTCTCTTTTTTTCATTTTCATTCAATCTTTATCCACATCATCACAAAACATTTCCTAGAATTATTGAGCTTCATTAACGTTGATCATTAAATTAAAATTTTGTTATTTGCGTATGTTTGTGATTTATTATTTTCTTTTTCTTTTTATTTTCTTATCAATATCACAAACGTTTATTTATTCGTATATTAAATTGTATTCACATTCTCATGTGTTGGTTTTGTATATTGTTGAAGACATGGAAAGAAAAAAAAAATTCCATTTCATTGGTAGAGCTCTGTTGTAAAGTGATAAAGTTTTCATGCATGTTACTCACATTGGAATAATATAATTGAAAATGCAACGCGGCAACTTTTTAATCGGAACTTTCTTTAGGACTGTTGAATTAAATCTATGTTGAAGTTGAATAGATAAAAGTTTTATGCACAATAATTTTTATTTCATTTATGTTGGCAAAAATTCATGTGTAAATTTTTCGGTTCAAAATTCATTTTTAAATAATATTTTAATATTATTCAACTTTATAAATATATTCATGACGAGTATATATATATATATATTTTTTTTTAAATATTCAATTGATGTAATGAATAAAATGAAAAATTTCACACGTGCATTGCCACGCTATCACTGCAATAATTTCACGTGGAACTGAATTTAATACTGGAAAATAATATAAATGAAACATTAAATTCGTCGCAATATGTTTTTATACAGTACATCAAGTTATATAATGGAAATTTATTCAGTTGTTATACGGACATAGGTAGTTCAATCTACATTAATTATTACCCTTTTTTTTTCTTACATAAATATTCTTCATGAATTTTTGTTAATTGAATTAGTTTAATTAATTCTTATACAGGACACACCTGTATTTTTCACGAGCTATTAACATTTTAGGTAGGGTCGTATTGAACTTCGTATTATTCGTTTTCTTCGAATTAATTTCTCCAACATTCTAAGAATTTACCCAGAACACCAAATAATAATAATAATATATTAGGGTGACAATTATTTGAATGGATATATTTACAGTTATCAAACAAATCTTTGTGTCCCCTTTTCTGTTTGTTCGTGTGTTACAATTCCAGTGCATTTGATCAAATATTGAAGATTGTTTATACAAATTTTAGTACAAAAAAAACTTTATTTACGTAATTGTCATGTGCTTTTCGTGAGTGTGAATAATAAATGAGTTTGAAATAGTATAGCTACTGTTATGTGTGTTGAAAAGAAATTCTATGTTGGGCAATAAAACTTTTTGTGTATTCCATTAAATACGTAGAATTTTTCATTCTTTTTTTTCATCGATTATTTGTGTTTTTTTTTTCTTTTTTTATATATTTTACAATTTATATTCAGTTCTCACGAATATCATTCGTAATAATATAGATTATTCACAACGGGAGTGAAATTAGTTCGGGTTCCTTTTTTTTTTTGTTAATTTGATTTTTGAATTGATTTAATCAATTTGTTGATATGTAAATAAACTAAAGTGTTGTTTTGATGTTTGAACAATTGCACAGAAGTTGTAGGAAATTTATACGAATAGAAAAAATTCAATTATAGAAGTAGAAGTTTAAAATGGAAAAAAAAAAAAAATTGTACGATTGAAAAGTTTGTCCTCTAACATAAAGTTCGTATTCCTTTTTTTCTGTTTCTTCTCTTTATTTTTATTACTATTTTTTGTCTCTTTGAATTTGTTGGGATCGATTGGTCCGAATCGCGTTTCGGACTTGTGCCAAATTTCATATAAAGTATAGAAATACGCATACATAGTTGTATTTAACTGTATGTATATATATATGTATGTTTGTATATCTACGAACTATCGCGGCGCCTTAATAGAACGAATAGTCTACGAACAAACCCTTCAACAGCCTGGGTCGCGCTTGCGTGCCCGAAAATGCCGCAGTGTGGTGGCGAAGATTCTTAAATTCTATTGAACGAGTTGCACGTTGAATGCCCTTTTTTTTTCTTCGTTTTTTTTACAGTTTCTCTTGATGTTTTCTTCTGTGAAGGAGAAAAAAAAAGTATAGAAAGTAGCGTTGCTTTGCGTATGTAGAATTATTGGTGAATGAGATCATGAGAAAAAGTAATAAAAAAATGTTCAAGCAAGATTGAGTAGATGTACTAAAATAATCCCTAACGTTGAGTCATCCAGCGATATAAGAGGATAAAGCGAAGTGAGAGGGATGGATAAATTAACGCGTAACAATGGCTCGTCGCGGCGAATCAAAATTAACATCTAATGTTGGCTCTAGCCGGGTTTGTTAGATACATGTGATGCAATTTATGTGATCACCTTCTGTAGAATGACATTTTTTCTTTTATATAAATATACATTGTGTGCATCGTACTAGCACATTGTCATTACAATATATATATATTTCTTTGGCATGATTATTTCTTCATGACGGAGCTTGTGAATGTGGTGTGATTAAGGTGTAAATTTAAATTACTGTTGTGTGTGTCATGCTATTGGATTATTAATCATTGCTATAAAATATAATAGTAACTGAATAAATTTAAATTCATTTTCAATATAAAAATTCGTATTGTCATAATTTTTAAATCGTCGGGAAAAAAAGAAGAAAAATAATAAAATCATAGCAAGGAATAAAAATGAATTTTTTATGTTCAACTGATTGATAACTACATTGTAATTGCTTTTGTTTATCTAATCAATTTTATCTTACTAGTATACGAATTTTCCGAGAAATCGCTTCAGGAAATATCCTCTTGCAAGGTATATTTTGATAGTAGTCTCATTTTTTATAAATATTGACCAATACTGCGATGTGATTACCGTACACGCATGTGTACGAGTCCAACTTTGTAGATACACAGTGTTTACCCGTGGTCGGTAAAGAAGGGACCGTATAAAAATGATGTAGTGTCTGAGTATTGTGCGAGGGGATTCCCAGCTTTTACTGCAATAGGAAATATCAAATTCGATTAATGTCACATTTTGAGCTGATTGATAGAATGATGAAATTTCTGTCTTGTCTATGTGATAAAAGTTTGGGATTGTCATTTAATTAATATTAGTTTGAGGAATTGTTTATGTCAATATCTAAATGGATTAATTCGGACAGTCGATGAAGTTTCACGCAACATCGGACGGTATTGCGGACTTTGCGTGATATCGTATGAGCTCTGCGTAAAAGCTGATAGAGATAGCGATGATAGGATAGTGAGCTGTTATCGATATACAGATGATGCTATATGGATGTTATAAATTTAATTTACTGTTGTTAATATAATTTTTAATCATTGTTTAACTGTTGTTGATTGGAAGATTGTTGAATGATGATTTAAAAGCCTTCGAGAACATTACTGAGAGCATTCACATTCTGTTTCTGAGGATCGATGATTATATTGGCTTAATTCTTTTCTTTTATTCGATATTGGAGCGGTATCCATCAATTCTTGAAGTAATTCTTTCCATGCCACGTTGCTGCACGATTTGGGTTTGTCTGTTGTTACTTGTTGGATACGTGACCAGCATTCGAACTGCTTAATGAATAAGTTTACACCTGGAATGAAAGAGAGAAAGTAATGAAGAGAAAATATCTGATACGAATTCGGAATTTTAGGTAATCATAGACACGGTTTAACGATGTAGGTTGTAATTAAGGAAGCATTTGTTGTTGCGACACTACTGGATTTTTGTGTAGATAAATCCTGAGCTTAAACGAGGATTGCGTGAATGTCTTGAACTTGAAGTTTTACGTTGCCATTACTTTTACCGTCAATTCTAATTGGTTATCGGGTGGGATGCGGTTTAATGTACATTGTCAGTGGAGATATTTACACTTGAAGTGTAGCTAATTGTGGTGGTGAGAGAAAAAAACTGTTTCTGGGAATCTTCAACGGGCGTTTCTGCAATTTAGAAAGAAGTTTTTCCATTATTTTCTCCTGATGACTTGCGTTCTGGTTTTCTTGCTTATTAATCATTGTTCAGTTCATTGATTCGGCTAAAAATCTATAATAGCTTTACATATGTCACCATTGCTAAGTACCTTCGCATTTAATCTGGGTTAAAGCTTGAAGCTAGTGGGCAATGGGTGTTAGCAAAGCTAGTTGGGATTAGAATTGGATAGTGAGGTCAAGATTGAGGTCCTTAATTTTGGTAAATCATTGGCTGAAGCACAAGCAAAAGTCCATCAGTACTCATTAAAACTTATTTAACTGTATTGACTATGTGCGCTATGTAAAATGGTTTCATTTTAGAAGTTGAATTGCACACAGAATTTATACAGATATTGTAATATGTAAATTAAGAAGTTGGTATTCAGTAAAAGGAAAAAAAAAGAGGGACAGTGGCGTGTACGAAATTAAAATTATACCGGATTGTGAAGGATAAATATTTCAATTTCTTGAACAAATTGAGAAGTATATTTTTATTAGATTTAAGAATTATTATTGAGTGAAGAAAATTATAACATAAAATTAAATGATGAGTATTTGAAAAATAATAGAAAAAAAAATTTTATGAACGAGAATTGTGGGTTGTCAATCTGTAACTCTTTGTAAATATATGCCAAGCATATATCACTGTCTTCTATTTATGTCCGTGTATTTGTGTGAGTCTTTTTTTCGTTTGTTCGATCAATGGAGCCTCAATTGCAGTGCAGCGTGTCCTCCATTCCCGACTGTCCCAGGCACATATCGCAAAGCTCGTTGCTTAATTCGCCGTTTATTTCAGGCCGTTGATGATTCTAATTAATAAACTGAGCGAAAGGATACAGTTAGCTGTAGCTAGTGTATATATCATTAATCAGAATGAATAAGCGTAAATTTGAAGAAAAAAAATCGCAAATTCCGTCGACTGCTGTGTGTACAGTTTTTATAAATTCTTTTTTTTTCGTAGGCAAAGCCGAAACTCGTTATGAAAAAAAAAAGTGAAAAAAAAAAACAACGAGAGAACTTGAGTTAATTGCATGCCCCAAGTTTGATGCGCACTCTCAAGTTTCGCACCTTTCCTCATTGCTCTTTCATTCTTGTTTTTACTTTATTTCATTTCTCTCTGTATTTTTTTTTTTTTTTTTACCTCATGCTCATCCACTTTTTCCCATTTGTCATGCTTACTTGAGTTGTTGGAGATGAATGTTGCAGACAATGGTTTCTTTTATTATTGACATAATGCTACCATTTTACAGACTTTAAGATACTCTATCTTGTTGGTGTTTCAAACTTGTTCATTCTCGAATAGTTTATGGAACAATCGTTACTGCTGTGATAACAAAATAAAATTTTGTTGTTGATCAACTTATTGTTCAATTGCGGAATGAAAGATTGAAGAATAGTAGTGATAAACCGTGAAAAAGTTTAATGGGAAAATTTAACTATGTCTTTGTGAAAATGGTCGTTATTCTTTGTCTTAGATATTCATTTTGTTGCATATCACAGTAATTATTAATTTGTATTTTTATTTTCTAGGTTTACTGCAGTTTCGAAAATGCCATCTTCTTGGTAAGTTTTTGTTTTTTATTACTTTAATTATACGACACTTAAAAATTTTGAAATGAAAACAATGGAATTTCATCGTGAATTGTTATCAATTTTGCATTGTAAATGTCTCTGTTTTTATGTAGATGTGTTAAAAATTTCTGAATTTTGTAAAAATTATTTGAAATTTCAAGAATATGGCAAATTATTATAGACTTTCATTGTCAAAAATCATGTTGGAATCCATTGTTTTGTATTTATATTAAAGTATGAATAAATCGTGCCATTATCTGCTGGTTTAAACATTTGAAGTTTTGTTTTCATCAAAGTATTTTCAAAGTTTGAGGTTTCTGTTTATATCGTTGACACAGGTATATGTTTTCAAGTTATACACACCGTTTCTCCATTTATTCGATTAATCTTCTGGCTATTCTGAATTTACCAGAAAAAAATGTGCATGATCATGCCTCGTTTTGAGGGGTCATAATCCTACGAAAGTATGAAAATAAATAAGTGAACAAATGTTATATTTGTATGAATTTGAAGGGAAAACATTTTTGCAGAAAGGTTTTGGTAAATGTTTGATATACGGATCAACCTAACCAAATATGTGTTTATGAAATTCAGTCCCTTTTAGGGGTGCTCGAGATATTATAGAAACTGCTGTAACATGTTTCAAATTATTTGAAGAAATTGTTGTCATCAATTTTAATGGATTGAGTTTTATGAAAAATGTTTAGACTTGCGTTGGATTTTGATGGACGATGATCTCTGATTTTTTGGAGATTATTTAGATCACTTTTCTTTGATAATTTAAGAATTCCTGATAATTCTTCATCATATGTCGTCCTGACTATCTGGGACAGATCTAATTCCATCTCTCTTATTTGTATTCGCTGTTTTGATTGGTTGTCAATGTAGTCAGGCGGAGTTTTGTTCAGTATGAAATACAGCTTGGTATAAGGATTGACATTCTCTGAAATGGTAACTGCTGTTTGATGATGTTTACTTGGAGTGCCAGAGGCGCCCTACAACATTCGCAGTAATAACCTTTCACTCACTTATATACATTCCATTTAGGGAGGGATTTCAGGGAATGAGTGAGGTTTCGCACGCAAATACATGTTGATATTTACAACGTGAGTTATCCCGTTTGGGTACCGAAATATTGACGCAAAAATACAATAATCTGTAATTTCATGTTCACTATGATAGTGAATAACTTTACCATGAAGTGAATATTTTGGATGTGGTAAAATAGGTCGATTGATGTAGACATTCCTTGATAGAAATACCAAGTTGATAAATGGTGCTTTTAATTAACAGAGTAAAGCTTCGTTAAGTTGAAAGTTTTTCTTGGAAAACATTTCTCGCAATGATATAAGTTTGAATGGTGAAGACATTCGCAATGTGAATTGTCTTTAGCAAGGTGATTAAATTTATATTCAAATATAATTTTTAGTGTGATAATTTCATTGTCATCTTGGACATGATTTCACGATTTAATTCTAATTATGTTACTGTGATTTGTTCTCACATCTATGAACGAAATAGATCATTTTTATTTTGAATTTTACATAAGAAGCAGGCGAAGCAATTTTTGGTTATAGGAATTTGTTTAGAATGTACAGACAAAAATGAAAATCATATGAATTATATGTTGATATATTATTATTTTAGTTTGAATATTGTCCTGTAGCTATGAAATTGGTTTATTTATAATCCCAAAAGGAATGTCAGCAATTTCCATATTAATTGCTGAGGATATGTAGCATGAATTTATAGAAAATTGGAATATCAAACATGAATTGGACTCATCTACTCCCTGTAGACAAAGAGTTATTGTCCGAGATAAATTCACAATGCTTTTACAAAGTAAATTTAAGGACACTAATTGCTAATTTCATATCAATTATTTCAAAGTAACATAAACAATTTTTTAACACTCTCCATTATTTAATTATATGAATGTGTTCAAGAATATTGTGAGTGTTCACAATTATAATTTAGACTGGAGTTAACAATCCCAGTATTGGCCTGGTTTTGAAACAACATTGTAATACGCAATATATTCCTATCGCGATGCTATAAGATTTTATGACAATATTTTTAGTTTAACTATAAAATGACGTAATAGTAGAGTCGGATATATTTTCACGGAATTTTCCGAACAGTTTTAATATTTGAATTACAGAAAATACAGATTAAGTTCATTTACTCGAGCTCAATTTCTATTTCAAATTATATTGAATAAAAGGGAAATGTCTTAATAAAAAAAAAATGGCTTAAGATCCATTTTCACTCATCAGAACATAACAAAATGTAGGATTTGACTTTATAAAATGCATTTGTAGTAAAAGAAAGAAAGCAATTTAAATTCCAATCGTAAATTTCATTTTATACTTCAAATAAAATTGGCGCAATAATTCTTTATCACTTTATTATTATTAATGATGAAAAATTCTGTAATGACAGAATTTTTTTTTTCATCATCTCCATATTCCTCCTTCATTTTGAGAGCTTGAATTTAATCCACCTTTATAGCATGGAAGAAAGAGAGCCGTATTGAACATAGAGTTTATAAAACTATGTAAAATTGCAAATGTGATGATTAATAGACATAAACGATAAATTAAAAGTTTGATCCAAGTTTAATGAAAATAAAAGAGCTGCATTCTCTTTGTGTCTAAAGAATTTTTTAGACGCAAAGTAAATAAATTGAAGCAATGATAATGCAATCTAAATTTCATTATGAAGTACTGAAAAGGAATAAATAAGAAGCACCACCTTAAACGAAAGACAGCTAACGCGCCGGATGGCCATTAGTCTTAAAGTAAACTTGACATAGTTCAAGGTTAAATGTAAAAGTTTTATATTACTTAGGAAAACAATGTCATCTGGTAGACTATCACTAGCATGAAAGGAATAAAAACAAAGTGGTGTTTAAGTGCATTAGTTTAGTACAAGTTTCAATAATCCAGAATTAAGCTTGCACTGATGTAATAGATGTTGAATTATTTTACTTTCAAAACTTTGTTTTTGCTATTGTCGTGTCTAGACAAAAACATCTTTATATAATTGTTTCTATTAGCATAATTGACATAGTTCATTAATTAACGCTGGTTAATTTACAATTTTTATTCAACCAACTAATAATTGTTAGAAATAAACAAAAGAAACACAAATAGACCAATATCCGCAGTGGTAAAAGTGAGCGCGTCCGAGATGTAAATTGCATAAAATCCTTTAACTCACACTTCAATGCTTGTATGATGCAATAAATATTCAACGTTTTTTCTTTTGTTTAAACAATAGAAAAATGCTTTTCAAGTTTTTCTTGACATTAAGACAATAAAATTGTCATGAAATTTTATCTGATATAATTCTTCGAAATTGGCATTTTATGATAATTCGATTCTTCACTTAATGTAATGGTCGTAAAATGATTTACTGTGATAGAGTAGTTAAACTTAACCATGATGAATATATTCTAGGAAATCACATGTGTGTAGCCACATGTTAATAGTTAACGTAGGTCATTAAAAGCACATGAAAACCAAAACAAAAGAGCCAACCATATGTGAGTGAATACTCACTTGAGATGATTAATATAATGGTATTTGCCGTTGGATTACTCGTTTCAATGGTCATGACTTGAATGTAAATAAAAGATGAGAGATGATAAAATGAAGAGAATGAATTATTGATGATGTCCAAATAGAGATTATTTTAATGAAGATTTTATACACATTTATTGTTTATATCAAGACAAGTAATCTCATTGTTATGATAAATAGATTAGAATGGATCAATAAATATATTTGGAAAATATATAGAAAAATAGGAGAATTGTAGGAAAACTAAAAATGTTGAGGATGGATAGGTTTGCTAGCAATACGTTGAAAAGATAGAAATATTAAATGGTTCCATTGAATATTCTTAGTTATATTGAGTCATCTATTGTGATGGTTTGGACAATTATCTGTTAATGACACCAGTTTTGCATCAGTCATATCTGCATTTAATGATAATTACCTGCAATCCTTATTAGAATTTACGATTCATCATCTGTTACTATCAATTAATATGGATGAGAGGGTTGGAATAAATTTTAAAGATTCAAATACGCATTTATTGGTTATTTCCTTTTGAGAGAAAAATTGCAACTGAAAAAACAACGCATTTCTTATTAATAAACTTTAACACTAGAGATGTTTTAAATAAAGTTGTTACTTAAATTTTATTGTTTATATATTGGTATTATGTTAGGAGTTTTGATAGTTTTCATAGTTGTACGAACTTTATTAATGAAATAATCTTATGATTCTCCTATCGTTTGTATGACGGTGGTAATTTTCGTTAATTGTTATATTTTGGGGTTGTTGAATTAGGTAAATTTTAGGTTAGACTTAAGATTGGATTTGTTTTGCAGAATTAATTAATGTTGGATAAATTCAATATTGAATTGTGTCAAATGTGTTTTTTTTTGGGAATAGTTATAAAAACTTATTAAATTATTAATCTATTTAATTTTGGTTTAATTTTAAATTCAACAATTATTTATTGCCATCACTTTTACTGAATCATTTCGATCGACATTTTTTCAATTTGGTTATTTAATTGTGTCTTAAATACTGTTTGGCACATTGAAAGTTTAGTTTAATTACTTGTTTATGTTTATTAAAAGTAGGAAATTATTCGAATTCCTTTAACTCACGCAAAAAAAGAGAAAAATAATATTACTATGCCTGCATGTCTATATAGTTTGTGCGTCAGCCCCTTCAAACGTAGCGCACGCGATAGCGATTTATCGTACAGGGAAATCGATGCAGCTGTGTGTGAACCCTCCGTTTACTGACTGTAAAGTCGTTATGAAAAATAATAAAAAGAAAATAAATAATAAATAAATAAAAATTTCATTTTTTACAAATGAAAAAATAATTCTAGAGAACAAATAAATTATGATTGTCTACATTTTTTTTAGTTATGAATTTTGATGGCGTTATTTCACGCACACTAATTAAGACACTGGGACATTATAATACCCGATTATTTACGTTTCTAATTAATGCGACCGAGTGTAGTTTAATTTATTCACTTTTTTAATAGCATCTACTATTTTCTCTTCACGATATATAGAGCACTTGGGTGATACTTAAATGTTTGATAAATTTATTTAAAATTCACCCTAATTCATTACTATTATTTTTTTTTGCTGCACATTTATTGAATATTGAATTGAAATATTTGAATATCCATTCAAATATTCAGATTTTGTTTTTATAAATTGTCATCAATAGATACAATTTATTTTGTACATTTATTTCTGTTTATATTATCAATCGATTTTGTGACGTACTGCACTCAAGTTTTTATGGTTAAATCATATTTTTTTTCACAAAAGTTTTTATAGTAAACTCATATTTTTTTTCACAAACACTCACAATATATTCTTCATTATGGCTCATGTCTATGTAACAACTATAGTTGTTGATGCTGCATAAGACAATGTCCGTCACTGTTATTTTACCATATGAAGTATGAAATAGGAAATGAATAAACTAGAAATAACATTCACATGCATATGAAATATACAGAGGAAATCTGATTGTTATTTGTTTCATGCTTCAAGCGTGTGCAAAATGGTTTTGTTTCATTATTCTACTTGATGATATTATTATCTCATGTAAATCGGTTTTAAATATATGAAAAAAAACGTAAAAAAAAAAAGTAAATAAATAAAAATGCAATATTATTCTCGCGCCATTCTTCAATAGCACGCGGTAGATTATAGCCTTGTTCTATATAACTTCTCATTTTTTCTCTCTACGTTTTTTTTTTTTCCCATTTGGCCGTTCTCGTGGTAGACCCTATTTCCAACCCCTTTTTCAGGCGCACGTTCAGATGGTCCCTCAGGTGGGTGGCGGAAAGACGAGAGGTAATGGTAGAGAGAGAGAGGGCGGGTAAATGGGAAACGAAGGTTGTGCGCGAGTCGGAAAGATCGATAGCACACACCAAGCGCGCAACCTAACCTTACCTTCAAACTTCTCGCAATACAACTGGTGTCTCCATTTTTTTTTTCTAACCTCACGCACTTATCACTTTCACTTTATTCTATTCTTAACATAATTGTTGCTGTTCTTGTTATGGTTGATATTTACTATTCGCATTCACGTTCGACTCCATACTGTTCTTGTATTTTATATTTTACTGGTTTGTTTGTTTTTTTTTTTGTGTTGAGAGAATTAATGTGCATGAACGACTACTTCTATGCGTTCATCGTGAATCGGAAGCGGGCTAATTGGATGCGACCACGAGAATACCGATGCGAATGTTTACTTGCTTCAGATATATATCGTCATGATCGTAATAATATTTTATTCATGAGTATATTGTACACGCTTTTAACATGTCAACGAATCATTCGTTTCGTTTCTTTTTATATTCTGTTCATACTGCGTCGAAAAATACTTCAAAGCAAACGGTGATTATGAAAAAAAAAAAAACACGAATGGCGCGCAAGGATTATTTTTGTTTTGCTATTTATAGGTATTGCGAAGGGGGACAAAAAAATTATTCAAGTGTAAAAAAGGAGAAGTGTAAGCTTGGGTATTAATTCTTCTTTTTTAGTACTTACCACTGATAATATACCGATCATTCGTAAATACTTGTTACACTTCTAAGAATTTTGGGGTTATGTACGAAAAGTAATTTGATTCAAGTAGTCAATTTAACTAATTGACTACTCTTGAAATTTATTAGGGTATTATTCAGCACTGTTTTTATTTATATTTTTTATTTAAGACATTGGTGCAGCTTATGAATTGAATTATTATTTGTTGATTGCCATTTTGTATTTTTGTGAGTTAAATATGAAAAGTCTTAATTTATATCACTTTCAATCCGCGGCGAAGTGTGATATGATTATATAGCTTTGTATATTACTTAAGTAGCCTCATGAGCGGATTATTAATGTGAGTTGGGTCTTAGAACAAAAAATCGCACACTGTTATGTATAATTTAATTTTTAGGTTATTATTTTTTTCGGTTTCTTTTTCTTTATCAAAAGAAAGATAAAAAAATATTAAATGCATTAATTCTCCTGGTTTCAATAGAATAATGAAAGTAAATTCAAAAAAATATCCGATGACTTGATGTAGTTCAAATGGAGTGGGTAAACAAATTCGATATAACATATTCTGTGCGGAGAGTTTATACGCTCTGAGTTCAATTAATCGATAATTAAATGAAATGGAAATTCGTCAATTCAAACCAGAGCGGTTTCGGTTTGTATTTGCTTTACTTTTATTTTCGCATATCAACGGTGAGGTATTTTATTTATTTATTTTTTTATTCGTATTTTATTTCCGTATAGCTGACATTAATCTACACATAGAAGAAATAACGTAGAATAAATAAAAAAAATTTATTCGATAATAACGATTTATTATTGATATGAGACGGGATACGTTCACGAAGATGAAGGGAAGCAAACATACGTTGGAAAATTCAACATCATGAATGACTTGGGTTCTATGAGCAATAGCGATTGGTTCAAACTATAGACAGAGAGTAGAGAGCTGTTGAAGAAAAAGAGACTGAAGGAAAATCGGAGTGACCCTACGGGCAAATTGTAATTCACTTGGGTATCCACAAAAAGAGGGGCGAAACGTAAAATATATTTCATCACCCTCTGTCTAATATTTCTCCTTCAATTCTCAATGCCAATTCGATGGATGACGTCTACGTAACAAATTTTATAAATATCTAAATTGGTATCATGCACAATCGTATATTTCTCATCTTTCTCAATTTTATTTGATTGATGATCAGCATTTGAAGCTGGAAAAAATTATTATTCCAAAAATTATGTTTAAAAACATTATGTTAAAATTCAATTATTTCACATTTGATAATTTAATTTTCATATCTTGTCTCGTCTAAGTGAACATTTAGCTATAAATCGAATAATCGGGCAAGTTATGAGAAGATAACTTTGCGGAATATGTTCCATGAAGCGGAAGTGGCAAATGGAGTTTGCATCACAGCTTGTCGAACTATATACCATGTTCAAGATGTGTAATACGAAATATCGGCATATTATCCTTGTCGACCTACCGACCAAGTCACCCAAAAGTCTTTTTATGTCTGTTGCATATCGACAGGAATCTTGAATGTGTCATTGAAGATTTAACTGCACCGTTTGATTCAGCACTTTCTACATCATGTGATATCTCTTTAATGTACTAGACAGTGATAAATGTCTAAATCATTTTATTGAAAGGCGCGTGTCAATCACAGAAATAAATTCTCGGAATTCAACCATCTTCTGTTTTTATATTTCCCCCTTATTTCGAAGAATAGTGGCTTAAGTTGTCGACAATGAAACGTCGAATTCAAATAAAGTCTTTGGTAGAATATAGTCGAAAATACAAACGGAAATAGAACCCAATTTCATTGGTGTCGGCAATTTCATGAAAGAATTGAAGTGGAAAAGACGAAGAATCACAATAGGATTAATGTCATTCTGACAATACATATGTCTAGATTGGAAAATTGTCATTCAATATGTTCCTGAATGAATGATAATGGTGAAGGATTATCATATTTCTAGATGGCAAAGCTTTGATGTAAAGCAAATTACAAACAAGTGTCTCGACCAAATCCTCAATCCCTGACACTTGCGGTTTGATTGGTGACACTGTTGACAACACACTTATAAAAGGTTTATACTCGTCATTTGTACCGCAATATGGAAGTACAAGTGAAAATGTATGTCAGCAATGTCGTATTATATATGAAAGAGTTGTCGTTTCCAATACCTCAGTTGATAGAACAGTTGACCAGTTGATCCGAAGTGGTGGATTTGAATTGGGGTCACGTCTTGCATCCTTGCTATGTCGTAAAGAGAGATTACCTTGATGGCGCCTTGAGAAGGTGATCGGCCCTAAAATATGTGGCTCAACTATGTACGTAACATGTGAAGCTGTTTGTCAATGCTATGATGATGGAATATTAATTCTGTATAATTGTTCGGATCGTTAGTAGAGTCGTCACACAAATAATTCAAAAATTGGTTGTCCAAGTGAGGTTGATCTCGTGTTCTTGTGTTGAATTCAAATTGTCTGGTTGTACCCTGTCAGGGCAGGAAGGCGTAAATTAACTGCGTCTTACGAGGGGGTGGTAGGTGCGAACATTGTGTAGGCTAAGAGAACTAGTGTAAAGCAGAGGGGATGTGTCAGCAGAGTTGGTGTCTAACTCAATCAATTTCATGAAATTGCTGATTGCTCATATGCTGCCGATGAATTGAAATCAATTCCGGATTGATTGATTTGGTTTATTTTTCAACTGCATGACACGTCTTGGTACAGTTCGAGAGGGAAAATCAATCATAGGAATGAATTTTAATCGCCAGTTTTTTTAATTGAACAAAAGCAGGAGGGTAAGTTGCGGATATAGAGTAGCAATGACGATAGCCGGCTCGGCGACGTCGGGACGGCGACGACGGCGCCCCAATGAGGTAGAACCTAGCAGTAACGGCCACCATTCGCGCTTGTCGCTTAGCACGCAGGATCAGCACCGGGGAGGAGAGCAAGCAAACCACACCAGCGTCACTTTACCTCGCCATCAGTACGTTTGCGGCTCTCCGGCGGCAGGCAAGGGAAGAAAAAAATAAAACATTGAACGTCCACGCGTGTCACTTGTCAATTAGAACATTTTTTTTTATTCGATGTTTGCAAAAGCGATACTTGAACGATAAAAATATATATGAACTTATTGATTAGTATTGTGGATTGTGAGTAGACGTGAGTTTATGTGAGAAAGGAGTGAAGGTGAGGACACTTGAATTGATGCCAGTCAGCTAACAATTTCATGAAATTTGTTGAAGTTGATTGGAATGAGAGTGTGAAAAACGAAATAAAGGACTGAAGTTGATGGTCCGTAATTCAAATTTTATGTGAATTTTTATTGAGGAAATTCGTCAAATTAAGGATACAGTCACGTGACGTCCTAAAACAGAGTAGTAGAAAGGAAATAATCTGATTTGTATTATCCTGAATTTGATGATCGTTGTTTGTTACGTAAACACGATTGGTTTGAAGAAATGCTTTGTTTCTTCAAATTTATATCAAATTCTATAATTGTGAGTGTATAAAACATAATTGGAAAGATTAATAATCATTTATCCATCACAAAGAGGGTGTTTGTGTTGATATATACAAATTTGCCAAGTATCAAGAACGTGGACACGCAAAAGTGACAAATTATTTGATCACTCTGTCGGAAATGTCACGCTATTAGTTACCGCTATATCCCCAACCGCCAAACGGAGAATACAAACGTTGTACAGTTAGTCGCAAAATTATATTAGGGTATATTGTTTCCCTGTGAAGCTGACGTTCACTTTGACAATTGGTGGTTTTTTTTGAATTGGTGCAAGTGCAATTGTGTTAAATCTTTTATTTTTTTGCGTTCATGTTTTTGTGGATGAGTGTTTTCACATATATTGCGTCAGTATAATTGGAAAATTTACAAGAGGTAAGCATCAATTAAAATTTACTTTACAGTTTATTATAACAAATGTTTTATCCAGAAGTTGAGGTATATATTTCCTTTGTTTTAATATTGCCGCAAGTGTCATATAGAAATTCAACATATTTGCTTATATGATATAAGTCTAGTAACATATAAAACGGTCATTTGATGGTTTCAAATAGTAAAGAACCACAACGAAAGTTGAAGAGGAAAAAAAGAGAGACATTGTGAATAATTTAAGATACTGAAGGGAGCATAGTTGAAGTCCAGTGGGAGCTTTTCACAAGAGACGAGTTTTTTGCTGCTCCCCTTCTTTTATGAATCTCTCTTCTATCTTTTATCATTTTACCGAGTAGCTTTGCTATTCTCTGTCATACTGTGGAATAAATTACCGTAATATGAATGGAATTATTAAATTATAGTCGGATGCATTAAGAACAAAATTGTTAAAGAATTTTGTATTATATTGTCATTCTCATGCGCATCACAATCATTTTAGTTACAAGGTCTGTGAGATACGTGAAATTTTTTAATTATTATTCATTAATGTTAATTGCAACAGCATCGTTATTTGTTTATGGACCGTTGATGATAATGCATTCAACTAAATGACAATTTATTATTATAATTCATAATATAGATAGAGGTACTTTGTGTTTTTTTTTTTCCCCGTTTGTTGGAGAATTTGGTGCTTTTGAATCTTGTGCGAAAATTAACGTTTCTCTGATTAGTTATATGTGTGGAATTCTAGACACGAGGTCAAATTACGTTGATATAATTGGACTTGGACTCATTGCGAGTACGGTTGCATTATAATTGATTGCACTGTGTGCTCATGGCTCAATCGATTAAATGTATATCGAAAGTGTTAGAGTATTTGTATTCATCATGGTGGATTATGGTTGAAGGATATTTTAATGTAGACTTGGGATTGTCTTTTGTTCAATTGTCATCATTTTAGGACCATGACAAGACACACAATTGTGAAATATGCGTTTGCAAATTCAGTCTATTCTTGAATATTTGTATGTGCAAATGAAGAAAAAAAAAAGGAGAAGAAGGTGACTGTTAGTAAAAGTTATTGTTACATTCATTGTTAGCATCCGTTATTTCTTGGGTTTATCGTATGATGCAACGAGTGACATATTTTCTTTGTTTACGTCATTGCTAATGTTGAAGTATACACCCGGACATTATTTGTGGAAGGTCAGGTGGAAGATGAGAATTCCCTTGTTGAACGTGGTGTAAAAATAAATGTGTTTTTATTATTCGTTCAATAATAATTAACAAGATTACAATTTTTATTATTATTATTTTCAATAATTTCAATCTTTTTATGATATGAAATATTAAAAAATGTTATTTTATTATAGAATTATATTATTCTTCAACAAGAGAATATTCAATGTCTATCTATTTCACTTTTGTCATTCTGTTTTGCTGTTCTTCGATGTACAACACGTGCGACAAGTCATGTCTCGACGTGGTTTCCTGTTTTAGTACGCACACGTCCGATCGATTCAATTCGATGCACCTTGTATGTGGTGTCCCTGTACCTGCTATGCCATTGCCGATGTCGGCCCGTCTATCATAATGATATGTCGCAATGTTTGAACACTTTTATTTATTATTTAGTATGTAGTCTGTAACTTGATAGGCTGGAAAGTTTGCTCATTTAATTTAATTCTCAAACATATATTCTATAGTACGCAATACTTTTTTTTTTTTCTACCACTTTGGATTACGTGTCTATAAGGTAATTGATTATGTCGTCATTTCAAATGAATTATCGCGAAAATTGTTGTGTTTTAATATAAAACTCAGGTTTTTATTTTTTAATTCAAACTTGTTTCATCAAGATGAAAAATTCCGTCGGGAGAATATTTTTTTTCCGTTAGAACAATTGATGAAATTTAAATTACAATTTTAAATATTTTTTAATTATATTTTTGTAATTTAAACAATGTGAAATATAAAATTGTTGAGAAATAAATAGTTCATGTGTTTAATAAATGATAAGAACTGACACGAAATAAAATAGAAATAGGAGAAAAAAACGGGAAATAGTAAAAATAAGAAAATAATAAAATTATGCGTGAAATTGTATTGTCACATATGTTCACTTCTATTTTTTTTTTTGATTAACAAACGCTGACGCATTCGCCAATGGCAATTACTATCGTTTGTGTTTTGTTGAAAGGAAAGGTATCATCATAAAAGAAATTTGAGTGTTCATTCTCTTTCTTTTCCCTTCTTACGTTCTACGTCATCTCCTGTCATTTGTTAACTCAACTGTATCGTCAACATTGAGATCATAACAAAACTTACACAAGGGAATATATCCCAAGGGTCAATGTGAGCCCGCCTTTGGGACACACGTTTGGTGTCATCGTTCACACTGTGCGTGTGTTTGTATAAATGTGTATGTGTGTCAAGTGCAATGACATTACTTGTGTCCCAAAAAAAAAGGAACAAAATAAATAAATAAACAAGAGAAGGAAACGTAAAAGGAAATAAACAAATACAGAAAGAAGAAATATCCATGTCAATGGTTTTCATTGCTTTATATTCTGTTTTTTTTTTCTTTTTCTAGCATTCGATATGGGTTGTTTTGGAAGCAAAGACAAGCTCAGCAAGGAGGATATGGATTTCCTCAAGTCACACACACGATACGATGAAGCCACCATCAAAGAATGGTACAAAGGATTCAAAGTGAGTAATGGTTTTTATTTTTTCTTCATTGTTTTATCATCATATTCCTTTTATGACGAATATTTTCAATGATTAATTGGATTTAAATAAAACTTGTGATTTATATTTGTGTTTTTGTTTGTTTCTTCGACAATGTTTATAAATATATTTTTAGAATTGTACGATTTAATTGATTAGTGTGAAATCGATATTTTGATGATTTGCAAAGTCAGCATAGGTTTCAATGTAGTAAAGTGGTGAAGAATTTTTTTGTATATTATCTTACAGCTTCTGTTCTTTCACTTGTGATATAAGTGTACTTCTTCATCAATTTTTTTGTTTCTCTACAGTTTCTGTTGTTACTTTCTTGCGAATATGTTCAAGTTAATTGACTTCATGTTTTTCTTGAGTTAATTGAGTTGATATCAATTGGTTTAGTGAAAGTTTTTAGATTATTTGTTGAGTGAATAAATCAATATTTCTACAGCTGTTTCTGTTGGTTTACAATGTAGGTATGCATAGGGAATTTTTATTTTGTGAGGCAAGGGCGTTGGTTATATGGTAGAATTTGTATATTTTTTTCTCTTTCTTTGTTTATTAAGAGAACTTTAATTTTTGTTTGATGTTCATTTTATTTTTGCACTCGGATTTGATAGTGTCAATATTTACCTTTTAGTATTTTTAGGTTAGAGTGTTATTATTTTTATATGTGTAATTGTATGTACGTGATGAACTGTAATTGTTTTGTGGTTTATTTTAGTACTACCTAAACACGAATTTCTGCATGTTCAGACACGTTTTATGCATTTAAGAATATATTAGGACTGGTAAATGTGAGTTTTATTGCAAATGCTTTAGTAATTGACATTCCAATTGTGTAAAACATCAAGATTTTATCAAACTGTTTTTAATTTTCTTTTATATTTTTTGTCTTGCTGTGATGTTGTGTTTGAACAAAAGAATAATTATGAGATGGAAGTTTGGATGATTGAAAAGAAAGATGATGATGAATATTTGTTGGAAGTTCTTTCAGAATTTTGTGGGATTTTGTATTTTGGATTAAAGGAATTTCTGCTATGAGATCATTTATTTTTGGATCACAGTAGTCAACACCTCCACAAGAAACTTTTGTGGGGTGAATTCTTTGATGAGATTTAACTGTTATGTCAGAAATATATGAACTATGTTGTTTTTCAATCCTATACAAAATCCCACGCAAGTCAAGAACTAAATCAACCAACAACTGAATAGTTATTGAACTCAGCAATAGTTGGACTACATTCATCATAATTTTTCGACAATTGGTCATTCGTTATTTTCCAACTGCTGTTTGTATAAAATTCAAACTTTTTCGAACATTCAGAAAAATAGATTGCCTGAAATTTTTAAACTTTCTGTTATCAATCATTGACTTGAATTTACAATTTTTATTTGTTTTTAGTCAGGAGTCAGTTTTATGTGATCAGAAACTACAATTTTAATCGTATTCAATTCACAGAATTTGGGAGTAATAATTTTTCCACAATATTGTCACATTGATGGGACAATCTTTGCTAAATCCATCTGATAGAAGCACTGGTAACAGAATACTTTGATTAATTTTGCTTTGTCGTTGTAACAAAATACAAAAGAAATCCATTTCCTAATATTTAGTGATAGTCTTTTCGAGTTAACATTCATGACAGAGCCATCACCATTATCAAATTAACGAATTGTATTTCTTGTGTTGATAAGGAGAGTAATACTAACATATATCCTAGATTGCCAGTGATTAGTCTCGCGACAACATCCCCCTTAATACAATAAATCTCCCCAAGATCTGTTTTGGCTGTTAAACCATTAGTACTTTCCCAGTATTTATCAGTCCAAAGCATATACAGAAAAATATTGAATAATCGAATCACTATTCAATTTATCACAATCTGACAAATAATCACTTTCATTTTCCTGTTTCATCAATAAATAATTCAATCCTTATTGTGAACCTCTAAACCGAACAGTTTTTGAAAATAGCCTTGAGCTTTTTGAATCAACTTATTTTCACCAGGAAATTATAATTTATAGCAGATATTTCAAACTTTTTGTGATGTGTGCACGATTTCAATCTTGTCCGATCAAACTAATGAGATTGGAAAAAATAAAATAAAATTCTTTATATGTAGAGAACCATTCAATTTCAGCATAATGTTGAATATCACTGTCAATCATATGTCAACGAATAAATTTGATAATTCAAAATTTAATTAATAAATGTCTGTTAATGTCATTTCCATAACTTGAAGTGTATTTTTATTTTTTAGTTTTGTAAATGAATTGGTTTAAAATGCTATTAATCATGGATGAAATCTTGGCAGTCATGTATATTTGCACGATCTACCAACGTGACTCAATATTGTAGGGGTTCATATACGTTTATATATACTGACATTGAAATGTGTATGTGGCAAGCGTGTTTCTATTGATATCACTGCTTCCAATCTCTGCGGAGGTGGAACGCATCGAATGAAGTAGCAATATAAAGTTCTACTTTGTGTAGGGTTGGTGGTTGAATGGTAGGGCTTGGTTTTTCCTCGCATGAATTTCACATTTTGCATGATTTCTATCCGATACATTTATAATTTTGCTTGGACATTAATGTTGCACCATGTCGAGGCTATTTCATCTTGTTGCATGCAAAAATTAACGTCCTGTCATTTATAATTTTGTATATTATATCTAGTTCAGGGGTGAGGTGAAAAGAAAGGAAAAAATAAGGTTGTGGAGTTATTGATTTTGAATTGTTGGACGCTGATTAAATATCATCAATTGAAATATTGTCTGGAATTTAATCAATTTCATATTGTTTTTACCTTTTCATTTCCACATTAAGTCAATAGCAAAATGGAATTTATCGTTATTCTATATCGTAATGGATAATGTGAAAAGTTACATTAATAATAGTATCAAACATTTACAAAAGTACAACTATATTCAACTGACATTAACACACAAGAGGGACTATTTTAAATGTTGAAATGAATTCAGGTCAGGCGCAAATTCATTATGCCTTATTGGCTATTAACCAGCGTGCGCATATGTAAACTTTGATGGCCATAGAGAAACGAAAAATGATGTTAAAAAAATAAAAAAAACATGTTTTATGTGAGTTTTTAAAAGTTACGTCAATGCCATCTATCATGAAAGTTGATGTTGATCAAGTTATATGTATTTTATTTAAAGGGATCACTTTTATTCAAAATTTATGATTAAAATTTTAAATTTCATGGTATCATATGTGAAAATTGTATTTTTAGTACTGTTATATTTGTTCAATAATATTCTTATATGTTTTTATTTATTTACAGCAAGACTGTCCTAACGGCAGGTTGACGCCAGCCAAGTTTGTCGATATGTACAAAATGTTTTTCCCATCTGGCAATGCTGAAGAATTTTGCGATCACGTCTTTCGAACATTTGACATGGACAAAAATGGCTACATCGACTTTAAGGTTAGTTTTATACTGTGCGCAATGTTATAAAGCATCAGTTAACAAATTCAATAACTATATTTTATATACGCAACTTACTATACAAACGATCAATACTGCACAATGTTCCATTCTCCCGCTACATTTTATATCAATCATGTTTTATTATTTTTTATTGTTTTTTTTTTTTTGCGTTTCGACAATCTCACATTCACCAAAAAAATATATCCACAATTTCTTCAGTGACTGCCATTTTTCTACCCAATCAAATACCCACGCAAAGTGGGCATTCTGCCAACAACGTACACGAGGGAAAAATCGTTGTGTAATAATGCATGGGAAATCGAATGGCATTTATTCATGTCTCCATTGAACGATTGAAAACATTGTTTGTTCAATTTAATGGAAATATTCCAAAAATTCACACCTTTTTGTTTATCATATTAAAAGTTAAAAAATGCTCCAACTATTTCAATGATTGGTATAAAAAGTTTATTTCACTCTCAGTATTAATACTGACATAAACTTTTTTCTTTACCTCTAACATTGAGCTCAGTGCGTGTGTTGACGTCATTGCATTTTGACATGGACAATGTCGAAGAACGCGATGAGAACAATACATTGCTTTTGTTTCTATTGGTTGAAAGCAAAACAGTAGAGACAGACAAGAGCAACTGACAACGAGAACGGAACGACATCACGTATGTACCACACTAGATTTCTCTTCAAGTATAAAGACTCCTGTGCAACGTGTTCAACGCTAACCATCCAATGTATTGTTCATCAGAGAAAATAACTGAACACAACATGACGGCGCATAACACAAGTTTCAAACTTTGAGAATGAGAATGATGGAAATATGAAGAAGCATATGTGAAAATATGCGTTCGATAAATGTTGGATATATTGCTCTCGTACCAACCGATGAGTTCGGGGGCCACACCCGTCTTTCACCAGCGCCATTATCCAGCTTCATACAGAACAAACCACACAAGACAATGCACCTTTTGTTTGCGGCCAAGTTGTCTAATTTCTACGCCACAAAAGCAGCTACAATTAAAATCTATGATTTATTATAACAATTGAATAGTTGCACCTGGGAAATCATTCTATTCAGGTTACTAAAATATTTTCAAGAAATATAAATAACTACACATTGAATTGTCAGAGACTATTTCTTGGAAAAAGAAATACGTCCAAATAACATGAGAAAATGTAGAAATACTACAGAATAATTAGTTGAGAACATTATAGTTCTAAACTACATTTAGACTTCGGGACCTTCTAATCAACTGCTCTGATTCCCTCTCGGCTGAGCTAGTTTGAGTTAAGGTTAGGATCTCATGTCTTGGTAAACTACCAAACTTGCTGGATCCATGGTTATGCATTTGGGTGTAGTTGATTCTTGAACAGAATTATCATTCGGTTCCTTTAAACATGTTAAAGCCTGGAGGGAACCATCTACTCCTCCTCCAGCCTTTGCGTCAATATTTGATAGTCACCGTAGGTTTCTATGTAGCAGCAGGAAAAAACTGTCGACATAAATCTATTTTTTCAGCTGTGGATATTGATAAAGTATCTACACCTTTTGTTGTAGACAATACATATTCAAAGCAGTACAATGCAACTACTGCCCTCAGGTTTCTAAAGCCATGAGTGGACACAGTGTTCTAGCAGGGGTAACATGCAGTATTCTGGTGCTTCGTTATACTCTTGTGTACTATGCATGAGACATGAACAATCACCATAAGATAGTTACAAGCAATGAAGAAAAATTCTTTTGTCGTGTAGTGTTTAAAATAAAAAGCTTTGGAATTTACTTAATGGAATATACTGTGAGCAGTAAATAAAAATGAAGATGGGAAATACAATATCATTTTTCATCCCTTTTTTTTTCCAATTGATGAATTTGCATGATTGCAATGCCGGATGGAAATAATAATTTACCGTGGATAAACAATTAGGAAGTGTAAAGTGGATATAAATGGACGCTAGTTTAATTTTGATGTATATTTACTATATTGATTATGAGAACGATTAGGTAGGAAGCATAATCGTTCATTAATTTCAGTCTATCGTTTTGGGAATGAAATTGAAGTGAGAATTAATGATTGTATAATAAATCAAATGATGTGAGTGAAATGAATAAATGTATGAATAGCTTTTAATATGCATGATATCAAATCAAGGATTTCCGGAACGTTTCATTTTTCATTCTTATCTTTGAGGTTATGTTAGTCACTTCTTGAGAACACAAAAAGGTTTCCTATGTTTTTTTTATTGATATTCATTCTACATAAGAAATGTTTTAAGAATTCAAGAAGTGACTACAAGATAAATCATTTTACAGAATGAATATGGATATCCATGAACTTGGATAATGTGAGACTGCTGTATATGTTTTTAATTTTGAACTCTGAAGTTTGATTGGAATCTGTTGGTACAGATCCCTGCTTTTAATAATAAGTAGAGTGGAAATGTGGCTGGTTGATTGGAACTGAACGATTGGGCATAAAATTATTTCTCTAGGGAGCGGATTCTGCTAGATGAATTGGCGAAATCTTTTTACGTTCAATCATGATATTGAAATTATTGTGTTTAGCAGGATTTCTGTGATTTTAATTGTAATAGATATAGAAAGTCGATGATGTTCATCAAATTAGATTTATTTTTAGAGAGAATTGTTGTCGTTCAATATGAGAAAAGTATTTCCTTCGATGATTTAATGTTGATGCAGAAATGATTTATATGAATTGAACACATTTCAATTGCTACACTCATTAATATACTGAATGGATTGGTATCGTTAAGAACAATAATTCGATAGAACACAGAAAACTCAACGAATGTGGTCTTGAGTAGAAGAAAAAAACAAATAATAACAATAAGATTCTCAATGAATTGGAATTCTTGGAATAAGTGGTGTTGTCAGGTCGTAATTATTGATCAATATCTCAAGAAAAAACTTCTTCATTCAACTTCGCAGTATTTATTCTGTATCGAACTTTTTATACAGAGTAAAAACATCACATTTTTCTTCACAAGAACACCAGCGGATTATTTTCTGTATTGGTTCTTGATTGTGGATGAAAATGATGATAAAATTGTGCTGCTTTTTTGGATGGTTATCCTTTATATAAATCATTTTGATCAATGTCTTCTTTCTTCGAAGATGTTGGTACATTTTTCTAGATGTCAAAGACTTGGTAGTTATCAATTTCATCATTTTATATAATAATTAATATCAATTCCATTCTTTTGAATGCAAATTTTATATGTATGAATTTATCTACAGTTATGTTTCAGTGAGTGAAGCAAGATAATATCATTTGAATTTATTTTGTTCCACACTGCTTTCAAGGGGAAAGAAATTTTTTTATCTCTCTATTATGAGACTAAAGGGGATTTATCAAGTCGTGGAGCTGGAAAAAGCGTTTTCTTTTTTTCTTTTTCCCAGAATTCTTTTAGCAAAACTATTTATCATATGAATCAGACTTTTATTTCATATTATAATATATGATTTAAAATACAATTTTTATTCCAAAAAAAAAAAGGAAATAAGAGTGGCAGTGTTACACCCATTCCACTGTGAACCTTTTTCTTCTTCAAGGAGCTTTGTGGTGAGCAGGATTACAAGGAATTGGGATTATCTGAAATCAGAAATTCCAAAGGAATTATTGTACTAGAAAATTAATTTTGTCCTTGAACAGAGGAATGAAGGAATTCATTCCAACCAATTGTATTGATTAAACTGAACATGCGAAGTAGAAAAAAACTGTTAACGTGCTTCACTTTTTTGCTAATTGATACTCTTGCTGATTATAAAATAGGGAATCTTCTCGTTATGCGTTCTTCAATATTCATATTTGTTGGTTTTCTTTCACCAACTGGTTGTGCAACAATTGCCAATTGAATGGATAAAAATAAAATCTATTTATCTGTCTATCTTTTCATGAGAGAATATTTCTGATATTGTGGCCGCGCCTCTAGAGTTAGATAGTTAGCTTTTGGTTTATGTTTGAACCTGTTCGGAAGTAACGAGAGCAGTAATGATCTTGTATTGTGTGGAAAAGTATCTCAGATTGACTGATGAAAGGTAAAAGATATGCAGACAATGGTCGTTATATATAATGAAAAAAGATACGAATATTTTCTTCGGCATTGTTTATAAATATTTACAATTAACAATCTGAGAATTTTAAGGTTGATGAAAAATAGAAATTTCTATTAACTAAATTCATTATTGTCTGTTGGTGAATATAATTTAATCAAAAGTGTGAGTGGATCATTAAAATTAATCTTTCGTATCTCACTTTGATAACTTTGACATTATCTGAATTAATTGTACAAGCGCTACCCGCATAGCCAGATGATCATACACAACGTCGACATTTATTATTCGTTGAATAATGTTTGATATTCGCACTTATCGTTCTTATCAAACTTTTACATGGACACTTTTGGGGGGAAAAAGTTCTATTAGGAAAACTGAAGTTGTTTAGCTTAATAATTATCAATTCTTTGTTCGAGTAAATTGTGCAGCAATTAACATCGACCACGGGACCAATATTAATCTGGATAAAATATTTGTACAGTTGAACCTCGTCTTTTTATGACCTTATGATGTTACAAGTTTTTCCATTTTTACGACCTGTCGTCAGTCCTTAATCAAAAAAAAAAAAAGTAGGTCTGGACTACCTGAAGTCTTTTTTGCTTATCAAGTTTGCAATTCGCCTGTACGTGTGTCGAATAACTGCTCTGATTGCATTTTATATATTCAAAGAATATTGAATAACAATTGGCAGAATCTCATGATGACCCATCGTGAGTTTGAAAATTGACAAAAAAATTGACTGATTTTCTTTAAACCATTGTACTTCCATTTTACTTTATTGCAAATTGATTCGGAGATATCAAAGGTCAATCAATGATCAAAAGCTATAAAAATTTTCATAGATTTTTAGCAATTATCCAAACTGTAAGATAGGAATGAATAATCGTCCGATCAATAAAAATAAATATGCATGTGCCATAATATTTAGATTAGTTCTTATGAGCTACAATTTCGTATAATACAAACAAATTCGAGTAAATAAAAAAACTATCATCAAGAATATTCACAAATCGAATGGAAATGATAATCTCACGAAATCTCAAGATTAAATTAATTGAAAAATAAATAATGGCTTGAACAATTGAATTTGAAAATGAATTCAATGTTACTTGTTATGAAATAAGCTCATCACCTTGTTCTTTCTATCAAAAGGCTTTGAATTTTATCAGAATAATTGTTCGATGCACTCATATCCAATAGTTTTATCCAACCTTCCTGTCAACACGTTTCAATGGCTTTGTCTCAGTAATTCCATTCAATTTTTTTTTTTTCCATACAACTTTAATGAAGTGATTGGAATAACAACTAGTACTTAACAGTAACGATTCAAATCTCTTCAAATCTTTTCTCTTTTATATATCATTAAAGCTTCGTAGTATTAAAAACGAAATAGAAAAACTACATGTAAAAATCATTAATCACAATGAGGTTATGTACGTTGTTGGGACTCAATGGAGAGTATTCACTATTGTCATCTGGGGTCCCTCATTGCTGTGATCCGTCTGCCATATACGATAGAACGAAGAAAAAGAGAAAAAAAAAATGTAAAAAGATGAGTCGAAACAGAAAGCCAGAAAGAAGAGGATGAAACGAGGTCTTCCTCTGTGCTAAAAATTCTCATTCTATTTTTTGTTCCTTTTTGCTAGTGAGGTCACATTACTACATTCTTTTCACTTTACTCCTACATATATGTATATATATAAATTTTTTCCATTTCGCATTTTTCAGAAAGTCCCTTTCAGATAGTTTTATCCAACTATCAACAATTCCAGAACGGAAGACCGCTGTAATCAAAAACACGGTCCATAAATCCATTTAAAACTAAAAAGTTTTTTTATGTGAGGTTAGATAAGATATCAACCCATAGAGTCTAGTCGATTTAATATCTGCATTTCTGCTGATTCTTATCCGTGAAAATTCTAA
Organism: Meteorus cinctellus; assembly: GCA_030523045.1. NCBI lineage: Eukaryota > Metazoa > Arthropoda > Insecta > Hymenoptera > Braconidae > Meteorus > Meteorus cinctellus. The sequence goes on along the minus strand of JAPYZF010000224.1, from coordinate 10,879 downwards.
CGCATAATGTGAGGTTAGTTTCTTCATTTTTGAATACGTAAAATTTATAGGTTAAAAATAACGTAGACTCGAAACGAGTTGGGAGCAAAATATTGTTTTCATGAAACATGGGAAAGTGTAGTTGATAATAATCAAACGATTATCCATCTCTTGATTGATAATAGATAGAAAAGAGTTCCAGTTTATTATTCATTCTATTTGCATAATTTTAATGAATTATTTAATCAATTCTGATTATTCACAAATTTCCCATGTATAATGGAAGGTGAATTTAATAAGTATTATTTTTTGGTTGATAGGAATGGAATTGATTATTCGTCATGTTTTAATGAATAATGAAAAATTTATTTTAATTTATTTAAATAATGAATAATGAATTTTGTAGATTTTCTATTTATTGCGAGTTTGGGTTGACGATGAAGTAATTAATTATTTTTATTCAATCGACAATTCAAAAGATAATTATAAAAATACGAAAAGAAAAACCTAATACAGATATCAAAATTTGATTGAACTGGTCGTACGTGAAACATTTAAGTCACGAAATAATTGGCAAACTGGCCAAGATACGTTGGTGAGAAAACATTTCACAATCCGCACAATAAATTTTGTTGAACTATATCATAATTCATGTCTTCTTGTAGTAAATTCTTCCATTTCCGCCGCAGATGTGAGAAGCGCCAGTTATGTCCCGTTGGGAAGACGATCTATTTCCTGAATGATAACATCATTTGGAATTGTTATTCTGGTCTGAGAACGATAGTTTTAGTTCCAACTAGAATGAACAGAAATAAAACTTCCATCTGGATTGAATATCAAAAAGAATCTCAGCAAATACACAGATACATAAATAATATTGTAATTTATCTTCTGTCAATAATAAGAAAAAAGCAAGTCGACAGATATTAGGAAATACATTTCATTTTATTCATTCTCTTGAACTTGTTGACGGCAGTGGTTTATTTCTATGAGGAAACGGATGAAACTACTCACCCCTGCTATCGAAGATAACTCATGTAATATATATTCGGATTTACGTAGTGAATCATGATATATTTATGTACATATGTATATACACATATTGATATTCATATATACGAAGTCGTCTTGGATGAATGTTGGATTCGTGAAACCATTCCGCTATCTTTATACATTATGAACTTGTTTAAAGGCAAACGAATATGGAGCAACAGGAAAGGAATAGATTTAGATTAAAGATAAACATCATATTGATTAAAAACAAAATGAAGAAAATAGATTATTGTTCATTTTAAAGAAAGTATTCACAAACATTTTTTCAATTTTCTTTTACTCTGTTTGTTCTTGTTGACTTTGTTGATTCTTCAGCTTTCTACTTTTGAAATCAATAATTGTCTCAAGTTTTCAAGTGGAATCAGTCGAGTTTATCTGCAAACGTAAAAGTTTTTGCAATTCGATTTTCTCACAAGATGGCTATTCAATTAAAAATTCCAACAATATTTTTGCATAATTGAATTGTATACTTTGTAAGTCAACATTTTACGAAGAATTTAATCAACGACAGTAAGAATTCAGTTGGCATTGCAAAATTCAATGGGAAGTTTTTTTTTCTAACAATTTATTTAATGATATTAAATTATCCTAACTATTGTAATTTAAAATGCTGAATCTTAAAAATTTTTATTTCATACTTACCAATTGTTTTATTGGACTGATCCAATTAATGTTATGCAAACTAATATTGAGATGATCCAAATGAACATTCGATGATGAATACAAAATGTCATTCGTTCAATTATTTCATGACACAAACTCATACGTCTTCCATTTGTAAATACTTCTGTTATAGACATTTCCGTCACTGCATCAATCCATCAAATTGTAACTCTTTCGGACTATCATTTGATCCAACCCTGACTGAATCATCAGGAAACTGATAAACCCGATTAGACCAGGTGGATTTTTCTATCAATGTCAGTTGTGTTCTTCCTTCAAGACTGTCATTCTACATTTTAACTTGATCTCTTGGATTATTCTTTCATGGGGTCCAAAAAGGATTAACATTAGCACAAATTAACTGTAAACTTCATGAATTACTTGTTACACTTATTATTATGGCTACATACTGTAAAAATTCTGCAGACTGCACTAAAAACAGTGCACTGAACCCAGGTCAGATACAATTGAGCCAATACTCGGTTGAATATGGCGGACTAAATTATTGAGTTGATGCAGTGTTATGGAATCGAATGAACTGCAACTAACATAGCTGTAAATGTGGTGAACGGAATACATGTTAGACGTTGCTCTTTTCATACTCACAGTTCGTTTAACTGAAGTGGCGTTTGCCGTCACAGCTGTATTGTTACTTCAGCTATAAATGGAATAAAATTATCTATCTTTATTCTAGCACTAAATTAATATCTTGATGATTTCACTGCATGATGGACATGCAATTTAAAAACGTAACGTTAAAATTTAACAATTGAGGTCAATTTTCACTCATTTAGATAGTTGTTTTGCTTACAATTTTAGGTTATTTGGCTTAAGATGGAGATTGATAATACACGAATGCTCCCGTTTTAATATAAGTATAAATGGCAAAATTGATTCTATTTAAAGTTGTCTTTACATTGAAAGGGATAATCTAACCTAACATTTAGATAAAATAAGCATATAAAGTTGAGAGGTTGTATATTCAACTGATAAACACACTTGTTTGGTTATAAAAACAACTATTGTCGGTCACGAAGAGAATATGGATATTAATTAATGGAAGATAATGATCCATCTCGAAAAATCATTTACTCACAAAACATTTTGTAAAGAAATTGACGATTTTCTTAACCGTTGAGAAATGATTGTATTTTTCATGAAGAATACAATCATTTTTTATAGAACTTTCTTCATAGACACATTCTCTGTGAAGAGAAGAATAATTTTATGTTTGAATCTTTTTAACGTTGATAAATGGTAGGAGAGTTCAAATATGCTAAGAAAACCTGCTCAACAGTATAAAAAGCAGTTGAATGGTGAATAATACTCTAGAAGAAAGTGCCACAATGCCTGAGCATTATAAAAAGCTCAAGACCATTCAATCTGAAAATTGTTCCAGGAAATAATCACCATCGATAAAAGAAAAGAAACGATGGCAGCCAATGTTGAATTGAAAAAATACATCAACGACAATGTCTTGAAAAATGCCGAAAGAAAAGAACGGGAAAAGATAACATATTTGGAATAATCAAGTTATTAAAAAATAACATATTCTCTATTGCATGAACATAGCAATTTTTGTAATGGATATTTTTTACAATCCGATGGTTATGAATTTAATATAAAAGTTATTTTCCATAACTTTCTTTCTACGGGTAGTTCATTTTTCAACGTATTTCCACCAATATACAATTCTGCAAACTTTGTTTACGTAGTTTGGAAGCTTGCAATCATAATTTCAGTTTTTCCCTTGGGCTATTCATGTTACATTCACACAGTGCATCTTCTATTACGCTAGAATTCTTCCAAATACACAGAAAAATATTATACATTTCTTGATAGTTTCAATTCTTATCTATAACATTGCAAAAACAGTGCAATTCCATACAAGACATTCTTTTGTTTTTTTTTTTAAAGATTCTATTGAGTGTTTCTATTTTCCAAAATTTATCTATTTTGTGGTTTCATTCTCTAGCTTAATCTTCATGTATATTTTTTACTGATGGGTTTCACCATCTTTTGTTGAAGTCTATAAACGAATTCAGTTCAAATACACTTTTTTTGAGGTTATATTCAACTACGATACGCTTCATATAAACGGATAACTTATATATAAAGATGTAGTGTGAAAAATGGCGACATATTCAAGATGGTATTATGATTCACACTACAAACCACTCTCTTGTACATCACATCTTTCATCTTTTTTTCTTTTTCATTCTCTCTTGTTACGTACGCTCAGTCGCCGCACCTTTGGCATCATCGTGACGGCTGAGATAGTTAACTCATACAGGCGTGATATGAGCTGCTCGCCGCATTCTTTATAAAGCCCAACCGTCCTCAGTTTGTGTGCACGAGTTGGTAAGGGATAGGGTGCAAAAAGAAAAAGGGGAGGAAGGAAAAATAAAAAAAGAATAAAGAGAAGAAGAAGTAGGTGAAGCAAAAAGGTGGGGTTGCGTCTAAATATGAGTTTAGGTCTTGGTCGTGTGTGACTTGGTTGCTTGAAAATAAAGAAGAAAAAAATGTTAAGAAAAAAAAATGCCAGCGGGGTCAATACGACAAGAGGGATGAAAGTATAAGAAGGATAAGAATGAGGAGTAGCAGAAGAAGAAAAGAGAAAAGAGACGTAAGAAGAAGGGAGAGAGGAAGAATGAAGACAAGATAGAAGCGATAAAGAAGAAGAAGTAGATAAAAGAGTGAATGGGATGAGGTAGCAAAAGAAAAGAAGAAGTATAAGAGTCTCTGGGGAAAATGCGATGGTGGGTGAAGGGCCAGGGGTGAAAAAAAAAACTGAAGGCGGAAGAAGAGGTGTGCATGGACGGGTACTGTCCACTCGGCAGAGTGTCGCACACCAACCCTATACCATCTCTAACGCCGACTGTATAAAACTTCCCCTGGGGCCATTGGCTGACCCAGTTCATTCGGGGCGAATACTTTTAACGACGCCCGCACCCATCCTCATTCCTACCAAACTCACCAGTCGTTTCTACGAGATGGCCCGAGAAGGAATTGAAATTCCCATACGGATGTCCAGTTGCCGATTGGGTTCCTACTCATGTTACGTAGAGTAGGGAACATTGGTCACGCTCCGTGAAGCAACAAGGCCGAACAATATATTCTGTGTGTCAAACATATCGGTTGCTTGTTTATATATTGCACGATCAGTTTCACTTGCAATCTGAGCAAATTTCAATTTAGCAGATGTCAAGTTGGCTGTTCAATTGACTTATACCAAGCAATACAGCTAGAAATGGTGTTAGGACTTTGAAATTAATGGTAATACATGTATTGCACGTGTATGTATATTTATTTGTTTGGTATTTGATTTAGTTCGTCTGATTTTAGGATAGTTGGATAGAAATTCTGCATGTGGCAGAACATGCTGGTTCTCTTGGATTGATGAGAAGAGTTGGACAGACAAACTAATTGATGGAATCGTTTGAAAATGTTGGAGTGGATTGAAACTGAACTCTAGCAAAAGTTACTTCATTGGCTGTTAAATGATTAATGATGAATTTAATACTTGAATGTTGGATTGTGCATCGTGGAGTTTTAGATGAAATATAAATTTTTATAGAATTAATTATACAACTTGGAATGACGCGTGACTATTTCTATCTTATTGGATTGGAGTAACTTCAACGAATATATCTGCTTCAATCCAGCGACATTCTCCAAGTTATATATAATTATTCTTTGGTGAAGAAGATTTGGGTATGATTTGTATGACGGTGTCACAAATATGAATCCATTTAATACAAAGTTGACACCAACGAGAACGTGATTATATTTGATGTGTAGAACGCAACACATTTGCTATGGTACAAAATACAACCACAATACGTTTCTCATTAAATTACGACCACACTCACGAATTGTATTTGCCATTCTCATATGGTGGGTTGCAGAACAGTTTCTGGTTTAAATCCGCTCTGACATCTGGAAAGTGCGCATATTATTTGCCGAGCTGTATCAGTGTTCGCAGATTTTCCACAAGTTTATACTGGAGAATTATTTACAGGGATTTGAAATCGAAATGGGGGAATGATATATTGTATGTTCTATATTTTTGCTCTTCGTGTTTGTATTTTTATATTTTATTGGGGTATTAAGTTTTGTATTGAATTTTGTAAAGTTCAGTACAAATATCCACTGCCTATATTTAAAAATCGTACATATACATTTCTGTTTTACTAAAGGTTTGTGCGACGTTGGCACTTTTTTTTTAAAAGGTAATGGCTATCATTGAGAAAGGTGCAGTCATCCATTAGTTTTTAATTAATTTCTTTGACCTGGTACTGCGGTGATATTTGAATTTTATATGGAAACGTTTTTTAATCGTCGATGAGTTGTAGCATTTACTTCTCTCTTTGGATATCATAATTTTTCCTGAAAGTAGAAGCTCAGCGATGTAGTTATGACGGTATCATTAGGTGCAAGTTTATAAGAGGTTATAAAACTGAAACTTAGGTTAGAAATTTTCCAATAATGGAGAAGGACAAACGATAAGACATTTTCTATTTATACCTCAGGAATTCTATTTTTTTATCAATTCCCTGAATTTCTGCGAATCTGTTTAACTTTGTTGCTTCTCTTCAACATTCATTACAGGATTAATATTTACTGATCATTGGTAAAACAGTCTGAAAATGGAGATCATCAATAGATTTTTGTTTATTGACCACTACGTGTGACGATAATAATTAAAAATGTTTAAATTCTCATGTGTTTTCATAAACATATTTTACAATGAATGTGAACTGTGTTGAAAGAGAATCCATGTAAACAGCACTTTTTTTCATCGATATGGCGTAACGGCATATCTGTGAAAATGACTGATCAATATTTAATTGACATAGAAAGTTGTAAAGCTCACGTTGTGATTATAGTGATGAATAGCTTTCAAATTCGTATAATCAAGTTCGAAATGCATTACGTCATCAGATTCATCACGTTCATTGTTCGAATAATAAAAGACGTATAAACGGTCCAATGGAAATAGTAAACAGACCAAAAAATAGATCTACTCGTTTTCAATTCGTTGATTCATTAGAAATTAATTATATGAGTAAACGAAAAAGTAGAATTTAAATAATAACCTCAAAACAACTTCTAAATTTAGGAAATTTATTATCAACCCAAAGACGAATTGGAGGTTATAGAAGCTAACCAACTTTAAAATTCTTCAGTGACCTTTGGAAATTGTGATATTGTACTGGAATTGTAAGAGTTTAACCTCACATGCGTACAAAAAGTACTATTGCACAATGAAATATAAAATCAGAAATATTCATTCGAAAAGTTTTCGCACAAATACAAACACAAAGTCAATATAAAAAAATGTTGGGTATATAAAAGTTAAGATTACTCCAAATAATAAAGTTAACAATGAGATGAAAAACGAATATCGTAAAGTTCGAAGATCTTAATAAAGAAATAACATGAATCAAAATTGTTTTTATCCCCAATTGTCTCACTATACATTGAGCACGAAAGCATCCAACTGTGTCTGACTAAAATGTGATATTGCTACTGTGTAACGAATTCTTCCGCATTGAGGAAACACCACTTGTCGCACAAATATACACTTTTTTTCTCTTGCTGCATTGACCGGCTTGTGCTGTCGCTCGATGGTCGTATGACGTGAAAAGGGGAAAAAAAGGGAAGAAAGAAATAAACAAGTGCAAAAAAACCAAATGGAAATTCACATATTTATATATTCGTTTAGTTCTATTTCTTCCATTTTCTATGAGAACTTTTTTATAAGTATGTGTTGTGCTTTCTTGTTTCAGGAATTCCTTTTAGCAATTGATGTGACGTCTAGTGGGACGCCTGAGGAAAAACTCAAGTGGGCATTCCGAATGTACGACGTTGATGGCAATGGTGTTATTGATATTCAGGAAATGACTAAAATCGTACAGGTAAGGATTATTGATGGTTATGGTAGAGTGTTGGATCAATATTCGTATATATTATCTTGATACAAAGGAAAAGAAGTGCTGGATATGTATGATGATCTTGTGTCGACAATTTGGAACATAAGTTTCATAGTTTCGACAATCTATCATACGAATATTCTACATAAACAAATCAGCAAAATTCTAAATCGATATTTCAACCGAATTATTCAATTCTTTTACAGCCATAAATCACATTTTCATTCATTTTTTCAATAATGAGTAACGACTCATAACAAAACAAGAAAGTGAATGTTAAAAATGTTCTATTGTTGTAATACCGACAACATGATGTAAGGTTATGTTTGCCAATGCAACAATACTTCCGATATGATAAGTTAGACAACTCGGCATTTTTCTGTCGAATATTTTCCATGTTCGACATTATTCAAAGTTAATGTCAATCATTGAATAGAAAATGAACGTTGATCATACATAGGAAGTATTAACGATTATCCCTTGCGATTTCTCGTTCGAGTTTGCCGTAGTTTTAAAAAATTCTACAGACATTTTCTTGAAAATATAATGAACTGTGGTGGTGGATTTTTACCATGCACATATTGATTTTTACGTTGTGCATTATTCATGAACATATTTCTATGTATTTTATAACCAAGATGAAAATATATTTTTCCGTGGAGTTGCATCATATTTTTTTTTAAATTATAGCTTTCTGCTTGACATAGAGATTACGAAAATGAAAAAAACAAGAAAAATGTGAAAGGAATTGAAATAAAACATGAAATTCTTTTTCCAAAGCAACGACTCTTCTAAAAATTTCGCTTTCACAGTTCCAATATTAATCGTTATTCCTTTTTTTATTCTTTTGTTGTTAAAATTATTTCCGAAGCTTCAGGAAAGAAGCAACGATGGAAATAACTATCGGTTATAAACTGTATTTGATTTCTGAAATACCATCGAGTTAGATTATTCAATTATTTTTTATCACTGTTATATTATCGCTTTGTATTCCCGTGCTCAATTCACCTCCAACTGTTGAATTTCAAGGTTCAATAATGACAAATTTGATTACGACGGATGAGTTATTTCCTATTTCATTGTTCATATACTAAATACTAATTATTTATGCTGGAAATATGTTGAGTCAACAGTGACTATTTACAAATTAATGTTTTATCCCTGACTGACCAGGAATATTTACCCACGCAATACACACATAGTTCAACTCTCTCGTTTGACAAAAACTACCATTTAGATGTTGGGTATACCAGTCACGTACCAGTGAAACAATCACACTATGTATCCAACGGAATTTTTGCACCTAATTGGTCACCCCAAGCGTTGCAACTAAATTATCGTCAAAGTTCTGTGTGCTAGTATAAGTAATTCACGGATTTATAACCTTAAATTCCGTCTTGGTCTAAGGACCATTATCACGTTCTCCACACAGATGTAACTAATACAAAGTTATAAACTGTCGAGAGAGGAATTAAACCTTGTGAGCAGATTTTTTTTAGTACTGATTTAACTCTGATATGAAAATGAATTCTCAGAAAATGTTGTTGGCCGCTCTGAATTCGAAATTGAAATTCAAATATTTCATGATACAAATCAAGTGAATAGAGCACCAGTTGAAATTTTGGAATGTTTAATTCTGATCCTTTCAACAATTCAATTTCATTTAGATTTACGGTGCTGAAGGCGGTGCTTCATTGAGGTTATGTTCAATTTTGGGGATCATATAATTGAAAATTACATTGAGGTTGAATCTTCTTGATGTTTATTGCTGATGTTATGACTGTAATACAAAGGAATAATCCTTCGAGCAGCATTGAAAGCATTTAGAAACAAAGTAATTAACCATTAACACAAAATTGTTACGTCTATAACAATCATATTGGAGACGGTTAAACTAACGATGTCATTATACCAGAATCAGGAACATTGGAGCTTTCATAGCTTTGATTCTCTTTCGGGCTTTGTAAAACGAGATTTCAGATTCGATAATGATTATGGCTTCTCAAATATTCTCCAATTTCCACCCTTCGTTCACTCTTCTTTTCAGTACAAACTATTATTACCCAAATTGTAAATTAAAGACGTTCCCTGTTTTGTGAATTTGATGATGATGAAAGGAACGATTGGTAGGGGAAAGTGATTAGAGGGAAACCACATCCTAGAAATTAAAAAAAATCTCGTTATTCAGACCTCTGCATCAGGGTGATTACCAAACCAATTAATCACAATCTTTTGCTTGTTTTTATTCATCAGAAATACAATTAGAATTTTTATTCTCCTCTTTTTCTTCACTTTGTAAGAGTTATGGTCTACTTCCCGACCATGAAACTGCACAGTGTTTCTCAGACGCTCGTTTAGATTTTTTTTTCCCTCGATTATTCGTCACAAAAAATTCAAACAAAGTTTTTCTTTGTATATGTGCAGCTATGGTATAATGGATATAGAAATAAAATTTATGGTTGAAGAAGTAGTGAATTGTTTGGATAAAAATGTTAGGTTAGTCTGATGAATAAAAATTATGGTCCGATTATTTTGCAATTGTCAATCATAATCAGAGGAAAATGGAGGATGAATTTTTATATCTAGGGATAAATGAGGGTTATTTCATTCTATTTAAATTGACGAAGTATTGTTTTCTTCTTCCATTTTCAAATGTAGGAATTAAACTGAATTGATATCTCATAACATTTTAGGTTAAATCGTCTCCAATTCGACTGTATGGAGGGGAAAAATTGAGTTGGGTGACTTCATGTACACCTCATGTAATTATTTCAAGTCTCTTCATCAAGACAATTGAGACGAAAATTATTTTGAAAAATTGGCCAACTGGCAATTGATCGTTGAAAAAATCTGACTTTCTGAATAAGTCGATTAAACTGCACATGAATTAATTACATTTGCTGAATTTTCCACCTTATTTTCATCAATAATATTGATAAATAAGGAAACCATTGATGAGAAATTCGAAACTTATTCTTTCAAACTTTTAAATCAAAAGCAATTAACAATTAATGAATTCAATCCAAACTAAATTTAGAGTTATCCATTGAGGTTATGAATCGTTTGAATGTAATATTCACTAAAATCTACAAAAACAATAATAGCAAAGAAAATTTGAACCAGTTTCTGTGTAGAGTATAAAACTTCTAGGATAAAGTTCCGAAAAACCCATACCTCCAATCGAGCTGAAATTTCGTACACTTACGTTTTTTGCACTTCTGAGCACGAATATGAAAATGAAAATTGGC